>OZ024742.1:270222449-270237449 GCA_964016885.1 Eledone cirrhosa | reverse complement strand
TGGTGCTTCCATAGGCGGCAAGCCAACAGTAGCAGTCGATATTGAGCAGAGTAAAGTGTAGATAGTATAAAGAAAAACGAAAATCAGTGATGAATCTGGACTTAATTTATTGCGTGTTACAATTGTTTCGCCGGCAGGTAGCTCGAGACATTGCCCTTGTATGGATCTGGTTGATTCTACTGCTGCAGGTTCTTTCAGACACGGGTATTTCGTTTCTTGTACCTATTTATGCAGTTACATACATATTTTAAAGTACCCTAAAATATTGTAAATTTATTTATTTATTTTATTTTATTATCATATTGTGTTTTTATTCGCGTGTTTTTATGTGTGGACCTCTGCGTAGGTATATGTATGTGTGTGTGTGTGTAGATGTAGATGTATATATACGTGGGTGTGTGCGGGGATATATATATGGGCATGTGGGCATGGGTGCGTGTGTGCATAAGCTTATAATCGTGTGTATGAGCAAACATGTGCATGTATGTACATATGTGGCGGAAAATGTGTGTGTATGTGTGTATATATGTGTGTATATACGAATATATATATATATATGTATGTCTATATATGTGTGCGTGTGTACGTATATCCATGTATGAGTAGGTGTGTGTGCGGGGGGGGGCTGAGTAAGTGTGTATATATATGTATATATATGTATATATATATATATATATGTATATATATGTATATATATATATATATATATATAGGAACAAGTACTCTACTACCCTAAGTATTGAGTACTTTGGTGCGTTATGGTCCACCTGGTACCTTACCACTTTTCATTCGTTATATATATATATATATATATATATATATATATATGTGGGTGCGGGTGTATGCATATGTGGGCCTCTATATGTGTGTATGTGTATTTGTGCATACATGTATGTGTTTATGTGCATATCACAGGAATATGTATGGATGATTATATATGGAGTATATGTGTTTTTATTATTACTATTATTCTTTTTGTACTACTTTATCACATATCCTTTGTATATATCCGTGTATGTATGTATGAATCTGTGTACATGTGTGTGTGTATATATATATATATATGGGGAGATATATATATATATATCATATTGTATAATTTACTGATATTTTATACCTTATATTTTATATGTTATGTTATAGTATTTTACCGTTATTTTATGGTATATTCTGTATTTTAATGTATAATGTATTTTTATTTTTTTATTTTACGGTTTTGTTTATATATGTATATATGGAAGCACATGTGTGTGTAGGCAGATATTCATATGTGCAGGTGTATGCATGTGGCACCACGTGTGCGTATGCATGTGTAGATGTATATTTGTCTGCATACGCGTAGGTATATGTATGTATATATGTGGGTGTACGTATGCATGTTAGGTTGTATGTAATTTGTCTGTACGTATGTGTATGTATGTGTGGGCATGTGTGAGTATATATATATGTGTGTATATGTATGTGTATATATATATATATATATATATATATATATATATATATATATATATATATATATGCATATGTGTGTGTATATGTATGTATGCGTATGTGTGTGTATGTATATATGTGTGTGTATGAGTGTGCATATATATACTTATACATAAATGTATATAAGGTTTTGCGTATGTATGTGTGCGCGCGTATGTATGTATATATGTGTATGTTTTTGTAGGCCATGCTTATCCCACCGGATACATGGCGCGAATTAAGCAGCCGTTATAAGGCTTGTGGCGATATCTATCTACAAGTTGGTGCGACTGGGTGTGTGGAAGTGAGGGAGAGAGTGTAAGTGTATATATACATATATGTATGTATGTGTGGGGGGTGTCTGCGCATGTAGGCGTACGTGTGTGTATGCATGAATGTGTCTGTGTCTGCATGTGTCTCTCTATGTGTGTGTATATTCGTCTGTGTGGTTGCTTACTCTGAAGTGTGAACAGACGCGTGAGATACTGAACCTAGCATGAATCCAATGACATGTGTCGGACGGAAAATGGCTGATGACCCGTGTGGCAGTAAATACTGACCAGAACGTGTGCTGACGTGGAGTAAAAACAGCCAATGGCTTGACAGGAGTGGAAGTAGGGTTTCTTGAGGGTGGTTTTTGATGATAACACCCCAGTCATAAAATTTGCTCCGAACGAAATACCCGTGTCTGAAAGAACCTGCAGCAGTAGAATGACCCAGATCCATACAAGCAACATGTCTCGAGCTACCTGCTGGCGAAACAATTGTACACGCAATAAATTAAGTCCGGATGCATCACTGATTTTTCGTTTTCTTTATACTATATATATATATATATATTAAAATAACAGATTAAAGTTTAAGCAAAGAATCGCTGCTTTCACCCTTAACGGGATCTTCAAATTTATTATTATTACTATATATATATATATATATATATATATATATATATATATATAGAGAGAGAGAGAGAGAGAGAGAGAGAGAGAGAGAGAGGGGGAGAGAGAGAGAGAGAAAGAGGGAGGGGAAGCAATGATAATGAAAACACTCTTATCGAAGGATTCTATATGAATGTGAAAGTATGAACCAAATTATTCGTGTGCAGCTATTGATGATGTAACCCGTCATTAGCTAGACCTTATTATTGAAGGTAGTCATAGCATTGTCCCCGTGACCGTATCTTGATTACAAACTTACCCCGAAACAATTTGCTACTGTAATATGATCTAGCCGGTGTCAGACCGTTAATATAATCATTTGAATTACAAGGTGTATAAGTAAAATTTTACTTGACACAAGCTTAAAATGGGACGTGTTGGATAATGTAGTTCTAAGATATTTTCTGTTATGTAATAGACAGGTTATTTATTGAATGTCCTGTCTTTAAATATCGGTTTGCTAGATCGAACCCCTCATCATCACGATCGTTACTTTTATTTATTCATTTTCAAATTGTGACAATATCAAATTGAGTGTAACGGTTTTTCCCCGTTCAATCAGCACTACGTTGGAAATATTATGGACGTGTACGTAGCCACGATGCTATTAATTTGCTTCACCTGCTATTTGCTTCAACAGACCTCCACTCAAATGCAAATATCGTTACATCCCTACCTGCCAGATGTTGTTCATTTCTAAAGTATATTGAGTTACCTTGGGGGACATTTGTCAGCTCTTTCTAGCAAGCTCATAGATAACATGAAGGTTAGAATTATAGCGCCGTTCAATGAATGGGTATATGCTATAGTATTGGGAGAATTATTTTGAGGCTTTTTATATCACCAACTTCACTGGTCATTACATACTTTTAATTGAGAATGTCATGCACTCCTTAGAAATCTTCTCTCTCCTCATTGAGAGATTAAGAAAAAATAAACACATTTCCTTAAAAAAAACATATTAATCGTGATAATTGCGTAATGGCACTTATCAGAGCATACACACGACACAGTTCATGTCCTGTTGAGAAATATCTCAGTTCTTAAGAGAATGTGAGAATGATTAATTGCTACGAGATTTAATTTACCATTCAAACGATGCCTATTGAAAAAAAACATCTTGCTAACATAATGACTAATAGAAATTACAGAGACCTGACATATGTATAAAAAGAATAGTAGGGTCATGGCGACGTATTTTCATATAATGAATAAAACGTCTGAACTGATTGTAGATTTTGTTTATTTATACTTAGCATTGTCGACACTTACAAAAACACGCTAAGCATGGAATGAAGAAGCCTCCCGATGATAAGTTGACTTCCATAAAACTGTCAAATAATTCAATGCGCTCTTTTAAAAATAATATAGTATATTGTACAATATAATGCTAGGTAAAGATAAAGCGGGCACTGATGGATAGCGTTTGGTCATAGGGTTTCTCAATCAATGCTGACTTTGAGAAGTAAACGAAAAAGCTGGAGACACGATAAATGTATTGCAATGAGGAAACATTTATTTCTTGCTCAACAACTTACTATACCTGAATGTAATATTTCCCCTTCAAAATATTTTGGAATTATTTACTATAGTTCTTTCTCTGGCATAGCTACAAAACCTTGCGTAAACATGTATCAACCTCACTCTATTATCTCATCTCCAACATCCAACATTCGCCAAAAATCATTTCACGAAATTTATCTTCTTACATAATGACCGCTTCAGTAATCTTATTTCAGTTATGAATATCCACCCAGAGGTAATGACTGAAGGTTACTAGTATCACCATTATATATTTTTAAAAAGTTAATTGTAAAAACTAGAGAAAACTTATGATACGTAAGATTTGATCGATTGAAATTTAGTTAGCCTTAGCTGGAGAGAAAGCAACAATACCTTATTTGTCTGGATCAGAGAATCTTTCCACTCCTAAACTATTACATATTTTAAAGGATCAAGTGATACCAGGAACGGTATACTTGTTCTGTACATTTCAGATTATCACTACTACAATTTAGAAATCATAAAAACTGAGAGGAAAATATCTTTTGTTTGAATTGGAGTCATAGCAAGCCCATTATAACTTCTGATATACAGATGATCTGAATCCGCACTGTCTTTTTTACTGTTCCTATATCGATTTCTTCCTCTCGCTATAATCGGACCCGTGACACATAGACTTACTCCCATAGATTCATTTGCCTCACCTTATCGACCACTCCAAAGATTTTCTAACAATTTATACTGAGTTCCTCTCCATAAACTATACAGAAAATGTTATCGCCTCGTTCCTTCTAATAACCTCTGCCACATGAACTGCCAGTTTGTGTATGCATTTGTTTCTAACAGCTGTCGAATTGCAGTTGTACATGAGGAATACCAACTATCTTAAACTCTCCGGTCTCCGCAGGTCTGTCGAAGATAGCGGCATTTTGCCCTTTCTCCAAATAAAACCAATGTACACTAATTATTGATATGAACATATTACTTATTCGACAACGCGGCAAGACACTTAATGATCAATTTACCATGTTGGATTCCCAAACATCAAATAGTTAGTTATGATTTTCATTCAATCATGGGATATCTAGTTTAAACAATTCAGGAGATATGAATCGGTGTTCTGTTGTTCCGGAGCCTCATGCCATTTGTAACATGTTCAAGTGGATTTAGGCGATTTCAACATTTAATCAATTTTATTAAATGTTCAAACTTATATGAAATTACTTACACGCCACTTCTATTGATCCAGATATTGGAGGAATTTCAGATGAGATTCACACGCAACAATGCATTAAATAAGAAGAAAGTTAAGTAAATTTATAATTTACTCTATGTATTATATTTAATCTATGTATTCTTTATATTTAATATATCATATGGAACTGACATTCGTAATTCTTTTTTTTTTTTTTTTTTCTTAAAAAAAGTCGGTTTTCTGACTGGTTACCCGTTATTATCTATTAACTAAAGTTCACTAAACTGAAAATATTTGACCAATACTATTCATATAAAGAGGAGCATATCTACAAAGAAGCAGAAACATATGAGTATAGCAATAAAGCCTGAACCAACTGACACTTTAATTATTTTGTTAATAGCCGTTTTGGTAGATGTGACAGTAATAAGGAGCTCTGCAGGTGTTTCCATCGCCAAGATGGAACGAATAAAACAGATTTATAGGATAAATAATTTAGTTTAGAAACAATTCCAGGTACTCACTCACACAGAAGCAATCGAGTGCTGATTAAAGTGATACTTAGAATAAAGTATTGTCTGTGATATGTAGTGTAATGCTCAGCGAAAGAAAAAAATGGTGTGAGTGGGCAGCAGTGGATAAATGGTGGTATAGATGTTAGCTGCACCAGCTTGGGCATAGTAACTGAAAGGATGATTGGCATTTCACACACACACATACACACTTAGACTCACACTACATACACTCATACACACACACACACACACACATACAGACACATATATATACACACACGAATATATATATATATATATACATATATATATATATATATATATATATATATATATATATATATATATATATATATATATATATATATATAACGTTGAAAGTGATAGATGCCTAAACGTGAAAATGGATTGTAAGATGCGTTAACGAAAAGTAAGTTACCTAAGAATCTTTGTTTAGTTTTTTGTTATTGTTTTTATGTCCATTATTTTGGTAGCTAAAAGTCCCTTCTTCGCTGTTTAAGGAACTTTCAGTCGATAATGTTTCAATTTCTTCTCTTTGGGGTTAAATGGTGATTCAAATTTTTTAAAGTCGTTTTCAAGCGTTTTTTTTTTTTGTGTGTGGTTAATTTGCTATTCACGAGAATGACGTCAGTCGGCAATGTAGTATTTCGTGGAATCAATTTTCTTTTTTGTATGGGATGCTGTTCAGTGTGTGTGCATGTTAAATATTGTGTACTGTGCTCCAATATATTATTTGTTTGCGGGTTGAATCAACGTATGAAGCAAGGCTTCCTTAATTCTTAAATTGCCGACATTTCTATCAGTAGCTTCAATAGTAACGGTAATATGCTGTTTGATGTTTCTACATTTTTTTAATGTGTTTTTTTAATGAGGATGCATGTGTGTTGAGGTGTTCTTTGATACGAGTGTGGAGTGCTCGAGTCGTGCTACCAATGCACAACTCCTTAGATTTGTTGCATACTATCAGCTTCTATAGGAAAGCTGCCAGTAGAGATCTGTTTGAGCATTATCGATCAGCCATTCCCCTTCGTGCTAAAACCGAATACATAAGAAATGAACCTACATGTATCCGGAACAAATGTGGCAAGACAGAGGACCAGATCACTTACACTGCACACTTCATAGATGTACTGAAGACGAACGTATACCCAACATCCACAGTGAATTGAATCAATAATCGACAGCGCCACGAACTGCCTCTAACACCTGCTTCATAATATTACCACATTTCAGTGAAAGCATAACCACAGCTATCCGTAAATCTATCAGCAAAGGACTGGTCATACAATTAGCACACTCTTTCCTTCACTGTTTAAAAAACAATCTAGTGACAACAACAATTAATGCTCGCTGACTAACTGCCTTATCCCCGATACAGGCATGTGCCAGCGGAAACATGTGGTACATCAGATTGAATATGATTTATACGAGACTAAATGTTTCATTCTCTAGAGTTGAACGGAAATGTCCTAAGGTTTTCATAATAATTGTTTCTACTTTTGACACAAGGCAAGTTAATTATTTTATCGACCCCGTACGGATGAAAGGCAAAGTTAACCTCGGCGGTATTTGAAATCAGACCGCAAAGGGCAGTAACTCTATGCTGCAAAGCATGGCATCCGACCCTTTTCCGATACTGCCAATACAGTTTTAGTCACATAGATGGCTATACACTATCAACAATCAGTCTACAAAACATTAATTACCCATATATCCTCACTGTCCCTTTCACTTTTTTATTGTCTATCTGTCTATCCTCTGCTCCTCCATCCTTAGTCCTACCCTTTATGTCTTATCCTCCAATCCGTATTCTTTATTCTCTATCTCCTTTTCTTTATCTCTTTCTCTCTTACTTTTTTATTTTGTATTTTAAACCTCTTATTTTTGATGTACCTCTTGTATTTTTATTTCGCCAATTCATGAACTCAATAAATTATATTTCGCCTATCATATATCGTATTTCTTTTCATGTTATTCTTATGATTACTGTCATCACTATTTTACACATCCATTATTGTTGTTATTATGTCTAAACGGCCGTCTTTTTGCTCGCTCTCTTAAGTCTATTTATTTACCTGTCAAAACTTATTTATTGAATTTGTTGTTGTTGTGTAAGGGATATAACCCTTGGACTTTGCCCTGTGAATGGGAAAGTATAATGTTTGAACTTTTTTTACATTTTTAAAAATTATCGAATAAAAAAAAACCATGGCTGAGCCACGCTCCCCAGCGATATGTCTGCTGTCGTGTGACAACGACGTAAACGTTGAGAGGAACACTACGACGAAATTTACAGAAATTGATACGACAAACAACGTGAACAAGGACAGTAATGATAACAACAGTGCGAACTCTAATTTAAAAAAAAATGACAGTAACAGCGACAACCAAAATACAGATAACAGAAAAAATGACAAATGCAACAACAATATTAACACCACTAACATGAAAACAAGTAGCGACAACACCAACAGCAACAATGCCAATTGCACCGAGAACAGCAACAACGGCGGCACCAAAGATATAGCCAGCTGCAATAGTGACAGCAGCAACAACACCAACAAGAACAACGACAACAACAACAACACCACCAACGACAACCAGCAGAACACTTTCGCTGCGGTAGCAGCCAAAATTAGGCCATTCTTCAGCATGGACCTCACGAACAAATATGAAAAGTTGGCCCAGACCTGGAAGCTCATCAAGCAAGAGCAAACCTGTGCCAACTTAACTATCCCGGTAGAAGCTATTGAAGCAGTGGAGCGCAGAACGGTGCATTATAGATGCATATCAGCACAAACCAAAAGGGCAACTTTAATTCCACAAGCAGATGTCGGAGTCGCGCAGAGGTGCATCATGGATGACCCGAATATATAGCGAGGGACAGACCATTTCGGTGCCGTTTAAGTCAGAAGCCCTCGCTATGAAACATGCTATGACACCTTGCAAAACCAACATTCCCACATTGGAAAAATAACGGCCCGTCTCCTCATTCAAAGAATCCCACCCGGACTTGACATGTGGTGGCTACTGGGATGAGTGATTGTGGAGGGGACGGATACCATCCCGATAGAAGTGAGAAGAACTGCCAGGGAGGACTGGTCCGGGGTTGACCTGGAGATACTTCTCCAGATCAGGCCGGAGAATGTTAAGACAATCCCGGACCACATCCGTCTACAGAATGTGACGGTCATTCATATTATGACCGAGGGCAAAAAGGCCGCAATATTTGTTTGTGGGGAAAAAACCCATTTACGAGTATTCTGTCCTCGACTGCTGAAAGATACAGGGGTCGAAGGACCCCACTGCTGCCGACTCCGGGGCGAGGACCTCAACCAACAACAGCACCGGCAAAACCACCAGGAAGAGCACCAATAGAAAGACCACCACCAACATTGACCACACAGGGAGGAAACGAGGAAAGTTGTAAAACTTCCTTCTCTTAATATTGCCATGTTGGCAAGCCAAAAGAGAGAGGGAAGGTTTACTTACCTCCCGCGGTCATGTGAAGTTCGGGTTGTTCGATCTCCATGGTTGGTGGGGTTTCTTTTGGGAACCCCTTTACAAGTGGGTTTCACATTCGGGGTTCCCACGTCTTGAGGAAATTTCTCTCGAATTTCTGTGTAGGAATTGAGCGACATTCGCACCAGAAGCAAATCTTCTGGCACGCCAAATGTGTTCAATTCAAATATTCCCCCTCTGTTTGTATGTCCTCGCTTCGTGCTAAGAGGGCCATAATTTATCGTTGGCCTTTCTGACAAGCATGAAGTTTTTAATGTTTTGTTCGTGTGGTTTTATTTGTTTTCGTTTTGGTGACTGTGGCGATGAAGATTTTGGTGATGTTGTTTCGGGTATTTCTGCGTTTGTTGTAGGTGTGGTGTCTGCAATTTCAGGTGTATGTGTGTTTATTTCTTATTGTGTTTGTTTAGCTTGTTTGCGTTTCGGCGATTGTGGGGGTGGTGTTGATGTTGATGTTGGTGTTGATGTTATTGGGGTAGTGTTTGCGTTAGTGGTGTCTGCATTATTTGTTGTGTAAGTTTTTTGTGTTTTGTTGAGGCTTTTTTGGTGAGTTTTCTCTTTTGTTTTTTGGGACTTTTGGGTTTTCCTTCACCTTCACTGCTCGTAGACAGAGGGTCTGTGGCTGTGAGTGTATCTGTGTATGTGTGTGCAATTATTGTTTTGTCTATGTGTATACTTGTAGAGGTAGAGGGAGTAGGAGAGCTTTCCTCGTTTTCCTCTTGGATTGGTTTTGGTGCTGGTGGTGATCAGACTGTTTTTGATGTTGGTGGGGTTACCCGTGTCATTGTTGGTGTTGTTTTTTGTGGTGGTGGTGGTGCAGCTTTCCGTGCTGACACTGATATTGGCAACAAAATAGGTTTGGGAGCCCCTGCATTTTTGAGCTGAGGGCAGAAGACTTGCAGATGCGTTGCTTCTCCGCAGACGAAGCAGTGCGGCCTTCTTGACTATGCGATTAATTGGATTGTTGTCCCGTTCTGCAGCCGGGCAAAATATCATTAGCAATGTCGTGCCGATCTGCCCTGATTGTTTTGTGGTTGATTACAAAAACAATATTGAAAATCTGCCTTGTGGATCAAAAGTTGCTGCGGAACACACACAACCACACAAACAGAGACAGACAGACATGTTCACTTTTATAGATATAGACATACATTACAATACATTACAATACAATGGGAGGAAACATAATAGTACCACTGATGATGTTGTAGATGTGAGACGAAAGAACTCTGAAAGAACTATATATATAAATTTATATCTGTAGTTTTAACAGCTGGTCAAACAATGATAAACATAGATTGCCAAATAAATTAACTATAGAGATATAAATAATACAGAAGCGAAAATCAATGAAACAGAGAGTGTGTTCGGTTATTGTTTCTGGCAATATTATAACAATATGACCCTCCCCAATTATAACAATATTTGTTTCGACACGCGAATTCTCAAAAAAAATCTTGCAAAACAAATTCATTTATATATATATATATATAGTGGTAGAACCCTGGAGGGTAACATTCGTAGTGGTGGAGCACTCAGTCCAAGGACGAGTTAGGTGTAGAAGTGGATACACAACAGTTAGTTCACCATACCGAAAACAATTGCTTCACCTTTAGTGGATCCTCAGCTCGTAATGGACATGGTTATACGGAATAGGAAGGACAACCGTACGAACGCGCATGCGCAGAAACGGTCACTTCACTCAGGCAATACTAAATTGCGTGCGAGAGGTGTAAGGGAGATAACTGCGAAAGTCCGAAAGTTTCTAGTTGATGAGAAAATTAGGATGTTGTTGTAACTCACTCCGGAGATTTATAGTTATGTAAGAGGTATTTCCAGACGTGTAGACAACGTGTGAATAATTCATAACTTGAGTTTAGGCAATCGCTATTGCGTAATCTCTTTAGAATATTTATTCGTTCATCAATAGATAGTTCACACGACGGATTGCCTCTTGCGTATGGCTTGTACTTAGTGATGCCTTTCCATTGAATGGAGTAGCCTATATTGAGTTATTGAGGGACCATACGTGGCTCGCGAGTTTCGTGGATGAACGTCTGTCCGGGTACCTAAAGATCGACTGGTGGTTCAGGAAGCGTTCCTTAAATCGGCCCTCCACCATACCCACATAGGATTTGACCTCCTGTGGTTGATTTGGTCAGTTGGAAGTGACCACACTTTCATAAACTACACCGGGCGTGTTGCATTGATGTTGATGGGGACAAGCTTCGGGCTTACAGCAAGAGCACCCTGGTGGGGTGTTGCTCATAGGGATGTTGGTGATGTTGTCCTTCATGTTCTTAGCGCAGGAGTATCCTAGGTTTTACTTAGTGTCGGTTAAAGATGGATCGGTATTTATGACCTATAGGAAAGTGTATAGCTAAGAGGGCTAGAATTATGTTCCCTACATTGGTTTTAACGTTGAGTGAAAAGGGAGGAGAGAACCAGATAGTTTGACTCTTGTTACGCCTTCTTTTCTTATTGTTGTTGTTGTTAGTGGGAGAGTATGTGATAGGTTGTTATAGTAGGGTGCCGCTCTGTCAAAGATAGCCTTATTAGAGGAGACGTTTGAGTGTCTAGTACTGATATTATTTACGAACTTTCTAAAAACAGTGGGAGGGTGGCATGAGTCCTTGTGAATGTAATTGAGTTTTTCGTTAAGCTTGTGGAAGTGTATGTAGGGTGTGTGTGCGAAGGTCAAAATTAATATCTAAGAAATGTACGCTAGAGGGGTTGGTAGCTACTGTTATCCTAAGTCCTAACTCATTGCAGGTTGAAGCTAAGTCTTTTTTAAACCAGTCGAGGTCGTGACCACTCTTATGGCTCGATAGGTACAGTCCATGGTCGCGGTATATTCCCGTGTGGAAGTCCGGGAATCTAACACGTAATATGTCTAAAATAAATAGGCCAACCAAGTCGCATACGTCAGTACTGTCAAACGATCCCTTGGAAACTTTGAACAGGTCTGAAGTTGTTGACATCTTTGCCCAGGCTAATCCGTTGTTGAAGAGGAGGGTTTTCCGGCATTGAGCGATGATTTCCCTGTCTAAACCATGGACGGTAGTGGAAGTGGTAGCAAAGTCTAACGCTTTGTTTAACAGGGTCTCTGAGATGGACGGGTAGAAATCAACAATGTCAAACTGTGTGAACTTCACTTTTTTGGATTTGAAGGAGTTAAACCACTTAATTACGGAGTCGCTCTTCTCCCACTGGGACAGGCTGGACTTGGTCCTAATGATCTTAACTATGTTTCTAAGTATTGCCTTACTGACTAGTCCCATAGCTGTGCGTGCTGGGTTTAGTAGTCTACATGTGGGGTTAGAAGTAAAGTCTACCTTGTGAACTTTCAGGGTGAGGAACGCCTCCCGCTTAGCTAGTGATTGTAGCTTCTTATCTACATTAATGGCGGCGGCATGTTCTTTGGCTTTTGTATTAATGTCGTCGTTGGCCATAGGGTTAGCTTTCTTATATTTGGAAGTAAAAGCGTTATGGGCCAAGTGGCTGTAAGTAGTGTTGTAGACTTCATAAATATTATTAGTTTTGTCTGAAAGAACGAAAGTGTTATTAGAAGACCTAAATTTATTAATATCATTTCTAAGTTTAGTTTGAAAGGTGTTAGGGTGTTTGCGAAGGAAAGATTAACGACTAAGTCAAGAAGGTCCGCCTTGAAAGGAGCAAGTTCAGTTACCTTAGGACGGTAGGCTCTCGATCTTAGGTTGAAGGTGTTACTGGTGCCTGTAATTTTGCCGTCAAAAGCTAGGAGTGGGCATCTTGAGCGTCTGACGACATTTTCCGCTTTATGTAGGAGAAGCTTTTGGTAAACATGGTTGGAGGGAGTGGGAATGTTCTTCAGGGAGTAATCCAGTTCGTATAATATATATATATGCGTGAAAAACCACAATAGTGTTGTGAATATAGAGTGTAAGCAAATTATATTCAAAATTGGAATACCCGTCGGTCCTAGGGACTCACAGACCATCACTCTGATATCTTGAAATGTAATACCACTCGACAAAACTTGTTCTTTTTGCAGGGCAGAAAAGTCATAGTATTAGGTTGCCAGTTAAATAAGAGTTGTCACCGCTTTTTAGATTTATGTACATCAGTAAGTAGTGGGCCATGTATTATGTAGGTTAAAATTCAATAGCAAGGTTTTTACCTAAACGATTTTCTACCTGTTGGATTGGTGTTAAACCATGAGTCATCTTTGAATGAACAACCACGAAGGTGGCAAATCACATCTGGTCCCTCAAAGTTGCAGGTGCAGACATCTTCATTAGATGGAAAAGCCTAGACAAATCAACACTCTACTTATATTGTAAGAAATTATGTAGATATTGCAGCAAAGGACGACTGCATTTCACGTAAACCAGCCTTAATACTAATTCACCAGCTGCCACATGTGCTGAAATACTACTTACATAATTTGAAGAAACACAGATAACAACAGAATAGACATAATCTACAAACTTGCAGTCTGGACTTATCCCCCAACTTTTTATACAACTTCCACCTCTATAATTTATTTGAAACATTATAAATAAGTAAAATAAGAAAAAAGAAACAAAGAGAACCCCTTTTCTAAGTAGCGCTAATCTCTATAGCACCTGAGAAACCTTTTAGATAAATACACTACTATATTGTCCCAAGCTATATAATAACATCCCCAAACCTGGATTACTTCATAGTAATTTACATAAACCTAGATAAGAGATACCCTTCCTTAGTTAACTAGCAAACGAACACAACGATGTATCTATTCTTCCATAAGAACTCTGTAGGTGAACTCAAATGTTGTCGACAGATATTACATTCCACGATATCAGACAGAGCTGCGACAATAATCCCACAGCGAAACGCACACACTCGACAGATGATGTGAATTTAACCTAATTTTCTGTGTGTGTGTGTGTGTGTGTGTGTGTGTGTGTGTGTGTGTGTGTGTGTGTATGTGTGTGTGTGTGTGTGTGTGTGTGTGTATGTGTGTGTGTGTGTGTGTGTGTGTGTGTGTGTATGTGTGTGTGTGTGTGTGTGTGTGTGTGTGTGTGTGTATATAGTACGTGAGTGTGGGTTTGGTGGATGTGATTATGTATGGGAAAAGTTGTAATTTTTTTGTAGTAAAAATTATTTTTAGACTTATAGACTACCTTATTTTCTGAAACTTTTTCTCTCATTTAAATGTTAAACCTCGGCACAAAGAGGAATTGGTGTCATGATTGAATTGACATATGTGCCAGATAACGCTAATAAATTCACGACAGGAACGCCATAGCAGAATCACAAAATACATATTAATATACATCATACATCTGCATATAACCCCAACACACACACAGCCACACACATATATGTATTTGTGTGTTTATGTGTGTATACAAACGTAAATAGGTAGTTTTGCAGACAGCAAAGAAAGTTGTCGCACCTGCCGTTGTCTCATGATATCAACACTGGCACACTGTTCAATAACATTGGACAGATTTCAATATAGTTCTATCTTGTTACTCATCAGTTCTTTCCAACCCACTCTTTAATTTTCTCCACATCTTATAAGTTTTATCTCTCATTATTTCTGTCTCTCTGTCTCACTCACGCACTCATTCACTCAGCGATTGTTTGCCTTTCTCTCCATTGTATTGCTCTTATTTTGCTGCCTCTATACTTGTGGCGTTTATTATATTTTTACTTGTTTTTTTTATTCTTACGCTCTCCTTAGCCAAAGGCATTGCAAATGTCTACCGATGATAGGAACAATTCCGAAATGCAGAGATAGATTACACACATATAATAATATAAAAATACTACTACTACTACTACTACTACTACTACTACTACTACTACT
>OZ024742.1:270204949-270219949 GCA_964016885.1 Eledone cirrhosa | reverse complement strand
TATTTACCTATCTTCCGGCCTCTCTAGAGAATCGTAAAAGCACATATCGCTATATGCTTTTTCTATGAAAATTAGTAGTGGGCAGACCAACCTGCATAGAGTGTGAGTAAGTACCGGTTCAACGGAGACGATAAAAACAAATAACGAAACGAAATTAAATTTCGTTTCGTTTGTAACTCACTTTTGTATGACTGACGCTCAAACAATTAAGTCAAAGATGTACATCCATATATGTATACTGAAATACTAGTATGTATATGAATACACACACGTATACATATGTAGATGTACCAAGTTTTTTTTCACTGATCACTTTACTGTGAGTGGCCAGCTATTCTGTATGTAAACACACAGACAAACCGGTTTTTAGAGTCATACTGGTTTTTGAGGAAACACCTTTCCTCTATTCTCCAGAAAGCCAGACAAGGAATATTGAACTAGTTTCGTTGTTGTTACAACTCATCAGCAATATTTACCTATCTTCCGGCCTCTCTAGAGAATCGTAAAAGCACATATCGCTATATGCTTTTTCTATGAAAATTAGTAGTGGGCAGACCAACCTGCATAGAGTGTGAGTAAGTACCGGTTCAACGGAGACGATAAAAACAAATAACGAAACGAAATTAAATTTCGTTTCGTTTGTAACTCACTTTTGTATGACTGACGCTCAAACAATTAAGTCAAAGATGTACATCCATATATGTATACTGAAATACTAGTATGTATATGAATACACACACGTATACATATGTAGATGTACCAAGTTTTTTTTCACTGATCACTTTACTGTGAGTGGCCAGCTATTCTGTATGTAAACACACAGACAAACCGGTTTTTAGAGTCATACTGGTTTTTGAGGAAACACCTTTCCTCTATTCTCCAGAAAGCCAGACAAGGAATATTGAACTAGTTTCGTTGTTGTTACAACTCATCAGCAATATTTACCTATCTTCCGGCCTCTCTAGAGAATCGTAAAAGCACATATCGCTATATGCTTTTTCTATGAAAATTAGTAGTGGGCAGACCAACCTGCATAGAGTGTGAGTAAGTACCGGTTCAACGGAGACGATAAAAACAAATAACGAAACGAAATTAAATTTCGTTTCGTTTGTAACTCACTTTTGTATGACTGACGCTCAAACAATTAAGTCAAAGATGTACATCCATATATGTATACTGAAATACTAGTATGTATATGAATACACACACGTATACATATGTAGATGTACCAAGTTTTTTTTCACTGATCACTTTACTGTGAGTGGCCAGCTATTCTGTATGTAAACACACAGACAAACCGGTTTTTAGAGTCATACTGGTTTTTGAGGAAACACCTTTCCTCTATTCTCCAGAAAGCCAGACAAGGAATATTGAACTAGTTTCGTTGTTGTTACAACTCATCAGCAATATTTACCTATCTTCCGGCCTCTCTAGAGAATCGTAAAAGCACATATCGCTATATGCTTTTTCTATGAAAATTAGTAGTGGGCAGACCAACCTGCATAGAGTGTGAGTAAGTACCGGTTCAACGGAGACGATAAAAACAAATAACGAAACGAAATTAAATTTCGTTTCGTTTGTAACTCACTTTTGTATGACTGACGCTCAAACAATTAAGTCAAAGATGTACATCCATATATGTATACTGAAATACTAGTATGTATATGAATACACACACGTATACATATGTAGATGTACCAAGTTTTTTTTCACTGATCACTTTACTGTGAGTGGCCAGCTATTCTGTATGTAAACACACAGACAAACCGGTTTTTAGAGTCACAAAAACCAGTATGACTCTAAAAACCGGTTTGTCTGTGTGTTTACATACAGAATAGCTGGCCACTCACAGTAAAGTGATCAGTGAAAAAAAACTTGGTACATCTACATATGTATACGTGTGTGTATTCATATACATACTAGTATTTCAGTATACATATATGGATGTACATCTTTGACTTAATTGTTTGAGCGTCAGTCATACAAAAGTGAGTTACAAACGAAACGAAATTTAATTTCGTTTCGTTATTTGTTTTTATCGTCTCCGTTGAACCGGTACTTACTCACACTCTATGCAGGTTGGTCTGCCCACTACTAATTTTCATAGAAAAAGCATATAGCGATATGTGCTTTTACGATTCTCTAGAGAGGCCGGAAGATAGGTAAATATTGCTGATGAGTTGTAACAACAACGAAACTAGTTCAATATTCCTTGTCTGGCTTTCTGGAGAATAGAGGAAAGGTGTTTCCTCAAAAACCAGTATGACTCTAAAAACCGGTTTGTCTGTGTGTTTACATACAGAATAGCTGGCCACTCACAGTAAAGTGATCAGTGAAAAAAACTTGGTACATCTACATATGTATACGTGTGTGTATTCATATACATACTAGTATTTCAGTATACATATATGGATGTACATCTTTGACTTAATTGTTTGAGCGTCAGTCATACAAAAGTGAGTTACAAACGAAACGAAATTTAATTTCGTTTCGTTATTTGTTTTTATCGTCTCCGTTGAACCGGTACTTACTCACACTCTATGCAGGTTGGTCTGCCCACTACTAATTTTCATAGAAAAAGCATATAGCGATATGTGCTTTTACGATTCTCTAGAGAGGCCGGAAGATAGGTAAATATTGCTGATGAGTTGTAACAACAACGAAACTAGTTCAATATTCCTTGTCTGGCTTTCTGGAGAATAGAGGAAAGGTGTTTCCTCAAAAACCAGTATGACTCTAAAAACCGGTTTGTCTGTGTGTTTACATACAGAATAGCTGGCCACTCACAGTAAAGTGATCAGTGAAAAAAAAACTTGGTACATCTACATATGTATACGTGTGTGTATTCATATACATACTAGTATTTCAGTATACATATATGGATGTACATCTTTGACTTAATTGTTTGAGCGTCAGTCATACAAAAGTGAGTTACAAACGAAACGAAATTTAATTTCGTTTCGTTATTTGTTTTTATCGTCTCCGTTGAACCGGTACTTACTCACACTCTATGCAGGTTGGTCTGCCCACTACTAATTTTCATAGAAAAAGCATATAGCGATATGTGCTTTTACGATTCTCTAGAGAGGCCGGAAGATAGGTAAATATTGCTGATGAGTTGTAACAACAACGAAACTAGTTCAATATTCCTTGTCTGGCTTTCTGGAGAATAGAGGAAAGGTGTTTCCTCAAAAACCAGTATGACTCTAAAAACCGGTTTGTCTGTGTGTTTACATACAGAATAGCTGGCCACTCACAGTAAAGTGATCAGTGAAAAAAAACTTGGTACATCTACATATGTATACGTGTGTGTATTCATATACATACTAGTATTTCAGTATACATATATGGATGTACATCTTTGACTTAATTGTTATATATATATATATATATATATGTATGTATATATATATTAGGGTGTTCCAGAATCCGACATTTTACACAAAAGTGTTTTTGACTTAGCTCCCTATACATTTTCTCATGCCATTTTGGATATTATAAATTTATAATGTAATTTTTATTATTTTAGATTAATTTAAGCCTGCCTATTAGTTGCAAATTGGCAGATTAATGGCGGAAACCAGTGGGCCTAGTTGTAGGTACTTGCTCCGTTGTGATGATCGAGAAATATGGCTCCTTGGGTAATATGTTACATCCTTTTAACCAAACAAAAGACCAACAAAGGGGGATGTTCTAAAATATTTCTTCTACCTGAAAGATGGTCCTATGAAACTCGAAAAACATGTGAGCTTCAATTGTGCTATTTCGGATAGGCTTGTGATGGTAGTAGTTAGTCAGTGGTAAAAGCTGGTGTGGCGACTCAACGATAAGTCAAAGTGAAACTGAAAATTATGAACATGTACAGTGAATACATAAATTTACCAAAAAAAAAAAAGTTTCTAAGTCAAACAAAGAAAAGGAAGCACTATTTATTTCTGAATTGGATTCGTATTTCTACATTGCACATACTGATGCTGAAAAGAAAATTGTGAAAAACCATCTTCGTAATAATTAACAGAAAATGGAAGATGCTACATTTCTCGAAAAGAATCTGTGGGTGCTGAAGACAAGTGTTACGAGAAAAAATGATCTTCAAAGTTTATGCGTGATCAGGTTTCTGTGGCTCGTCGAGAGTCAGAGAACCATAGAAAGCGTTTGTCAGGATCTGTAGCAACACAACTTCCACGTAATGAACTGAGTGATTCAAGTTCAAACAATGATGAAACTGAAGATGAACAGGATCCTGAATTTCAGGCCTCAAACCCACCCAGAGGCAGCTCAAAGTCCAATAAAAACGAAAAATCCATCTGGAACTCCCAAAGAATCCATTTCAAATTCCAACATTTTTTCTTATGGCTGATCGTTTACACCTGACACTGGGCCAGAGAAGAGCATTTATGGCATCGATTATTTCTGAGGGTGGGACTGACATAGACGCCACAACTCTCTCCAAGAATAGTAGCAGACGTGCAGCAAAGACGATCAGAACTGTGGGGGGTGAACACATAAAGGAACAATTTGCTGTACCAGACTTTGCTACCTTGCATTGGGAAGGCAAAATAATTCCTGATAACCACATGAGGCTAGGTGTGCTAGTTGGTGGAACTCCGGACATCAGAGAAGGTAAAATCCTAGGTTTTTCCATAATTCCTGATGGCTCTAGAACCACCCAAGCCAGAGCATCATATGATCTTGTTAAAGATTAGAATGTTGATGGCTCTGTGGTGGGCTTGGTCTTTGACACAACTGCTTCGAATTCTGGATGGAAAAATGGTGACTGCGTGAAACTAAAATAGATGCTCAACAAAAAGGTGTTTTATTTTGCTTGTCGGAACCATGTCATGGAGCGTATATTGTGTGCAGTGTGGCAACAACTATTCGGACCAATGTCCAGTCCAGACACCCCAGAGTTCAAGGAGTTCAAAAAAGATTGAGTGTCACTCACGGACAAGACCAACTTTAAAACATTGAACATTGTCGACCGGAGACTCAAGCGTCTGTGTTCTGAGAACATCAAGTTCCTCCAAGATTTGCTGACATCCGACGATGGGAAAATGAGTTCTCTTCCATGGGACGACTGCCGAGAATGTGCCGAGTTGATGTTAATCATGCTTGGTGTCACACCTCCTCGTGGAATTCATTGGATGCTGCCTGGTGCACATCATAACGCTCGGTGCATGTCCTCAATCATCTATAGTGCAAATATGTATGTATTTGTTGAGCGACTCAATTATGATCAAGCTAAAAGGGAAAAGTTGCGCCGGATCTGTATGTTCAATGCTCTGTTCTACGTGCGATACTGGCTGACAGCAGTCAAGTGTGCTGATGCACCATCCAATGACCTTCAATTCTACGTGGAGTTGACACAGTACAGTAAGGTTGACAGAGATCTCTCACAGGCAGCCACTACTACTCTGAGCAGGCATTTTTGGTACCTGACAGAGGAAGCCATTCCGCTAGCGCTGTTTTCAAATCGGGTCCAAGAAGGAACAAATAGCCCAATGTCTTGTCAAAACGAAAACGTCTGGGCCTCTCGACCGTGGTGCTCCAGTATTTCCCGAGTTGAAGTCGTCCACGAAGCTGCCGCATCTAGTTGGGAAGAAGTCAAGGCTTCTGTTCAATATCATTGGTCTCGATGATACTTGGCTTGAGCGGTCACCTGCAACTTGGTCATCACAAGCGTTATATGAAAATGCCTGTGCTGTCGTTCACAACGATCTGGCGGACAGAGCAGTGAAGTTGATAAATGATTTTATTGCCATCACCAAGAAAGAGGAGGAGATGCAGTGTGTTCTTCAAGTAGTCGAAGCTCATCGTCGCAAGGTCCCGGATTTCAAAAAAGAAACTCCGAAAAAAATATGAATGCAGTTAACTTAACTGAACTTGTTTCTTCCTTGTACGACTTTATATTCAAAGCTGGTTTACTAAATATAATGGATTGATAAAATAAACAATTATTGTATGGTCATATTTGGTTTCACGTTTTCATGATTTCATGCAGCATAATCACACTTTCCACCATAATCACCATGAAGCAAGGTTCAAAATAATTTATTTTATACGAAATATGTTTTATTTTACCAACTGGGGTATTTATGGGGAATTACACAGGCGGCGACAGTATTATGACCTTGCTTTTTATGGCACACACTAATATATATATATATATATATATATATATATATATATATATATATATATATATATATATATATATATATATATATATATATATATATATATATATATATATATGTATATATATGTATATATATATGTACGTATATATATGTATATATTTATGTTTGTTTATAGGTGGTCTGTATGTAAATATATGTATATATGTACGTGTGTGTGTATGTCTATATATTTATATATATATATATATATATATATATATAGGAACGAGTAGGACCACGACGGCTGAGGTCAAGCCGTTTCGACGGCTTATTCTGGACAGAATTAGCCGTCGAAACGGCTTGAGCTCAGCCATCGGGGTCCTACTCGTTCCTATTACCCACTCTACTACCCTAAGTATTTAGTACTTTGGTGCGTTATGGTCCACCTGGTTCCTTACCACATTTTTTTCGTTATATATATATATATAAACATATATATTCTGAGAATGTGTTGGTTGTTTATCGACAACTCAGTATGCAGGTTGGAGCAGTCGGTGAAGTACGCAGATAGGTTAGTTTAGTCCTGAGAAATGGTAAATAAGTTAAAGATGTTAAATTTGGCTTAGTTTATTATAATAGTCCGCTATATATATTTCAGTGACAGCTATTATTGGCTGTTATACAGCTATTATATATATATGGGGGTGTCTATATATACTTTGTGTTTGTATTCATATGTATGTATTTGTGTACATGTATGTATATATATATGTATATTTATATATATATATATATATATATATATATATATATATATATATATATATATATATATATACACCCACCCACACACACATACATATTTATATATATATATATATATATATATATACATATATATATGTGTGTGTGTGTGTGTGTGCGGGTATATATATATATAAGTATATATATATATATATATATATATATATATATATATATATATATATATATATATATATATATATATATATATATATCAACTAGAAATTGATTGACATATAAATAAACATATGAAACAATCACAGGGGATAATTTGTAAAAGTGTGTAAGCACACATAGATAGGTAGGTAACTAAATAAATTTTAACTAGATCTTCAAAAATAGATAGCTTAAAAAATGATTAATCTTCCTTGTATATATTCCATTAAAGAAATATATTTCACCAATTAATCGATTGGTAAACGACAGTAGCTAGATCCTGGATTTTCAACAAGGAAGAGGTCCAACCATCTGTATTTACGCATCAAATTCAAATCAGCGACTGGCAAGTAACACGTGCTGTATTTACTAAAAATACACACATCATACCAGCTTCGTCCCGGTGGCGTGAATAGGGTTATCGACAACTAGAAACACCAGTCAAGTCCTTTCAACTGAGTTAGCTCTACAATTAAGGGGCCGTATTTATTTATATATATCCAAAATTAAGATAATTTAAATCAAATTAAATTAAATTAAGGGTGTCATGCCGGATCGACATGCGCCATATCACCCGTAAAATATGCTGCAAGATTCTAATGAGCATTTTATATCAACTAGATCCGAGCATTTTATATCAACTAGAAATTGATTGAGATATAAATAAACATATGAAACAATCGCAGGGGATAATTTGTAAAAGTGTGTAAGAACACGTAGGTAGGTATGTAACTAAATAAAGTTTAACGAAATATATTTCATAAGGTATCTATTTTTGAAGCTCTAGTTAAACTTTATTTAGTTACCTACCTAGCTATGTGTGCTTACACACATTTACAAATTATCCCCTGTGATTGTTTCATGTTTATTTATATGTCAATCAATTTCTAGTTGACATAAAATGCTCGGATCTATTCATTAGAATCTTGGAGCATATTTTACGGGTGATATGGCGCATGTCTATCCGGCATGACACTCTTAATTTAATTTAAGTTAATTTAATTTAATTTATCTTAATTTTTTATATACATATATATATATATTATACTTGAGAAGGGTCATATTTGTGTAATAATATTGCAAGAATTAATAACAGAACACACTCACTGTTTGGTTGGTTTTCGCTTCTGTGTCTTTTATATTGGTTAATTTAATTTATTCGGTCCTCAATATTACCATTGTATGACCAACGGTCAAAAATACAAATACAATATAGACACAAACACATATATATAGTCTAACAAATTTCTTTCGTTGCACATCTGAAACATCGTCAGTGGTGCTATTATGTTTACTCCCGTCGTATCGGATGCCTATGCCATCATTATTTAGTCTGTTCACTTTTTTTTGCTGGTCTTCTCTGCGCATGCGTTTGCGTGTGTGTTTTGTTTGATGTGTGTTCGTGTTTGGGTGACTTGTATTGGTTATTGTATTCTATCTTAGTTTACTAGTTTGTGTTTATATGTGTTTGTTGTCATTGTTCTTGTGTATGTATTTCTTTATTTATTTATACATCTCTTAGGTCAGTATTGTTTGTTTAGGTGTTGTTTTTCCATTTATTTTTTATATGTTTCCTTCTAAGTTCTATTTCGCTGGCCTCTCTGATTTTCCTACTTGCTGGGTCATTTCTATGTTTAGATATTATTCTAATTTCTATCTTGTCTATGTTACCGTCGTGTTGTTGTCTGGCATATTCGTATAGTACTGAACCGTATCATCGTCCTTTTAATTCCCCCCAGTATTGGTGTATCCTTTCACCTATGATACGAGCTGTCTTGCCTATGTATGTTGTTGTCATGTTTCTGCAAGTACCCTCTGTACATCTTATGCTATAGACTACGCTTCTAGTTTTACAGTGTATCCGGGAGTTTACTGTACATATGATCCATTTCCTATTAGTACAGTGGGTTTTTCTTAAAAGGGTAGGTTTTGCTTATCAGGGATTGTATGGTGGATCCTGGCTTATATACCACTTTAATCTTTAAGTGGGTCTTTCTCAGGGCCTTTCTACAATGGTTAGCTAATTTCCCTCCAAGGGTAGCGTCCACAAACATGACACTTTTGTATCTCTGGTTGTCGTACCATGAGGTGGCTTTCCCTATCTTATGTCTAGTCCTATCTAAGCTATTCCATGATTTGCTCCTGTATAATGGGCAAATTCCTTTCATGTGCAGTTCTATGAGGGTCTTATACTTCTTTGCGGCTCCTTCGTATACACTGATTCTGTCTCTTTGATTGTAGCCAGAGAACTGTATGCGGTTGATGAAGTGTTGGATGTGTCTTTCCATTTCTGTTGGGTCGCACATGCGGGACACGTTCTTCATCACTCGTACCAAGTCTGCGATCAGCTCATTAAACTTAGCACTACTGGACATGCTGAGCTTTTGGGTATCAGGTATTTGGAGGCCATGAGTTTAGCATAGTGTGAGTGGAGAATTTGGTCTCTCTCGTCTATAGTGTTAATCCAGAGTTCCGAGTCTAATACAGGTAGTCTATTGTTAGGGTGTTTGGAAGGGTAGTCGATAGTTATAGTTATACTCTGGTGTATGGAATTAGCTATCTGCTGGAAGCTTTCCATTGTGCTACGTTCTAAATCAAACTTGTTAGTATTCTCATGTGGGGATGTCCTTATCACTATATTGATGTCGTCTACGTAATGAGAGTACATGATGAGGTCTATGGAGCTCTCATCAAGGATATCTTTGAGTCTCCTTTCCCACCATACAATAAAAAGGTTGGCACCGTCACCAGCTATCCTGACGCCAATGGCTGCTCACTCATTTTGGATTAACTGTAAAACTAGAAACGTAGTCTATAGCATAAGATGTACTGATGGTACTTGCAGAAACATGACAACAGCATACATAGGCGAGACAGCTCGTAGAATAGGTGAAAGGATAGACCGACACTGGGGGGAACTAAAAGGACGAAAAAACGGTTCAGTACTATACGAACATGCCAGACAACAACACGACGGTAACATAGGCAACATAGAAATTAGAATAATATCTAAACATAGAAATGACCCAGCAGGTAGGCAAATCAGAGAGGCCAGCGAAATAGAACTTAGAAGGCCAAGGCTAAAGAGAAAAAATGAATGGAATAACAACAACAGCCAAACAAACAATACTGACCTAAGAGAAGTATAAATAAAGAAAGAAATATATAAACAAGCACAATAACAACAAACACATATAAACACACACTAGTAAACTAAGATAGAATTCAATAACCAATACACAATCACCCAAACACGAACACATATGAAACACTACACACACGCGCAAACGCCTGCGCAGAGAGACCAAAAAAAAAACTAAATAAATAAATAAATAAACAGACTAAATAAAGAGGGCGTAGGCATACCATACAACGGGAGTAAACATAATAGCACCACTGACGATGTTGCAGATGTGCAACGAAAGAACTTTGTTAGACTATATATATATGTTTGTGTCTATATTGTATCTGTATTTTTGACCGTTGGTCAGTCAATGGAAATATTGAGAACCGAATAAATTAAATTAACCAATATAAAAGACACAGAATCGAAAACCAACCAAACAGTGAGTGTGTTCTTGCATTAATTCTGGCAATATTGTTACACAAATATGACTCTCCCCAAGTATAACAATATTTGTTTCGACACACGATTTCATATCAAAAACCTCGCAAAATTAATTCATCGTCGTTATATATATATATATATATATATATATATATATATATATATATATATATATATATATATATATATATATATATATATATATATATATATATATATATATATTATATATATATACATATACATATACATGTACATGTGTGTGTGTATGCATATGTATATGTATATATATATGTATATAAGTATAAGAGTGTGTGTTTGTGTGAATGTGGTGGGAGTGTGTGTTTATATGTGTGCGTGTGTGAGTGTGTTTGTAGACACCTGACCATATCCATTGTTAGATTAAATGAACCTTAAAAATCAGGAGTGGCAAACCCAGTGTGAACTGTCTATGGAAATATTTCTGCGTTCCCTTCTCTAAATATAGTTTTTAAAGAATTCCCTTTTCTTTAAACCCATCAACTAATGACCTCCACCCATCCCAATCACTACCCTCTCCTACCACCTTTAAATATATAGATAGCCCATATGACTTGGACAGTCGGCTTCCTGATGTGTTCTCACAAATGAAACAGTCCTAGACATGTTGAAGCCTTATCTATATTAAATTGTTATACCCTGCTCTGTATTGAGTACCTTACCTCTGTCGTTACCACTGTATATATATATATATATATATATATATATATATATATACAGGGTGCAACAGGTAAATTGGGACCGTTTACATATCTATTATATAATTTATATATCTCGGGTGAATCAAACAGTGCCAATTTTATGTTTATGCCTTATGACAAATTATTGTTGGGTATTTAACATTGATTTCAGCTTAATACTACCAATTTTGCTTTTTTACATGTTCAATCTGTTTACCAAATGATGCGTCTGCCTAAATTATTTCTTTCTTTTTCATTTTACCGAATGTTCGCTTGATCGAGGTCTTCAGTGAATATACACATTTGTGAGAATTTGTTGTGGGTATTGCTTTTACTGCACTCCATAGCCAAACATCGCACAGATTCAAATCTGGCGAGCCTGAGGGCTAGTTATCTTTAGGGACACACATGAGCAATTCCTTCTTCAAAGATTATTGCACTCTTTTCAAAGAATGGGCGGGTGCTGTGTCCAGTACAAATATGATTCGATTGCTTCATAATTACTCCCAATACCAGGTTAAAATCTCAGATTTTGAAATACGCTGCTGTGTTAATTTTAAGACCCGCTTCAATAAAATGAGGCGCCATCAATTGTACATCAGTTACAGCCTCTCCAAAACCCTTAATGGTAGCCGGATGCTTGCTATACACAGCTGAAGGAATTTGAACTGGGCCGTATGCTATCATTCATGAGTTTTTATGGTTTGCAACTTCGTCTAACAGGAATTTCTCTACATCCATGAAGACGTGGCCGTCACCACCACGACGTTCCGGATTACTAATTAGTTTGGAACTTCTTTCAGCTCGAATGTTATGTTTATGCGGATGTCCTGTCTCACAGCCCTAGAATCACTCATTTTACTGATTCATCGATCTTGAGCCAACTTCGACATCGGTTTTGATGGCTTTGACTCAATCGGCCTTTTAAGTCCTGCTAAGAAATGAGATGTGCGTTTTTGGTCAATGCAATGAACGTGAGGTTTATTCTGAACATACTGACATTTCTTAAAATTCAAATTCCAAGAAAAGCTATACAATTAGAAATATACCAATTTGAAAATCGTCCCAATTTACCTGTTACACACTATATATATATATATATATATATATATACGAAGAGAACCATGACAGTGTGATAAGAAACCAGGTGAACCATAACGCACTAGGGTACTCGGTGCTTGGGTAGTAGAGTGGGTAATAGGACAAGAATCAGGACCCCGACGGCTGACCTCCGACCGTTTCGACCGCTAGATCCGAACTAACCCAGCAGTATTAGCATGGCAGGAGCCTAGTTTATGATTTCATATGTGTTTCTTTATTTCTTTCATATACTGTCTGTGCTTGGGTTTTCATATAACTGATGAAATTCAGTTGTAAATATATTGATCATTCTTCTGAATGTGGTTGAAGTGGTCTAATTCTATGGTATACGTGCCATTGGATATTGAAAGTGGGCTTTATACCACCTTCATGTATGACATTTGCACCAAATGATATCATTATCGTGCTTCTGGATCTTTTGGAGAAAATGTATTAATTCAGTACTTATTCAAATCAGCAGTCCCACACAAAGGTTCTGATGGTTCAGGTAATAGTTTAAATGTAATCTTTCCATTCAAACAGCACAAACCAGTTGACCTGCATTACATTTCTTTAGCACCACCATTTGGACATTGGAATTAAATGTTCCGAGTCATAGTATTGATGTTGGGTGTAACTGAAATAGAAACGCTTCACTGGGAAATAATTAAACAAATTCTGTTCTTGCTCTATACTCATATAGCCTTTGAGTAGCTTCAGTTTCTACATGCCACCTTTGAGCAGCTCTATTTCATTGCATTTGCTGTCTAGATTTCCATACTTCTTATTCCTCTTAGCGAATAGTGACATCATTGCCTTATCTACAGCAAGCAATTTCCATCACTGTTCTTCTGATTCATCGTGTCTATGCGGTGCAAATTTTATTTGTTGATGTTGAAGCCTTGATGATCTGTGTGCATCTTCTTAATCCATTGTTTTGTGCTGTAGTTTCGTACATCAAATTTCTCTCGACGAATATTTGCGATCATTTTTATCTTTGTTCTTCTGGTTCAATTTACCTATATTTCACTTTTATTCGGGGTGAGGGTTCTTTCTTGTCGCTGCTCATCACTTTCATCCTCGCTTTGTGGCTGTGTTGCCGCATGTTTATAAGAGTTTCTAATAAATGGTATATGTTTCTTGCAGCTTGAAATGTCATTATCATCTATAAATTAAGAGGAACCTTCATTTTTTTTCTGTTAATGATGGATCTACGTTGAGTCAAATTTCATTGAATGAGGACACACTGCAAACATTTCAATGTTGTTAAAAAAAAAACAATCAAATATTTACTGAAATGAATATGCCCAAATGTGTTCAACGTTTCACGAGTTTTATGTTTAGTAGTGTTTCATAAATCAAATAACGAACCAAACATTTAATGATGGGCTGATACACGTACATATAGACATGGAGCTATAGAAGAAGGTCGTCCAAACACACACATGTGGACACTATAAAGAAGATAATATTAAGAAATCTTACGAGAGCTGAACAGAAAAGAAAGCCCTCTCAAGCAAGTGTTTCGATATTTAACTCCTAATATTCTGAAAGGACCAGGCCTTATAAATGTCGTGACTACTGGGTGCCCTTTTGTTAACCTTTAGCCATTTGGATATCAGAGAATTGTTCTGTATTTAAACAGTATGGATATTTTGTAGACAGGATATAGCTGCAACTCTGCTCCTTTGACTCTGCTTTCAAACTTATGTTTGGAAAATAACGTTGTTCACGTGGAGCCGTCAACAGAGCCACTGCCAAAGATGATCACGACTTACACTGATTTTACCTAGTTTAGCGTTCGTTAAAATACAAGATTTTCTCAAACGATATGGAGCTCCCTTTTGGTCACGGGATAAATATGAAATATATGTGACATATATAAACACAAAGAAAACATATAAAGCATGTATGACAAATTATGTTAAAATCAATAGAGGAGAGAGCAGGTTTTGATATTAAAACAGGCATGTGTTGTTGCTTTAGGTTGATTACACGTGTGTCGTTCATATGATTTAGTCATATCTTCTTTAGTGTAGAAAAGAGCTGGGCACGTACAATACTAAATCAAGGATGTGTTTGCTTTAGTGTCAGCTGAATGGATGTCGCACATTTTCTTATCTTTCCGTATTTCTGTTTTTCCTCCTTGCTGCTGTAATCTTAACTTACTTGCTTAGTTCCTTTGTTGGATTTCAACGCACTATCTAATTTCACGTCTGCTGCCTTTCACTCATTTCCTCACTTCTTCATTATCACTATTTTCCGTCATATTCCGTCGAAGTCAATACAATATCTCACGACAACCATTATGGCCACATATTGACGAGCAAACAAACAGGGAAACAAATGAACTATTATATATATATACATATATATATATGTGTGTGTGTGTGTGTGTGTGTGTATGTGTGTGTGTGTGTGTGTGTGTGCGTGCGCGCGCGCGTGTGTGTGTGTGTGTGTGTGTGTGTGTGTGTGTGTGTGTGTGTGTGTGTGTGTGTGTGTGTGTGTGTGTGTGTGTGTGTGTGCGTGTGTGTGTGTGTGTGTTGTAATGTTT
>OZ024742.1:270179949-270202449 GCA_964016885.1 Eledone cirrhosa | reverse complement strand
CTCAGAGCTAAATTACTTCACAGCGAAACAATTACGGCTACGAGCGACGTTTGTTAAACGTAAAAATAAGATAAATATTATTAATTGTAAGTCCCCCACAACAAACATGGAATAAACAACACGTGCTACAGATCGCCATACTACTAGACTTCCTAGCAGCCAGGTCGAACAGCACCTTGAAACAACTATGCCTGTAAGAAACTTGACACCACCTGTACCATCTAAGTCTGCCTCGAATGCTGGAGAAAACACTATCGATAATAATAATGATCGAAGAAATAATAATAATAATCGAATAAATGTGACACCACGTATACCATCCGAGTCTACCTCGACTCTTGTGGAAAATACTATCGATAATGATAATCAAAATTATAAACAATTGAAAATTTCCCTCAACGAAATCTTCAGAGAGAAATTAAATCATGTATAAATATATCTCTGGCTGAACGTGTTAAAATGACAATGGTGAATAAAAAACCAAATAATGAAATACTACGTGTCATTGACGAAATAGGGGATGAATATTTACGACGGATAAAAACCCCAACAGTTGGCAAATCAACGCCTGTTTATAAGCCTTAGCAACGACAGTGAAGTATTATCTTGGTGATAGCAGAGATATTAACAAGAACAAAACACCACCATAAATACCATCATATATAATAAAATAGAAAAAAAGAGTGCTGACCTACGGAAAAAACATAGCACATGTGACAATGCTCCTTACATGCAAACAAACACAAAAAAACCTCACTCCTCACCAACAAAGAGTGAAAAATAAAATAAAGGCGATGTTTGGTAACAGTCGAACCAGAACTCTCCAATATAAGCTGATCACCCTCAAACAAGAATTGAGAGCTGTTAGCGAAAAACGCCGATACCTGAGGAAGGTAGATGAGAGAAAAATGCTTAATAAAAGATTCAGACGAAACCAAACATCAGTCTATAGAGATGTGAAGGGCAAAATAATAAGTGTCACTGAGGCCCCATCCCAGAAAAACATAGATTCCTTTTGGAGAAAAATATTGGAAGAAAAGAAGAATTTCAACCAAGATGCAGTTTGGCTAAGAGAAATCCGAAAGAACTATTGCTCCTACACTACAACAAAAACATACGAAATAAGTGAGGGTACCCTTGAGACTGTGATAGGAAATCTCCAAGATAAGAAAAAGGCCAAGAAGAGACATGGGTGTCGGCTACTGGTACAAAAAACTAATATTCTATCGGAGGTATCTTACTGACCTCTACCATCAAGTTCTTAAGGGATATACACTTATACCAGAATGGTTGACATTAGCACAAACGTTACTGGACCCCAAGAACAAAGACATCCACTTGGCAAAAAACTACCGACCCATTGCATGCCAGAACCTGATGTATAAGATGTATACAGCATGCCTGAACCTATTCCTCCAAGATCACTGTGAACATAATACCATCATCACAGATGAACAAGCAACTGGAAAGAAAAGGGTTTGGGGATGTGCTGAACAACTCGTAATCAACAAAACTGCGATGTCGGATGTGCGACAACTTAGGAGGAATATGACTACAGTCTGGCTAGACTACAAGAAAGCTTTCGATTCTGTTCCCCACTCTTGGATGATAGAGGCCCTCCAACTTGCTAAAGTCCCATTATTGTCAGAGCCATAGAGAGGCTGTCTTCTTCTTGGGCTACTATCCTAAGGTTAAAGACAGAGAGGGAGGACTCTATTTTCACTGATAAAATAAAATATTGCAGGGGTATATTTCAGGGGGACAGTCTCTCTGTGATATTGTTCATCTTGTCATTAAACCCCTTGTCCTTTCTGCTCAAGAAATGTGAGGGATACATCATTGGCTCACAGGAGGACAGAAATACGAACCTAACCCATAACTTCTTTGTGGACGATCTGAAACTCTATGACAAGAACATGAATGGGATGAAGAAAAATCTTGGCCTGGTTATAACGTTCTCAAAGGATATAGGAATGGAGTTTGGTCAAGATAAATGCTCATACATGACTGTAAAGCGGGGAAAAACAACAACCCAATCTAGCAACATTGTCATCAATGGTCTAACTGTTTCACTGATATCTGATGAGAACTGGTACAGATACCTGGGGATAGATGGGAACGTATCCTATAATGGTATCTGTAATTAAGAACGCGTAACCAGGGAATACTACGCCCGATTAAGAAAGATCTGGTCATCGGAACTCTCTGCGCAAAACGAAACAGTGGCTCACAATGTTTTTGCTGTGCCTGTCCTAACACCAACATTTGGAATACTCAATTGGACGATATACGAAATCCGATCAGTTGATGTTGGAACTCGAAAAATACTGAACAACACCGGAAACCTCCACATCAACAGTGACATAGACCGCCTTTACTTGAAACGTAAGCAGGGAGGCAGAGGCCTAACATTAGTCCAGACAACATTTGAATATCGCATCATATCTCTCCGACAACATCTACGAACCTCGAAGCGTAGGAGCCCGCTTCTCGAGCAAGTCTATCTGCATGAAACAGATAAGATCATGAGAGTTGGGAAGGAACTCCTTGAGAGATATTCGCTGTGTGATAATCAAAAACTCACACCCAGGGGTTTCGCTCAGCAGTATCGCGGTGAATACATGGATGAAAAACTGCATGCCTATCAGCAAAAAATCATGCATGGATATGTTGCCAGGAAGCTCCAGAGTGAGAGTAATATAGATAAGGAAAGTAGTCTATCTTGGACCAACAACCGCTATATTGGCTCCCACTTTTAAGGATACGCTTTTGCAATCCAAGAACAGGAGATTAGCACGAAATACCTGATTCACAAAAGAGATAGGGATGCAGGCAAAACACCTAGATGTGATAACAAGTGCAGACTCTGCAGAACTAACATCGAGGATATGACCCATGTCATCAGTAGCTGTCGAAAGATATCATCGCGGTACTATCTACCTGTGAGGCAAGATGTAGTGGCCAAAACACTGTACAATGCAGTTCGTAATAAAAGAAAATAAACACATTAAAAGCTACAACAATGTGGAAGACATCCATGTACATAATATGAAAGACTACTGGTGGAATGTTTCAGTAAAAACCCCAATAAAATGCAGGCATAACAGAGCAGGTATTATGATATGGGACAGGGAGAAGAAAACATGCACAGTAGTGGAAATTAGCTGCCCAGCAGATGCCAATAAAATATCAAAGATTAGTGAAAAGGAGAATATTTATGCAGAACTGATGAGAAATCTGCAGATACTCCACCCTGATTACATCTTCAGATTTATGCCTGTGATTATTGGGGCACTGGGATGTGTTAGTAACTGCCTCAATACAAATCTTGAGAAGCTAGGCTTCACAGGAACAGAAAGAACACAACCAGTTAGGAAACTACAAGTCCAATCCATTAATGGAACAGTAAAATATGTAAAACATTAAAAAAAGGTTGCATCCAATAACTCTATATACACATGTACAGATACAAAGCATATACACATGCCCACATACAACTCAAAACATCCACATCCACACATACAATAACAGCCATATCTACACATGCATGCATACATACATATCTACCTAGTTGATGTTGTGTAAATTCCAATGAGAGAGGCTTGTGTCTATGTTAGAAACCGACTCTCTCTCTATTGGTAAAACTTTGTAAATTATAAAACCAGAAGAACATACATACACACACATATATATATATATATATATATATATATATATATATATATATATATGTTTGATCCTGTATCTCATATCTGTTATTTTGCCTCAGAAAATATCTCTGTGTCCTTAAACAGTACACACATATATTTATTTTTTCATATCAAATTGAGTTACTTGCACGAGGCTTGAATTCTTGTCAGAGTTCAATGACCTGCCTGTATATTATTTTTCACGGTAGCCTCCTCCTCCCATTTTGGGGACAGTGTGAGATTTTCTTTCGAACTGCATGACTTACAACTTAACAGCTCCTTCTAGCACTGGTGGTGATTATCGCTAAATATTGATGTTGATTTAGTTATTAATATTAATATTATTGGGCACCCACTGAAGATTTGTAAGAGCACATTTCATGTGAATCCATTGCTCTTACAGAAGTTTCTACATAACTTGGTATAATTTCACCCACCATGTAGAAATCCTATAATAAAATGATTCGTTTGGGAAATGAGATCTTTAATATATCTCATAAAACATAATACAGCCAATTATCCACACAATGCAATACAGTTAGCACTCCAAACGTTTAATTGGGAATATACTCCGGTATTTCCTAATGTCTGTTGAGTGAGTTGGAAATTGGTTGGTGTATCGCTAATAGCTTCTCCGTTTATGTAGTTATACATATATATATATATATATATATATATATATATATATATTAGGTTAATTTATCGTAACATTCAGCCAGGCAATTTCTTACTTAACACCACTAGCTGGTGAACTCTTTCAAGCCTGGATTTGAACACCATGGCCCACTCAAGAAGAGAGTTTACGGAGAGTTTACGGAGAGTTTACGGAGACATATCCGGGTGTAGGTGATCTATCCGGGATTTCCTGAAACAATTTGTACAACGTGTACTTGAACTTTATGGGTTCTGTTTCCGTTTTACGGTTTTGGTGTAATTTTAAAGAAAGTGGGTCCAATTGAGATGAAATAATTGTGCCGTATTGTTATTATGAGAGGTGAGTTTGATTTTTTCTGTGGGCGGATAGCACGGGGCGCAAGATGGAATATTTTACACATCATGCAGATCATATAGTACAAACGGCACAGTTAGAGATTATAAAGTTTGATCTTTACTAGTCGACCCGAATAGGCAATGCCTGTCATGCCATCTATCGTTTTCGTTATTGACCTCTGAGGTGCATCAATTCCTATGATACTTTGTTTTGTGTGGGGAGATCACGTTGGAAAACAATATTCAAGGTAGGGTCGGGCAAAAGTGAAGAAGAGAATTTCTGAGAATCCAGGGACACATTATGTGGGCCATATAAATTCTGCTGTTTATATGAGTGGCCTAGCTTATGTTGTCCACAATTACTCCCAAGTCCCTGATGTTGTTGGATGTCATGAGAGTTTCACCCGAAGGAAGGGTGTATGGGAGTTTCAGTGGATTCTCTTTTCCAAAGTGGATTAACTCAAATTAATCCGCGTTCAGCTGCATGTTTTTCCTTTCCACCCATTAAAGAACATCTAGTTGATTTGGTTGAAGATATGTCCGGCCACCCACTCCATTGATGACCTTGGATATTGGAATAATCTTCAAATATTCACAATCTTAACCAGAATACTTATATGGTCAACTTGATAAGTGTGTATTCATGTGTGTGTGTATGCTTGTGTGTATACGTATGCGTGTATATATTTGTATGCCTGGAGAAATTCGTTTTCTCCTAATTGACCAGGATGATATCGCGATATTGAAGGCATTTAAAACCTATATATAAAGAAAATAAATCGAAATATATAAAAAAAATACTTCGGGCAGTACATATCCAAATCTCTATAAGGAATATAGCTTATGTTTTTAAATAATTCCACATAGTACGTTCCTCACAATTTCATGAATGAACGTGCGAACATGTTAAACATTTGGAATATTCAGTCTTCGTACGTTTTCTTTTTTTCATAAATAATGTTAGTTATAATCTGCTTAGTACATACGAATAACAATAATTTTGTGTATATCCAAACCATTATACTTGGGTATATATATTCATGAATACACTTGGGTACAAGACCGAATGTAGATATTTGATTATCGTTTCTTCAAAAAGTGTAATATTTAAATAAAGTAAGATAAAAGTATTATAAGGAAGATTTCTTTATGTATATTATTGATTTTTCATTTTGTTAGCAACTTTTACCGGAATGCATGATGCCTCTTATATGATTGCAAAATGTAAATAAATAACGAATGAAATTATAAGTGAGTATTGACAGCACATTAAAGTATTGAATAAACAATATATTTAGATATCTGCATATATTTGCACCACTTGCAGCTCTCTCTCTCTCTCTTTATATATATATATATATATCAAGTAAGTATGTTTTGAAACAGTGAGCGAGTTTGAAATTAGAAAATATATAGCTTTCACCGTATTTTTGACTGAAGGAATTTTAGCTTGATAACGGGGTTTAGAACCCTCAGATAAATGGAAAAAGATGAGTATTGACGTACATGTACGTCAATACTATATATTTTCTAATATATATATTTTCTAATATATATATATATATATATATATATATATATATATATATATATATATATATATATATATATATATATATATATGTGTGTGTGTATATATGTATATATATATATATATATGCGTCTGCATATGTGTGTGTATTAGTTGTGAATCCTAATTTGAAGCTGCAGTACAGCATGCACTATTCCAGGCAATCACAAAGCCCTCAAAGATGCGAGAATTGAATATATTATGGCCCAGCGTAAGCATAACAGTTAAAAAGTGTGACACCAAGAAAAACGATCGAATGCAGCGGCCATACATATGCCGCAAAAACGATAGATAAAGAAAGATTGAATCTAACTTAAACCTTTTCGTGTTGATTAAAATCAATACAGTCGATAGAAATCTTAAATATGTTTCTGAGACACAAGTAGTTACATGACAGTTACATGGCTTTAGTGGTATAGACTATTCCATTCAATGGAAAGCTATCACTAAGTCCAAGCCATACGCAAGGGGCAATCCGTCTTGTGGACTGTGTATTGAAGAAAGGATAAATATTATAAGAACATTACGGAATAGCAATTGCCTAAATTCAAGAAATGAAATATTCTCGCGTTGTCCACATGTCTGGAAGCAACTCTTACATAACTGCAAAGCTCGGGATTGAATAACAAGAACATTCTAATTTTCTTATCAACTCGAAAATCTTTTCCGGATTTTCGCAGTTATCTCCCTTAGACCTTTCGCCCGAGGATTTGCATCACTTGGGTGAAGTGAACGTTTATGCGCATGCGCGTACATACGGTTGTTCTACCTGTTACGTATCACCATGACCAGTACGAGCTGAAGATCCGCTAAGGTGAAATAATTTATCCTCGGTACTGAGCTGAACTAACTGTTGTGTTACCACTTATACACACACACACACACATATATATATATATATATATATTTAATTATGTAATAACCAAAATAATATAAGTATTCCATTACTTAAATATAGATTTCTATCTGAAGAAATATATCAGACGTACCTGTTTGAATCGTTTAACTTCGGGAAACCTTGGTTAATGGAACAATTATATTGCGTCGTTTATTACATAATTGAATAGCTCTGTATTTTACATAGAGAATTCTTCTTTCCCTATGAAAATAATATGAAAAGATTCAGGAATCCGACTGCTCAGCTCCCTTCGTTTCGACAGCTAGATCTGTATTTTATACCACCTTGTAACGTACCACATCGTCTTTGTTATATGTATATATATACTTCGTTATTGAATTTGTTTCGCAAGATTTCATATCTGAAGACGTGTGTTGAAACAGCTATTGTTATATTTTGGGAGGGTAAAGCTGCCAATAAAAGCACACGCACCTGTGAGTTTTCACTTTAATTTATTATAAATTTCCCACATTATTTTGTAGGACAGAAGAAAGGCGGTACACAAAATAAATGTCTAGTCACTGAGGAGGTCACAGAATGTGTGACTAAAGAGCTTTGACAATATACGAGAAATCATCCTGTTATCGAACCAACCAACCGTAAATTTATAATAAATTATAATGAAAACCAGCAAAGGCATTTTTTTTTTATTGGCCGCATGACTCTCCCAATGTATAACAGCATATATATATATATATATATATATATATATATATATATATATATATATATATATATATATATATATATATATATATACATATATATATATATATATATATATATATTAGGTTTGGTGCTCTGAAATAGCGATGCATACATAAATGTGTGTATAGTATATTTGGAAATATACCGTATGATTAATTAAAAACAATTTGAAGACCTTGCGCTATCAATTTTAAAGTAGTGACTATGTCACTTACATCTTTTTTTCCGGCGAAGGAGGGAAAGAAGATGACAGATTCTGTTTCACACTGTTTGTGATCCTCAGGGTAACGTAGTGATCCTCTGCAGAAATTATAGAGGCTGGATTCTTATAGAATTCCAGTAATAATCAGGAACTGTTTATACAGAGCGATTGCCGGTCCAGCAAAAATAAAAAAATTAGGATTGGTGCTCTGATATAGCGATGTATACATGAATGTATCTATAGTATATTTGGCAATACACCGCATGTTTTATTAAAAGCAGTACCTGATTATTACTGGAATTCTATAAGAATCCGGCCTCTATAATATTCGGCAGAGTACGTTGCTCTGAGGATCACCAACAGTTTGAAACAGAATATGTCAGCATCTCACCCTTCCTTTGCCGGAAAAAAGAAGTAAGTGACATAGTCACTACTTTAAACATGATAGCGCAAGGTCTTCAAAATGTTTTTAATTAAACATATGGTATATTACCAAGTATACTATACATACATTCATATATATATATATATATATATATATATATATATATATATATATATATATATATATATATATGTGTGTGTGTGTGTGTGTGTGTGTGTGTGTGTGTGTGTATGTGCGTGTGTGTGTATAAATATATACATATATAGAGAGAGAGAGATACATACATATATAAACCATTTATGTTAGTTTGATTACCAATGGGGAGAACTGGTGGTTCATGTTCGCAAACTATAAAGCAATAAATCAATGAAAGCTCTTAACGTTATGCACGTTATGCACGGCAGTCACCGTCGATATGGGATCCAGTGGTTGGGGCAGAAACAGCATAAAGAATTTATTAAACAACACTAAAAAGGCCGGACTGAAAATGTTACTATTAAACTTTAATTATGTGAAATCACAATACATTATTCTATGTCCCTGCTCCATCCTCCAATTTTGTTGCAAGATAGAACGATCTCATTAGAGGTAACCTCCACTGATTTACATAACTGGAAGATGAGAGAAAAGAGATTAGAAAAGTGAAATTTGAAAATTCGATTAGGAACTGCCTGTTAAATGGACTGTTTTACTTGGAGGAGCAGTAGTCGAACACTTGATGATTTATTGGTGATGGGAGTGATTGAAGGGGTTTGTGCTGCGAAGTGACGTCACAGGACTCTTCACAAAGAATGTCACTCCACAATTATATGTATGGCTACGCTTTCGTAGAGATCTAAATTCTAATCTATCGGCCGCATTTTAGACAGATTTTTAAAACAAATTCTCCAGTCCGAACTTCTGTTGATTAATATATATGTTTATCAATGTAAAAAAAAAAAAAATGTATATATATATATATAACGAAGGAAATGTGGTAAGGAACCAGGTGGACCATAACGCACCAAAGTACTCAATACTTAGGGTAGTAGAGTGGGTAATAGGAACGAGTAGGACCCCGACGGCTGAGTTCAAGCCGTTTCGACGGCTAATTCTGGATCAGAATTAGCCGTCGAAACGGCTTGCGCTCAGCCGTCGGAGTCCTACTCGTTCCTAAATATATATATATATATATATATATATATATATATATATATATATATATATATAGATATATATATATATATATATATATATATATATATATATACATATATATAAAAATATACAAGTTAATATAAATTAATATATGATAAACACCTAAGTGTTTGTATTGTAAAATGACTCTAAATATAATTTGATATATATATATATCTATTTAGCAATGTAAGAATATATATATATACATATGATGTGTTCCTTATTCCTGATATTTCTTATTAGCAAATTCAATTTTATAGGGGTTATGTAATGCAATGTCTTTATTATTTTGTAGAATCATTGATGGTAGCGTTGTTACTTGATTCTCGAGTAGAGTCCACGACACGTTGTCACGATGTTTGTCCACTGAATCTCGTAGTATATGCCGGTATGTGTTCTTCAGTAATTAGCCCTTATAACAGTTTTTAGAACAAATAATATGGTCAGTATAAAGAGAAAAGTACCCTTATTCATTATTATATGTCAACATACATCAGGACAGTGGATTTACAGTATCAGTAGAGGGCCGGACGCCATGCTTTGCAGCATGGAATTACGGCCCTTTATTATCTGAGTTCAAATCCAGCAGAGGTTTACTTTGCCTTTCATCCTTACGGGGTCGATAAAATAACGTCCAGTCATACACTGGGGTTGATATAATCGACTTTCCCCTCCTCCAAAATTGCTATTCCTCGCTCTTCAAGTAGAATACGAATACATCGTTTCGAATTTTCATCTAGAAACATGTACTCATATTGCATTTAACATATATAGCTTGTTCCTTGAAAGCATATAAAGGAATGGTAAATTATGACAAATTCTTGTTTCTTTTAGATTTCTCCGTATTACATGATATCATTCTAATGAAGGTATTTCATCAGTCATCGTGTGGCTTAGCTGCTTTGCAGAGAAAGTCAACACCCCATGGCTAATAGAGGAGGTGCCCAAGCAAATATTACAAATGCAAGCTGAAATGGCTTGTCTCCCTGCAAACAGAGGCCTTATATGTGAAAACCTAAATCATATTGGTCTTTGTGATCTACATTCTGCTGGACATCAGGTGAAAGAACTGGAGCAAATAATTAAATATTGTGAATGTTAGTGGGCCTCAAGTGCCCGGATTTAAAAATGTAGACAAAGAAATCCTCTCTAACTGAGTAGTATATCTTGTTGTTCATGTAACATTGACTGAATGCTGTTATACAGTTTTCAGGCGCTCAATATTTCAAAATAGAAACCTATTTAGAAATATGGAGTAAGATGATATATATATATATATATATAACGAAGGAAATGTGGTAAGGAACCAGATGGACCATAACGCACCAAAGTACTCAATACATAGGGTAGTAGAGTGGGTAATAGGAACAAGTAGGACCCCGACGGCTGAACTCAACCCATTTCGACGGCTAATTCTGGACCAAGAATTAGCCGTCGAAACGGCTTGAGCTCAGCCGTCGGGGTCCTACTGGTTCCCATATATATATATATATATATATATAAATGTGATACATCTGTGAATTCTGAATCCTAGCAAGAGATGAAGTACGAATTTCATCATTTTCTGTTCCGCATCTCAGCTTGAAAATTGAAATCTTGACCAGTGTTTATACGCATTGAGAGATCTCTGAATTTGGTTTGTGTCATCCACGGTTTTATGGGCCATTAAACACAACTTTTATATGCTTTATTGTTTTATATATTTTTACAGTTTAGTTAAGGCTGGAATGTCAGGGTCTATGATTTTTGCAGAGATCGGAAGGCTTTCAAGAGAGAGAACGGGAGGGATAAAGAAGGTATCTTTATATCTGGCTAATATAATACAGGGAGGAATCATGAGGGAACGTACCTGAATGTTTGAAGAACAATTATGAGGCCTCATTCAAAAATGACATTTTTCTATATTTCTTCGCATGTGTACATCAGCAAGTCACATATAGGCACACAAAAATACATGCACATACGTCGACAAATCGACACACACACACACTAAACTCAAACCCATGTGTGATATGCAATTACGACACTCTCTAATCAATGTTCGGTCTACCAAATTCCAGTCTGGTATATTCATCATACAGACTTTATATTGTAATCAGCTTACCCATCCTTTGATTAGGCTTCATCCTAAAATCACGTTTCGAGACGTTAATGTTTGAGGGACATAATCATCTCGCAGTCATAGTGGATTTCTTTAATACCCCAATAATTATTGAGAGCAATATAAATTATAACTTGAGTGTCGGAAAATATAACGCTCTAACGTCTCCGGTAATATTATGCTTATATATATATATTTCTGATATTCTTCATCGAAATATTTCGCTATACTGCTGTTCCCATTCACCCGACCTGCATTAAATCCACAAACTAATGAGAAGGCTATGTTTCGCATAATATTGTTTATTTAGTTCAGTATCATTTACACGATTCCTTAGTGTAAACGAAATATTGTGCAAGATAAATTATAGTCTGTTTTTTGTTGAAATAAGACAAGAGAAAGCGACACTATGATGATTATTATAAAGTATCGTGGCTTTGCATGCATCGATAATCATGTATATTCAAAATCATATTGATTAATTTCTAGTGATGTTTTAACAAATAACAGCCTTGTATGTTTTACAGATAATAATTTTTGAAAAATGAAATCCTTTGCATAACCTGACAGCCTTGTAAAGTTAACTGGACTGGAATAGCATCATTGCAAGCGAGATGATCAAAGAAATTACAAAACCTATGAAAAAAACACGGATAAATAAAACAAATTCAAGTAAATAAATATACTATTTCACATAACATCGCAGAAGACCGAATGGCACCAGAATAGTTATTACCGAGACAACATCGTGTTTTTGATAGTGATATTACTGCGATGGCGATCGATCTTGGCTGTTATTATAGAGAACAATACTGTTGAATTCATTAAATCAGTCTCCCATACTGACCCGCAGACAAACGGTACAACAACATATATCATTAAGTGGCATACATTTCTTCATTATAATATTTTGAAGCGAAGATGTTAGTATGACCTGTAATTTCACAAGATATTTTCAGATGCCCAATCTCGTTGTAATTTACTTAAATAACACAGAGAGAATATGATTGTAACGATTGAAATACCCAAATCCATATGTACTTATATATATATATGTATAACCACACACGCGTGAGCATGCACATGCACACACACACACACACACACACACACACACACACACACACACACACACACACACACACACACACACACACACACACACACACACACATATATATATATATATATATATATATATAAATGCATATACATATTTTATATATATATACATAATATGTACATGTATATATATAAATATTTGTGTGTCTGTGTCTTAAGAGTTTACAGTAATCGTGTAGTTTCACAATATATAAATGATACATAGGTAAACACTGCTCGATATATTTCTCTTACGACACATAAGATCATCAGACCATAGTGTTGCGGAGAAATGTATATATATATATGTGTATGTGTGTGTCTATATATATATATATATGTATGTATATATATATATATATATATACATATATATATATATATATATATATATATATATATATATATATATATATATATATATATATACATATATATATATATATATATATACATATATATATATATATATATATGTATATATATATATACATATATATATAGACAGATAGATAGATACACATATTGATATAAAGAGTGAGTGAGAGTATGAGTGAAAATGAAAAGGTTACAGCAAAATATTCCGAACAGTATAGCAGTAACCAATAGACAATTCAATATTTATTTCAGCAAATATAGGCTTATGTTTTAAAATATATATATTATGACTTGTGGTATAGTCTTGATTTATGCGCTATGAATAACTAAGTATCTTCATATATATATGTTTACTTCATGCCATCTGTGTGTTACAGAGCAAATGATATTAGACAAATTGGTTCTGATTGGAAGCTAAAATCCGAATATTTCATTCATTTCACAGTATTTTGCCATTTGCAGATTTTATTTAGCTTCTCTGAGTCTGCAAGTTATATACATAAAATAATTATTAGAGAGAGCATAAATATGCTATAGGTAAATGAATATAACACTTTTTTTTCTTTATTCAACATTCGCAAATTCATATGCAGCTGGGATATTACAATAGTAGAATGTTTTATTGGGGATAACGTTGGTCTCCCGTTAAGTTGCGTAATACTGATATTTGAAATTAAATTTCTTAACAAATTTGCCTTTCGACTTTCGAATGACTGTGCTCGCTGAAAGAAAAAGTTGTGTTCAATGTCATGAGGCAGGTGTACGGAGCAGCTATGATGCTTTTCATTTTGTTAAATTGTCAGACAAGGATGACTAAAAGAGTGTATGTTGTAGATAATTAAAGAATGTTGGACTGATATGGGTGATCTCCAGTTTCAAACTATACAGCTTTTAAAAAACACATCCGCCTGATATACATGGATAGCTTCCTTATGAATGACAGAGTTTTTGTGTCCCGATAAACAGTAGTAAGGAAAAACTATTTATTATATGTGTCGGACTCCACCGCAGTCGATAATTTTTAACTCCTCTGTTTGGGATTGTCAAAGAAGCAGGGTGAAAGTGGTATCAATTGCGTCATGTCTAGTATCAGTCGTCTGATATTTTTTATGACTTGGTGCTATATAATAACTATTTCGACATGCATTAGATATAATTGCTATTGACTGTTGCATGGCAGGAATAAATACCCATTCTGCAAAAGCTGAGACACTCTCCCTCTGAACAAAGCCTGCTCAGTGAATTCGGTATATAAGTAGATTTACACCAAACAGTTCAAGCATCTGAGAGCCATTTTCTCATGTGTTGGAAGGCAAGATTTGCTGGAGTTGTTACATTGCTTCTTAATCAATCGGGTGTCGGGTGATAGGCATAAGATCAAAACTAACAATCTTCATTTCGGCATTGGTGCCTTCACTTTCTTATGGATAATTATATCTCGTGTAATGACTTAAATAATATGATTGCGCTATGGAATCACAATTTCGGTAATACAAACATGTGGTTATAATAACAAAGGAAGGAATTGTAGGATAGTTTGCTACGGGGAACGCCAACTGACCCTTAAGTAGGCCATGAGCAAGATGGTATAATACCTATTACTTAGGCCGGACGGGTTTATTTATCTATCCGTATCATTTAGTGCCTTTTCGTTTTGGCCTGGCCCTCTGGAAGGCATGCCTGAATGCTGTCGCTACGTCCTTCAGAAGAAGAAGAAGAAGAAGAAGAAGAAGAAGAAGAAGAAGAAGAAGAAGAAGAAGAAGAAGAAGATCTGAAAAACAGGTTCAGGAAGAAAATATAATCTGGTACATCATATAAGATAATAGGATATGTTGAGTGCAATTCGAGGAGGAAGTGCATGGATGTCATAATGACGTTCAGTAGAAAAACATTATGTCCTCAGTTGTGATAAACCCATTTTTCTATATGGCTCTGGAAGAAGTACCAACGCCCAAAATATTTTCTGTGACTTTCGAGACTTCCAATACTTCAGCACCTTGTGTTCATACGGGTAACTGCATGCAAGCACTGGAAGCAAAGTCGATTATATTAGATGCATTCGAGAGATACGGCAGATGAAGTCTACAACATCAAAATATTTGCAGACATTAAGGTGGGAATCAATAAATATTCAGTGTAACTGTTTTCGCTCTCATGATGTGTGTCGGCCCAAAGCTAAGTCTGAACACTGGATAAATGTACCGCACAAAGGTATCAACCTCGTCGAGTAGAAGAGACGTTATACATTATTTCAGTCTCTGCATAAAGCATCTACAGTTGTGAGCATTTGTTATCACGCAATAGGATATTCTTTAATGGAAATGTGCAACTTATTATTCCGAATTTAGTAACCTCGAATCTAGATCCTCCTTCGTTTCTTTCTTCACTCTATATTATACAGTGAGTGCTGGTGGAGTACAATTCCTGATGTGAACTGTCCTAATGCGGTAATGATCATCACATTGATCCAAATATGGTAAGACCGAGCTGAGAGAAGAGATTAAGGGAAGGTTATTTCAAAAACAGGATAAGCAAACGATTTACTGAATATATGAAACAGTAAAAGCAGATCAGAACGATATGTGATATTGCGTCACAGTATTGCGTCACCCGAAATGCGAGAAAGAAAATCGTAAGTTAATTTAGTTTTTTCTTTTTTTCTGTGGTTGTCTTGCCCCGTTGGAAATCTATAATCCAAGACATTCGCACATAATCTATTCTGACCCTTTTCCCTAGAGAGTGTGTAATTTGAGGGAGATATGATTGCAAAGTCTAACAAATCAAAGGGGCACTTCAATTTATCTTATTTGTACCACGAATACGTAGGTGTTCTGCATTATCATGCTTAATGATATAGGTGAAAGACAAGAGAAAGAAATAAGGTTTAGAATCTAATGAAAAGTATATAAAAAATAATTACTCGTTATAGAAAATATTATAGCTGTAAAACGTTTTCGCGAGCTTTCACGTTAATATGCATTCCTCTTTTATATATATGAACTAAATAATTCGTCGTAGATAAAAGTGACTCTATTTAGATAATAAAAAAAACTAAATTCTATTTAAGCTCTTGGAGAATACATAGTTTCGACAGCTCGTCGTTGAATTGTAATACTTGCACATTTGCATTGTACAACAAAAACAATGGAAAGGATAAAAGGTACAATTTTTACGGGAAAAGGAAATGTATACAATCAGATTATATATATTGCATGAACGAAATTATTGTAGGTGCATAATTAAATCTGGAATCATACTCCAGAAAATCACTTTGGATACGAAAATATATTTCAGTCACCAGAAAAAATGACAATTTATAATTATTTAGAAAATATGAATGAAAAATATTCTGAAAAGTTCGGTGTGACAGTAAAAAATGATTAATGAAGTTTACAAAATTGAATTAATTCGTGCATCATCAAGAGGACTGAGAGGTGAGAGGTGATTTGTTGAGCAATGTAATGTTCAGATGGCGTTGCCCTTCGTTCATAACCTCAGTCTATTTGTCTCCCAAAGGCATATGAATTTTGCTAACTATATAAGTATGTATGAAATAAGATAATAGGGATTAACTAGATTATAAGACACATATATTAGTTAAATGTATATTTCATTAAATTCTGAAGATATTTTCTTCTAATTCCTTGTGGAAATAATTATTCAGTTGAGTTTCAATAAAGTAAACTTTCCACTGAAGCGAATTATAATTTCTACAGAGAAGCATAGATTTAGTGCTGAAGTAGTGCATCGTTTTTCGCTGGATTCAATGAACTATTACTACATCGATATAATATCTAATTAAGAGTAGCTATGCAACTCCATATTATTGGTCTTGATAAAATAGAACGATTGGTGATATAAATGGAAGGGGGATTAATGTTAAGAAGTTGCATGAATGCTATTGAATAGCCAATATATAGATAGTATAATTGTTTCTACTTTTGGCCAGCAATTATTTCAGTGTATTTTGCTACTATATTTTATCGAGCCCGTAAGGATGAAAGGCAAAGTTAACCGCAGCAGGATTTGAACTCAGTCCATCCGACAAACACCACACTCGCTTCCTGCAACTCAACATAGAAGACTACTATGCTTCTATCTCAGAACCCCTCCTGAAGGACGCACTTACTTTTGCCAGGAATTTTACCACCATAACCGACGCTGAGAAAGATGTAATCCTCCACGCCCGTAACACCTTCCTACACCACGAGGGATCTTACTGGATGAACAATAAGTCTCAGACCCCTTTTGACGTCAGCATGGGAGCGAGTGATTCGGCTGAAATAAGCGACCTCGTGGGCCTGTACATTTTACATCACCTGAAGAACCTCTTTACTTGACTCACCGGAGGATTATACCGAGACGACGGCCTCTTCGCCTTGCAAAAGGTTAACCCCAGACCCACTGATGGGTTTCGGAGAAACTTAAGCCCGTTCTTCCGTAATCTTGGATTTAGTATAACCATAGAACCTAATATAACTAGGGCCAACTTGTTAGATGTCACTCTCGACCTAGATACTTCCCTCTATTACCCATACCACAACCCTAACGAGTACCTTAGATATATTAATATTAATTCTAACCACCCCAAAAATATCACTGATAACTTAGTAAAAAACGTCTCAATTAGAATCTCTGGCTTCTCGGCCAATGAATATATGTTTCACACCTCCGCCTCCTACTACAATGACGCCCTCGTCTGCAGTGCATTTAAAGAAAAGATAACTTACCTAGAAACCTCCGCAAAACTACCTAGGAGGAATAGGCATAGGCAGATTAGTTGGCACCATCCCCCCCCCTTCAATAGAGAGGTATCTACGCATATAGCTAGGACTTTCTTCACTTTGCTGAATAAAAACTTCCACATACAACATAGTTACTACACCATCTTCAATAAGAACACAATAAGACTCTTCTACTCCACTACACCTAACCTAGCTTGGAATATATCCAATCTCAACTGTAAAAAATTAAATAAGCCAACTACCTCTGAACTCAATCCTTGGACTTAAGCCTTGTGCAACTGCCTAAATAAGGAAGCCTGCCCACTTAAAAACAAATGCCTGATAAATGACATCGTATACAAATGTGATGTCATCTCAGGCACCGATGACAGCAACAACAAAATGACTTACATCGGCATGACAATAATTTTAAGAGCCGGTGGTATGCCCATGCCCACTCTTTCAGAAGACCAGACAAATATAATCAGACAACACTCACCTCCTATGTCTGGGACCTCAAAAGGAGTCCCCACCCTTCACGTTGGAATGGAAAATACTCAGAGAGCGCGCGCATACAAGGGAGGACACAAGTGCTGCGACCTTTGTATATCAGAGAACTACGAAATATTATTTGTCAATGGCCCGCTACTGAACACACTCTCTGAACACTGCCCGAATTGCATGCACAAAAACTTTGCAACTTTCAAATACCCTAAGTCAGTGTTGATGCCAGATGGCTAAATAAGATTTCCCTTTTTTTTTCTAAACAACACTGGACAAAATACTCCCTCTACCTCCTTAACACCCTACCCCTACCCCCTCCCGACCCGAAACACGGAACTGTGGTTATGTAAGTATTTCTTACCTATCTGTTATTTCCGCATGTAGAGCGTACTTCATCTGTATACTGTTTATGTGTGTGCACATGTGTATATATATGTATGTACGTATTTGTATGTGTGACCGTATGTATGTGTATGTTTGTGTGCGTATATATGTATATGCGTATATGTGTGTGTATGTGTCTGTATATATATATATATATATATATATATATATATATATATATATATATATATATATACACATATATATATATATATATTTATTTATTTATGTAAGTATATGTATATATATATATATATATATATATATATAGCGAGAGATGTGTGTAAAGAATTATTACATGTGCGTTTAACCGTTACTGTATGCAGACACTACCTACAGGTTAGTAATTAAATAGAAAAAAACTAAGTCAGAATCAAATCTCTGAAGTAGAGTTTTAAATTACTAACCTTATAACTCTAAGCTTGCTTGTCGTGAACAACAACCATACTTGCTGACAGAGGAACCTATGGGCTGTTACACTGCACATGTATGTGGCGAAACGAACTAAATTCGTATTAGCAAGCTTATATTTATATAGTTATTAATTTAAAACACAACTTCAGAGATTTGATTCTGACTTAGTTTTTTTTCTATTTAATTGCTAACCTGTAGGTATTGTTCTCCATACAGTAACGGTTAAACTCACATGTAATAATTATTTACACACATCTGACTGTGTAACGCACTTCTCTCTGTGTAATATATTTTTATTTGAGCTCAGATGGACATTCTCTGTTCTTCTTCGAGCTAACATTATTATTACTGTGAATTGCGGAATACTTTAATTCCGATCTTTGTATATTTAACGAGCTCCATATTGTTAACTAATAAATTCGAACGGTTGGGCTGCCCTCTGTAGCATTTTTCACAATTCATCTGAGCCGTTATTTGTTGGAAATAAAAGGTGATTTCGCCCTACTCTGGGTAGCGTTTATATTAGCTTTCTCGCAATCCATTAGGCTAGATCTTTCGTGAACAACACCCATACTTACTGACTGAGGAACCTATGGGCTGTGAGACTGTACATTTCTGTGCCGAAACGAACTAAATTCTTATCAGCAAGCTGAAAGTTATAAGATTTGTAATTTAAAACTCGACTGCATACATTTGATTCTGATTTAGTTTGTTTTCTATTTAATTGCTAACCTGTAGGTATTGTTCTCCAAAAAGTAACAGTTAAACTCACATGTAATAATTATTTACACACATCTCACTGTGTAACACACTTCTCTCTGTGTAATATATTTGTATTTGAGCTCAGATGGAAATTCTCTGTTCTTCTTCGAACTAATGTTATTATTACTGTGAACTGCGGAATACTTTAATTCCGATCTTTGTATATATATATATATATATATATATATATATATATATATATATATATATATAGTGTTTTACTCGGGGAGGGTCATATTGTTGTAATAATATTGCCAGAATTAATAACAGAACACAGTTTGCTTGGTTTTCGCTTCTGTATCTTTTATATCAGTTAATTTATTCGGTCCTCAATGTTTACCATTGACTGACAAACGGTCAAAATTACAGATATAATATAGACACAAACACAAATATATAGTCTAACACATTTCTATCGTTGCACATCTGCAACATCGTCTGTGGTGCTATTGTTTCATTGTTTCCATTCCGTTTTCGGTGCGCCCGGGCGATTAACTCACTCGATATGCAAATTAGGCTGCTCAACCGTTAATATGTATAAGGAAAGGAAAGTATATACTTTCAGACATTCAATCATCTGACAGGAACGTATACGGTGCTGACGGTAGCTAATAAGCTTGAAACTAGTACATCGTTCCTTTGTCAGTGTTGAACAAAAGGTCAACGATGGTTGCTAAACACTGTACGGCTTAATTCGGGATGTTTGTTAAACAAACAAACCGAGCATTATAATAAATGTTCGGTAAATCCATACGTACATATATATATATATATATGTGTGTGTGTGTGTGTGCATGTATGTATATATATACATACTACTTTACGTCTGTATACATATATGTGTGTACGTATACATACTTATATTTAAGTAAGAGCCGTACTAAGAGTTTGAAATGAAATTTCGTTTCATTTTTTCCATTTATATATATATATATATATATATATATATATATATATATATATATATATATATATATATATATATTAGAGTGTGCCATAAAAAGCAAGACCACAATTCTAACGCACCCTGTCTGTTGTCCCATTATAAATGCATCAGGTGGTAAAATAAAACATATTTTGTGTAAAATAAACGATTTTTAGTCTTACCTATATCATGCTGATTTTAATGGAAAGTGTGATTATGCTGCATGAAAACATGAAAATGTGAAACCAAATATGACCATACAATAATTCTTTATTTTATCAATGCATTGTATTTAGTAAACCAATTTTGAATAAAAAGGCGTACAAGGAAATAACAAGTTCAGTTAAATTAACTCCATTCATATTTTTTTCGTAGTTTCTTTTTAGAAATCCGGGACCTTGCGAGGATGAACTTCGACTACTTGAAGAACACACTGCTTCTACTCTGAGTATATAGAGGAGCCAGAAACAAATGGGAAAAAATGGTAAATAATGACACAAATGGGACCTGCCCCTTGTATAGGGGCAACTTTTGGAATAGAATAGAAAGAACTAGGAATAAGGCTAATAGAATAAACTCATGGTATGATAGCAATAAATTCAAGATGTAATATTCATCGATACAACACCTAGAGGTGAATTAGCTTACACATTTAGAAGGGCCCTAGATAAACATAAACACAATATTAAGATAGTAGAAAGACCAGGTACCTCCATAAAAACACTTATTAGCAATACATACCCTTTTCAAAGACCTCCCTGTATAGGTAAGAAATGTATAATCTGTAAATTAAGCCCCCATATTAACTGTAAAACTAGAAATGTAGTATATAGCATAAGATGTACTGAAGGACAATGTAGAGATAAAAATATAGTGTATATAGGTGAGACAGCTCATAGTATAGGGGAACGGAAAAATGAACACTGTTTAGCAAGATTCTTCATCTGAAATCGTGTGTTGAAACCGATATTTTTATACTTTGGTAGGGTCATGTTGCCAAAAAGAAATACACGCACCAGATGCTTTCACTTAAAGTATAACAATATATATATATATGTACGTATGGATTTACCGAACATTTATTATAATGCTCGGTTTGTTTGTTTAACAAACATCCCGAATTAAGCCGTACAGTGTTTAGCAACCATCGTTGACCTTTTGTTCAACACTGACAAATTTCACAATATATAAACAATCATCTGGTTGTGGAACCAACCAACCGACCGGAAATTTATAAATTCCTAAATTTATAAATTTATTATAATAAATTGAAGTGAAAGCAACTGGTTCTGTGTTTCTTATTGGCAACATGACCCTCCAAAAGTATAATAATAATATATATATATATATATATATATATATATATATATATATATATATATATATATATATATATATAAACAAATAACGAAACGAAATTAAATTTCGTTTCGTTTGTAACTCACTTTTGTATGACTGACGCTTAAACAATTAAGTTAAAAATGTACATCCACATATGTATACTGAAATACTAGTATGCATATGATTACACACACGTATACATATGTAGATGTACCGAGTTTTTCACTGGTCACTTTACTGTGAGT
>OZ024742.1:270169949-270174949 GCA_964016885.1 Eledone cirrhosa | reverse complement strand
ATTACAATGCAACACCAAAGCCATTGTATATCCGGCTAAAGTGACAACCATCAGCAACAACCATCCAGCCACCAGTGAACGATATGTGGGTATGACGCAAGACAGATTCAAAACGCGTTATTACTCACATGTCGCATCCTTTCGACATACAGAAAAAAGATTTACAACAGCTCTGGCTAGCAGAATTTGGGATTTGAAAGACCAAGGCATCCAATATAAACTAGATTGGTCAATTTTGAACCAATCTAAAAAATATGCTAGAGGAACAAGAAAATGCACGCTCTGCATAAATGAAAAATGTTGGATATTGCAAAATCTTAAATCACCAAAGACCTGCCTGAACACAAAGACGGAAATTTTCACCAGTTGCCCACACATGAAATCACACCTGCTTTCCAGCTCATATAAACTTAACACACTTTCAGATACTTATCCTCCATAAACTCTTATTATTCTCTTTTTAATTACCCTTTCTGACTTACTTTTATTTTTATCCTTGTCAATAATTTCATTTATTTTCACTTTTATTTTTACTTCACATCCCCCCCCCCCCCCTTCTATTTTCTATTTTTTACTTCCCCTTCTTTGACTTCCCTTTTTCCTCCACTAACTGATTACACTTGTCTTTTGTGTTTTTCTATCCAGATATATTTTTCATTTTTATTTTTATTTTATTTTTGCGCAGCCTATCTTACAATTTTATATTTGTACTTATTTATCCACAAGTTTTTTACACCCTGTATCAATATGGCTGAACGCCTTAATGTGTGTATACTTTTTATATATGTACATGAGTGACTACGTGTGTGCGCGCGCATGCGTGTATGTATATGTATATATATATATATATATATATATATATATATATATATATATATATATATATATATATATGTATATATATGTGTGTGTACATGTGTTTGTGTGTGTGTGTATGTATATATTAAGCGTATGTGTACGTGTCTTTATATCCGTGTTTTTGACATCTCGGTTTTATGTTTTGTTCCTTTTCTCTTCTCCCCCCCCCCCCCTTTCCCTTTTTTTACTTACTCAGTTTCATGCGTGGGCATGCAAAAAGGTTTATATGCGTGAGTATAAGTATGTGTGTGTGTGTATATGTACGTATCGAACGTATGGATGTTTAAGTGCGCGTGTGTATATAAGCATAATTATTTTTACATCTTTTGTGAGACACGCGTGTCTGTGTATGTATGTACCCCCACCCCCTTTTTTTTTTTTTTTTTTTTAATTTTTTTAATTTTTTAATTTTTAAATTTTTTCCTTCTAATATCTTTTCTTTCTAATTTATCGTTATTATATTTTTATAAATATATCGAGACTGACACTTTTCTTTTAATTATTACACTCCCTTACCTCCTTTTTTTCCGCATCTAAGTGTACGAGTGTGCTGGCGTTTTATGCGCGCGCCTTCATATTCATATATTTACGATGTAACCATTTCTGTCCGTATAATACAGACATATAGATACATTTGCCCTAAAATTTAGAATTACGCACACTTTCTCACTATACATATAGATGTGCGCATATACATATATGCATATCTGTGAGCGTATATACATACATATACACACACCTAACTATATTTCTTGATAGATTTTTATATATTTCAATTTCTATTTCATTTATCTATATCTTTTTTTGATTTTCTTGATGTGTTTTTCTAAGTATTTGCCCATGTTTTATATTGCCTCGTCTGACGAACGAATGAAGTCGTTTATTTCGTATTCGCCTCATTCGGGAAACCTCTGGTAATGAGGTAATTATATTGTATTGATTTTTATACATTAAATTTTGCTCTGATACTTACATAGAGCACTCTTCATTTCTATGACCTTTTCTGTTTCCAACGGAAATTTCAATACTTATATATATATATATATATATAATAGAATAAACAAGAGAGATGAACACTAATATAAGCATACATGTGTTCGAATCGTAAGGACTGAAATTTGCTAGGGTAAAAAAATACTAACTACAGCAATATAGTTTGTTGTCCTTAACTTTAAATATTAAATTAAGAAAAATAAAGAAAAATAACAGACCTATATTGGGCAAAAATGCCTGGTGACAACTAGAGACTGTTGGAGACTGTTTCGCAACACTTATTAAGTGAAGTTTACTGCTCCTCAGTAGTTGTTGTGAAATTAGTTATCCTTTCACTTCTAAAATTATTAGTGAATGAACTGTGTAAGATATAAATTATCGCAGGTGTCATTCGGAACCTAGCTTGTCTCGAAATTCCCTGTCGCTAAAAATAGCAGCCTGGCTGACAGGACAATAAAAATTAGCTCTACATGATGGAGCCGACAAATATATATTCAGTTAAGAACACAGGGTAGTCCCTTACAGTTGAATAGATCTAAGAAAAAGCTTTTCCAAGCCGTACAATATAATTGAATAAACTAGAGAGATTAACATTAATATAAACATTCATGTGTTCGAATCGTAAGGACTAAAATGTGCTAGGGTGAAAAAATACTAACTACAGTATTTGAATATTAAATGAAGAAAAGTTAAGAAAATAAAAAATATATATATATATGTATATATATATATATATAATATATATATATATATTTATATATTTATACATATATATATATATATATATATGTATATATATATATATATATAATTATATATATATATATAATTATATATATATATACTATATCCTTCACAAGTCTATACCACACAAATGTCTGTAAGTACCGCTTCAACCCACAAACTTATTCCTTCTCAGCTGCTGCCATCATTTGATCCTAAATCCTAGTTTTTCTCAAATCACTACTACAATGTAACTTTACCTTCCTTTTGCCATAATTAAAATTAGCACGCTTATCTCTTTCCATGTATGTATATTTTTGTACGAGTGTATATTGATGTGTATGTATGTGTCTATGTACACATGCATGTGTAAATATATATATATATGTGTGTGTGTGTATGTGTGTGTGTGTGTGTGTGTGTGTGTTTGTGTGTGTGTTTGTGTGTGTAAATATACATATATATATAAATATAAATATATATATATTTAGATATAGTAATAATAATAAAATTGAAGACTAAAATCGCAACGTTTTTTGAAATATCCAGTTCTGCGTTTACAGATTGACTTTGTTAGTTTCAGAAGATCCCGTTAAGGGTGAAAGCAGCGATTCTTTGCTTAATCTTTAATCTGTTATTTTAATAAATATTTGCTCTACGGTTCTTATATATTTGATATATATTTTCCTTATCGAGCCCTCTTTGGATTTTAGTCTTCAATTTTATTATTATTACTATTTGGCTCCTTCGGTTGAGAAACTCTACTGACTTATATTCATCATGCAGAAACAACATCTGAATATTTCTACAAAGAACATACCCGTACCAAGCAGGAAAACATACCTAAAACTCCTAACCAAAGTATCGCCTTCCTGTCTTCCTCCGGTTACCTAGACACTTATGACCTTAACAACCTGTGCCCTACAAGACCAGCAAGAGGCAGACCACCTACCATTACCTCAATGGCCAAGAAAACCCACACAGATAGATGGAACGGGTGGACCAGAGCCATACGGACACCCGAAAACCACGATGAACTGAAGAAAATGATTGCACATGCGGTAGGGGCCAGCATAAAATTGACCCTTAAGGAACATATGTTCAAATTGAATGGAAAAACATATGCCCAAGAGGAAGGAGCAGCCATTGGTGTTAGCATTGCAGGCGACATAGCTAACTTATTCATGGTATGGTGGGACAGTAGACTTAAACTTAAACTTAAAGAACAATTAGAAGACAGCTTAACCCTGATAATGTACTCCCGCTACGTAGATGATATAAACATCGTAGTTAACACACCCCCACTAGAGAACAGTCAGGAACTAGAGAAAAACACAATGGAAAGCATCCAGCAAATAGCAAACTCCATCCACCAGAGCATTAGAGTTACTATAGACTACCCAAGTAGACACCCCAACCATTTATTACCTGTACTAGACACAGAGCTCTGGTTAGATACCATTAACAACCAAAAACAAATCCTCCATTCGCATTATGCCAAACCCATGACTTCCAAACATCTGATCCACCGAAACTCGGCCATTTCGGACCATACCAAAATCAACATACTGATTGCGGATTTGGTACGGGTGATGAGAAATGTGTCCCGCATGTGCAACCCCGAAGAACTAGAGAGACACATACAACACTTCATCCACCGTATGCAGTTCTCTGGCTACAATCAGAGAGATAGAATCAGAGTGTATAGAGGAGCCAGAACCAAATGGGAAAAAATGGTAAATAATGACATAAATGGGACCTGCCCCTTGTATAGGAGCAAATTTTGGAATAGAATAGAAAGAACTAGGAACAAGGCGAATAGAATAAACTCATGGTATGATAGCAATAAATACCAGAGTGTAATGTTCATCAATACAACCCCTAGAGGCGAACTAGCCTACAAATTTAGAAGGGCCCTAAATAAACAAACTCAATATTAAGATAGTAGAAAGACCAGGTACCTCCGTAAAAACACTTATTAGCTAGACATACCCGTTCCAAAGACCCTCATGTATAGATAAGAAATTTATAACCTGTAAAATAAGCCCCCATATTAACTGTAAAACTAGAAATGTAGTGTATAGCATAAGATGTACTGAAGGACAATGTAGAAACAAAAATATAGTGTACATAGGTGACACAGCTCGTAGTATAGGGGAACGGATAAATGAACACTGGCGAGACCTTCAAGATAATAAAGAATCATCTGTACTCTACCAACATGCTAAGATAGAACACAAGGGTAAATTAGAGAACATAGAAATAAAATTAAAAATAGAATCCACACACAGAAAAGATGCAACGTTTAGGCAAATTACAGAGGCAGTAAGCATAAAAGAATTACAACCAAAATTAAATAGAAAATATGAGTGAAACAGCAACATCACAACTTACAATTAAGGACAAAATGAAAACACACACACACA
>OZ024742.1:270144949-270157449 GCA_964016885.1 Eledone cirrhosa | reverse complement strand
TTTATTAGTTATAGTGTTAAGCACAGTTAGAAAAAGACGGAGAGAAAGAAAAAACGGAGAGAGAGAAGGAGAGAGAAAAAGAAGGAGAGAGAGAAAAAGAAAACCTGGAGAAATACCGGAGAGAGAGAGAAATGTATGTAGAAAAGAAAGATATAAATAGATAGGAGGAAATAAAAAGAAAGAAAAAAGGAAGAAATAAGAAAAACAAAAAAAAGCAACAGAGATATAATAATTCATCATACAGATAGAAAAACTCAAGAGAGAGGGGATATAGTGACATCTTTACGTCATGTCATATTAAGTTGAGTTAACAATTTATATGAAACGAATAATAAAATATAAATATCAATATTCATGAATGGGACATATATATATAATATGAGAAAATAACATTGTTCAATAATGACCATATGTTTAGTTTAATAACTTGAGGTCATCTAATAGGGTACGTCAAAATTATTTATAAAACTGTTTATATATTGTATTTTGTGTGATGAAGGCATACCATATTTTAATTTGGTATCCCTGAAATATGTATAATGAAATAAATATGGTTTTATAAATATAGTTTCCATTTATTTAATATCGTATATATTTATATATATATATATATATATATATATATATATATATATAAAAGAATAGAGGTGTAACACACAAGTTATTATATATTGGTAAACGGAATAGAAAATGCTGACAGTTGAAATGTTCACAGTTGAAAAATGGTTTAATTAGGAATAAAAGAATATAAGTGATTGTATGTGTTAGTATTCAGTTGTGGTTTTAAGTTTTTAAGTTTTTACCGGTTGCGCATTTCTAAATGCTTTTCACAAATAATTTTATATATATAACTATATATATATATAGTTTTGCGAGTTTTTTTTGTTATATGAAATTGTGTGTCGAAACAAATATTGTTATACTTGGGGAGGGTCATATTTGTGTAATATTGCCAGAATTAATAACAGAAAATACTCACTGTTTGGTGGGTTTTCGCTTTTCGCTTCTGTGTCTTTTATATCGGTAATCTAATTTATTAGGTCATCAATGTTGCCATTGACTGACCGATGGTCAAAAATAATACAGATACAATATAGACACAGACACATATATATAGTTTAACAAAGTTCTTTCGCTGCACATCTGCAACATCGCCAGTGGTGCTATTGTTTCCTCCCGTTACATTGTATGTCTACGCCATTTTTATTTAGTCTGTCTATATATTTATTTAAGAGATAAACAAGCATTGGTATTCCAAATTTAAAGTTGTTTACAGTATTCTTTCTGACTTTGTTAATATTTATAGCTTTAAAGAATTAGCTTTTAATGAACTCTCTTTTCTTTAAATCCATCAACAAATGACCTCCATCCATTCCAATCCCCACCCTCACCTACCGCGAGAAAATAAAATATATAAATACCACCACTCACTTGGACACCCAGCTTCCTGATGCTCTCTCACGAATGAAACAATTCTAGTCCTGTAGAAGCTCTTCTATATTAAAACATTTATACTATGTTACGTATTGAGTACCTTACTTATTGTGGTTACCTCCGATTCAACCACCCGGAATACCGTATACATATATATATATATATATATATACATATATATATATATATATATATACATATATATATTTAAACTGGCGAAGTCGGTGTTACAGTATATATGCAAACATTGTTTCCATGTTACAATTGATTCGATATAGATTAGCACAGTGTACAATCAATGTGACGGTGCCCGACTCTTTTTCGACATCTCATTAGATATGCGAGCTTATATGTGCAAAATCCCATCTACTTTCAACATGTTTAATCTCTTTACACTCTGAACACTGTGTCCCCAGTGAAACGGACCTCATAACAGCATCGAACTCTTCGAAAAACATATACACACGGACTCACACACAAACACACACACATATATATACAGTTAAGCCTGAAATGCATAGACGGTTGTCCCTCTTGCTTTTGCTGGACATCACCAGAGGGCGTTAGACCCCCGGTGTTTGCATAGCTACGGCTTCCTAAAACCGCATTTCTTTGGAGATACGAAATATTTATACATATTGTATAAAGCTATGCTTGAAGCGATATCCTATTTCTTTTTTATTATACGTTGAGCCAACATATGCAGCTTCATATGTAAATGAGATTAATCATCTCATTTACACACACGAGAAAAGTATATATTCTCGTCTGTTTTCTAGCCCAGCAGTCGCAAGCGGTGGGAGGGACCATCCTGACGAAGGCCTGTTAAGCCTGAAATGCATAGACGGTTGTCCCCTTTGCTTCTTCTGGACATCACCAGAGGGCGTTAGACCCCCGGTGTTTGCATAGCTACGGCTTCTTAAAACTGTATTTCTTTGGAGATACGAAATATTTATACATATATATATATTTATATTTATGTGTGTGTATATATTATGATATATTATATTATTATATATTATATTATTATATATTATATTATGTTTCGTATCTGAAAACGTGTGTTCAAATAATTATTTTTAACATTTGAATTTGGAAGGGATATGCTGCCAAGAAAAGCAGAGTCATTTATTGGATTTCACTTCAATTCATTATAAACTACAAGTCGGTTAGCCTCATAACCGAATAGTTGTTCAGTTGTTGATTGCAAAATGTCTTTCGTCATGCCTTCTGTTAAATGTTCAGTGACACTTTTGCTGTTATTTTGTGTCTCTCATTTGTTCTGCCGTATGCCCTATTTTGGGGGGGAAGCTGTGTACTTGGGTTGCGCATTCGTTATTTCCGGGGTTGTGGTGTATTTGTGTGTTGTATTACTTTATTCATCCATAATATATTGATTCGTTTGTTTATTTATATGTTTCTTTACTCGTCACTTGTTTGTTACTTGTTCTATCTGTATGTCAGGTTTGTTTTATTAGTTTAGTTCTTGTGTGTCTCTGTACGTCTTTGTCTCGTGCTTAGAAACCTGCTGTGAGTTTGTTGTTATTGCAATGATAATCTATGTTTATATTTGTTTAATGTGCATTGTCAGAACATTGCGTCCCTTCTATGTATGGATATGAGGTTTATCTTTATGTTATCTCGTTGACCCTCACGTTCGATTGTGGCAAGTTGGTGGAACACTGCTGAGTTCTTCCACAATGAAATCCAACCGGTGCGTCTGTATTTATTGGCAGAATGACCCTCCATATATATATATATATATATATATATATATATATATATATATATATATATATATATATATATATATATCCAGGGATTGTAACTCGAAGTTACAGAAGGTTCGCTCAGCTGAACACATGCTCAACAATCAAAACACCGTAAACTGACCACCATATGAACGCTAAACTCTTTATATGCCATGTATATTAATTATGTCATTATCACAGCAGAGGTCCGACGAGTATTTGATTCTAGAGTAACCATTCCTCATTGTATTATTATTATTATTATTATTATTGGGGTGTCAGGGAGGGGCATGTACCTCTGTTTAGCCATACCCTTTTCAGGACAGCTCGTCCTGCATTGGGACCCACCTAACACTCAGCTCTTACCTGTGGCCCCAAAAAGCTGTAGTATACGACCGCAGCCACACCCAGGTAAACCGCGTTGGCTGGCGGGCCTAACCAGGTTGAGGGTAGCCATACGGGTCTGAAACCCCCCGGTGAGTTAGAGAGGGGATGCCTGCCCCTGCATGCGAAGACTGGACCCTGCAGAGTGGGTGCAGGAGGACAGCATTGTCCCAACGGTCACGAAGGCGGCGACAGCAAGCGGTGTGGCGAGCTAGGGCACCTCAAGGGACTACAGACGTCGCGGCCATCCACTGCAGCCAAGGAAGTCCCGGGTCGTGACGGTCCTCCGTATCACCTTATTCTGGCTTCTGCGGCCGAGTGAGTGGGACCGTCACCCTGCACTGGCCCTCCCACGATAAACCTTTCCCGCACAGGTTTCTTCTTTAGCGGGCACTCCCAAAGCCCTGCGGCAATAGGCAAGAGGCGAAGGTAAAAAGGTGGAGGTAACCTCTGGGAGTTGCCAGTCCGACTCCGGTCTCTTCCCCTGCCCCCACTGTCCCCGGACCTGCAAGTCAGTGATCTGCCTCCACAGCCAACTTCGTGCCCACGGCAGACGGGAACAACAATAAAGAAGATGTCATCATCGTTGACGATGGACAACCAAGATTATTATTTGTCGTTGAAGCGAATGGACGTACTATCGTACTATCGTACTATCGTACTATCGTGAGCTTGTAAGTTTGTTTTGCTCAACGGTTTGAAATACGTTTGTCATTAATATTTTTGTTTCAAACGGGAAATAGCCCTTTAGTCTTTGTCTCCAAGAAAGGACACCCCATAATATTAGGCCCAACTATTTAACCTTTGTGTGTGTAAAAGAAAATTTTTATAAAAAAACAAAAACATCATGGCGCTGCCCCAAACGCCCAATTTAAATGTTGCTGTCTTGCGACAGCAAGTTAAATTTTGATGCTAATAACGGTGCCCATCCCGCAACAATTTTTAAATGTAACAACACATCAGGCATTATCGCCAAAACAAGCACCAACAACAGTGAGAACAAAAATGAAAAACTACAGCAACAGCGACATTACCAAAAACAGTAACAAAAAAAAAAAACAAGTCGTGAACAAGAACGACAACAGCAATAGCAACAGCGACAGGAAAATCAACGACAACTGCAATAATGACAACACCACCAACAACAGAAATAACGACAACTAAGACAACAATATCAACAACAGTGACAACCACAACAATAACAGCAATAGCAGCAGCAACAATATCAACGAAACCAATAACGAAATTAACACCAAACCAAAACATAATCAGCGACAGCACCAAAGATATAACTAACTGTAACAGTGATAACAGCAACAACACCAACGACAACAATAAGAACACTTTTGCTGCGGCAAAAGGCCATGCTTCAATATGGAATTGACAGACAAGGAAACAAATTTGGCCCAGGCATAGAAGTTCCTCAAACAGGAGCAAACCTGGGCCAACTTAACTGTCCCGGCAGAGGCCATAGAAGCGGCGGAGAAGAGAACTCTGGTCTTCAGATGCATCTCAGCTGAGACGAAAAGAGCCACAAACTCTCCCCAAGTAGACGTCGAGGCTGCGCTGAGGTGCATCAGCGGAGTTACAGAGTACATAGAGAGGGGTCGGCAATACGGCACCATCTCGGTGCTGTTTAATTCGGAGGCCCTCCCTTTGAAGCACTCGACGACCCCTTGCAAAACCAGCCAGGTTATATGTACCCCACCCAAATGGGAAAAAGAATAATTAGAGTCCACATTCTCAGGATTCCAGCTGAACTAGATTGTGGTGATTCTTGGGATGAATGATTGTGGAGGGGTCAGATGCCGTCCCAATACAGGTAACCAAGACAGGAAGAGAGGACTGGCCGGTGGTTGATCTAGAGATACTTCTCCACATCAAACCTGAAGAAATAAAGAAAATCACGGAGCAGATCCGCCTCCAATACGGGACAGATCTATAAGTGATGGCTGAAGACAAAAGGCCGCACAGTTTTAGTTTCGCCGAAATAACACACTTGCGAGCCTTCTGCTCGCAGCTGTTGAACATTCCAAGGGGTCAAATGTCTCCGCTGCTGCCAACGTCGTGGCCTCATCGTGAAATAACAACACCAACAACAAAATCTGCAGCAGCAACACCAGCAGAACCAACAACAATTGTAAAGACAAGCAAGACCACCCAGGGGCCACTCCAAAGAAGCTCTGCCGCTCCCTCCTCTCGAACACACACAAATGCACCCATACACGCACTGCCACTTACATCTGACACCAACACAGAAACCTCTTTATCACTGAGCGAAAATGAGGAGGAACACCAAAAGCCAAAAAAAAACAAAAACAATCACAAGAAGAAATATCACTCACCAACACAAACAACAAACAAAAAGGACACATTCGCACCAAACACAGACACACATAATACAACACTCTCCCCCGCAAAAACACAACCGTCAACACAAACACCATCTCCACCAACAACGCTACAACTAACACAGACAAGTAAAAGAAAACATACGCAGCAACAACTTACAACAACAACAACACCTAACTCGTGTCAGTGAGGAAATGGAACACAACATTACTCAACCTCATAACACGAAGTGAGGAAATAGAGAAAGCGTGGGAGGCGTTTAACACCTGCACCTTCAAGGTGCCACAACCAGTTTTGCTGGTGCCAATGGCACTAACTAATTATAAGACAATTAGGGAGGGCTTCCCCAACAACGTGGGAACACACTGTATAAAAGCCTCAAGTAGGCTTTTAAAGGGTTCCTCAAAGAAACCCCACCAACTATGGAGGTCGAACAACCCGACCTTCACAAGAGCACGGGAGGTAAGTAAACCTTTCCTCTCTCTTTTAACCTGCCAACATGGCCATATTAAAAGTAGGATGTTTAAATGTTCGAGGCCTGGGATCGTGCTGGAAGCAGAGTCACCTGCTCAACGACCTAACGTCTCTACAAATGGATGTAATTGCCGCAGCGAGACCATGATTTTCGACACGTGTGCACTAGCCCCTATTTTCGACAACTATCATATTTTCGCATCTGTTAGTCGGCCGGGAATGGGAGGTGGGGTAGAAGTGCTGTTTAGGAAAAGCCGGGATCTCGAGATAAAGGACGATCTGCCGGGATCCGAACGGTAAGTTATTGGTCCTGGACGTGAACAATAGTGAAGGTGGTGCCTTTAGACTGATGGCCGTCTACGCCCCTACCAGGGTAGGACGGCCAGATTTCTTTAGACGCCTGGAAGCATTTCTGGGTACATCTCGCCCTTTACTGTTAGTGGGGGACTGGAACGGCATCTTAGACGCACGCTGGGTCTCTGTGGGAGTATCCGATAGGAGTGTGGGTGCAAAAGCTTCGAGTACCTGATCAGCCAGTTCCAACCGTCTGACAGGTAAAGACTAGATTTCCCTAATGCGCCAGTGTGGACCTGGACAAATCGTTTAGGGCTATCTAGATCGTACTTAGATAGGTTTCTAATTAGATTAGGATATAAGGATAGTATAGGGTGTCCACAATTACATACGGTCGCATATTCAGACCACATGTTTCTGATGTGTATGGTCGACCTAGATAAGTGGTGTAGGTTAGGACCTGGTTACTGGAAGCTGAACATGTCGTTTCCGGTAAGTATGGCTTGCAGGGACCGGGTCAAGAATTTAGTTAAGACAAGTTTGACAGGGCGAGTCGTCAACAGTAGATGGTAGGGTGCTCTCAAAAGAGAGATTAGAGTAATACCGATAGGGTTTAGCAAAGAAGTAGCACTAGAGAAAATTAGAAAGAAGGGGGAGCTGATAAGTTAGACGAGGCTATTTGTAGCGGCATTGCAACTGACGTGCTAGCGGCGAGAATGGCATTAGATCATTTTTTCAATGCGAAACACGAACGTTGCATTGTCAGAGCTAAGGCGAGTGCTCTGAGAAAAAGGGAACCAAAGCTGTTCGATGGGACCGCGTGCCAGAGCGCAGTGTGGTAATAAAACCACAATTCGATCTTTGACGGGCAGAAACAGACACGAACTGAACGATTCCAAGCCGATGTTTGAGGCCTTTCGCCAACATTTCGCTCGGTTGTTCGGGGGAAGTGGCGAGTCAGAGACGGTGGCGGACGTCAGTCCTACCTCGATGGCTTGCCGCAAATCTCGACGTCCGACGCTGAGCGCTGCGAAAGGCCGATTACTTCAGCCAAGATTCAGGATGTCTTTGTCGGCTGCATGAGGCACAAGTCACACGGTTTGGATGGTCTGCCCTACGAGCTTTACGTAAATATGCCAGGATTGTCCTCCAATCTCCTCGAAGCGCTCTACTGCAACTGGGAGTAAAATGGCGGTATTCCCAGTTCTGTGAGCCGGGGCGTATTGACGCTGATAAGGAAAGACGAGAACAAGAGGGACACATTAGACAATTTCAGGACCATATCTCTGCTTCACACAGAGTTTAAGATTTTGACGCTTGTCGTCGGGGATTTGGATGTGGAGGCGCACATTTGCGCAATCCCAACCAAGTCTATACACGACAACTTCCACCTGATGCGATACATCATAGAGAGGTTAGGGTGTAAACCTGGCTTCCGTGGGGCTCTGATCAATTTAGATCAATCGAAAGAATTCGATAGGGTCGACCATCGGTATGTGGAGGCTGTCCTCAAGGCGGCTGGCTTCGGCCTCGTCTTCAGAAGCTGGATGCCACAATGCACAGCAGCATCTGCTCAGTGGTAAAAGTTAATGGCCACCTTTCGGAACTGTTTCATATCTTCCGATCGGTCCGGCAATGGTGTCCTCTCTCCTCCCTTCTGTACGTATTGACTCTCGAGCCTTTACTGCGGAAGCTGGAGCTGTTGCAGGACATCCCGCTCACGGAAAGGCTGTGTCGGCTTATGCGGACGATATCACCGCGATGTTATCAGACACCTCAGGAGTCGAGGTGGGTGGCAACTTATTGGAGGAATATGAAAGCTTGACGGGAGCAAAACGTAACCCGGAAAAGTCGGTGGGCTTGCAACTCGGCACCTGGAGAGGCAAGTCCATGCCGGCCAACAGAGTTGTTGGGCGCTGGACGGACCGGAAACGTTGCTCGGGATTCGGCTCGGGCCAGACTTCTAGGTGGATAAGAATTGGGACGAGATGATGGGCAGAGTAGCCAGTCTCACACAGAAATAGGCTGCGAAAAAGCTATCACTAAATGGTCGGGCGGATGTGGCGAATGTGTACATCGCGTCCGTCATGTACTACTGCCTGACCGTCGTCCCTTGCCCCCGTTTGCGCCTCGCCAACTTGGAGCGGCTGCTCTTCAAATTCTTGTGGAGCGGTCAGGTTCCGTTGGTGAGGTGGTCCATCTGCTGCCAGCACCCTCTACTTGGAGGGCTGGGTATGCCGTGGCTAATGATGCACACACACGCTCTGAGTCTGCGGCATCTCCCGATATTCTGCCTAAACAATGAACAGGTGTGGTCGCCATTTATCAGACGATCCTTTCCGCAACTCGTCTCTTTGTCTGAGCTGCTGTCGTGGGTCAAGTAGTGACCGAGACTGGGTGACTTGCATCTGGAATGCTGCCAAGCACTCACTGCCCTCTACTAGGCGGGCAATGCTGTCAGTAGAACTTCCACTCTCGAGTTCTATAGAGAATTAGTGGCGTGCAATTACTACGACGCACTCGCAGAGGCTCTGGGCGCCGACGAGGTCGAACTAACCAGTCTGTTCCGGAAGACTTTCGAGGCGGGGAGGATGAATATTTTCCAAAATTCCCTCGCTTGACAGGGCTACCAGGGGGCACTGCCGATTCGAGATAAACTCTACAGGCACGGAAGTGCTGTCAGACGTACCTGCCAGAATGCGCACAGAGCGACGAAACCGTTGTCCACACATTTGTCCAGTGTCCGTGCATTACTGACTTGTGGTGTTATGTCGAACAGCTGTTGTCGCGTGTAGAATGGATCCGGCTTTCGGGCGAGTCCTTAGTGAAGATCGAACCGCCGCCTTGTTTTGGCAGGAAGGCCAGGCAAGTTTCCTCTGCCTGGTGGCAGCAGCGAAAGAGGTTGTATGGTGGACCAGGCTGAAAGGACTGAAGACAGACACTTTTATCTCCGGCCAGTCCCTCATCAACGTTTTCAAGTTTCACTTGGAAAAAAAGGTGAGGCTGGAGAGAACATTTGCTGAAAGGTGGGTGAATGTGGCGACAATGGCCCGTGTGAGTGGGCCTACTCTGATCATGCGCTTGTAGGTGGGCAAATAATTTGAGGAGGAGAGGGATGCTCTCGAAGTGTCGGGTCATTCAGGAATGTTTGGGTTCCTGACTGAACCCTGGGTGGTCATCCCCCCTATTGGGGAATGTTTCTTGTATGTTGCTAGGTATTTTGTTGTTATTATTATTATTTACATGCTATATATGTAACCCCCTCTGTCCCAGTCTTTTGTATTGTCCTCTATATGTCGGCCCTATACCTATACGTATACCTACAAAAAGGAAATATATACTGAGGAATTTAGTAGTGAAAAATACGTGTTCAAATCCTGCAAAAATACACCGAATAACCCCCAACTTGATGCCTTCGAACTTGACCTCTTGAACATGATAAACGGCACCAAATAAAAAAAAACGGACAGGTTACAACAAACTGCAAAATGACATCAATGTACTACTAAAAAATCTACGTAACACCAACGGTATTATAATAAAAGCGGATAAAATATCAAACGTATACACCATGAGGCTTAACACATACAATAACTTTATACGCCGCGAATAACACAACAAATACAGGAAAACTACAGAATCTACACTCATTAGCAGGAAGGACTTAGTGACCCCACTATTAGATTCATATGCCTATCGAAATCGGATATAGTTAACATTAGCAAGTATATATTAGACAGTATAATAGCACAAATCAAAGACAAACTAATAATTAAGCTATGGAGTAACATTAACGAAGCAATAGATTTGTTTAGCAAAATGGACGATAAGGAAACATCCAACTTCATACAGGTTGACATCAATGACTACTACTCCTCCATTTCCCCGGTCACCCTAAATAAGGCACTAGCGTTTGCACAGAAAAACTCAGAACTATCTTCTGATGAAATTAGAATAATACTAGCTGCTTGGAGAACTATCATTAGGTTCGATAATAGTTACTGGGAAAGTAAAAAACAGACAGAATAGCTTCGATAACACTATGGGTTCAGGCGACTCAGCTCAAGTAACATACATTGTTGGAATATACACAGCGCATAACTTACATAAGGAATTTAGTAACCTCCACGGAGGAATTTATTGAGGCGGCACACTCATTTTAGCAAAAAACTTAAATAACCAAAACTTGAAAAGTTTACGAAAAAACATCAGAATCGTCTTCAATAAGCTAGGCCTAGGCATCACTTTCGAACTTAACTCTAAAAAAGCTAACTTCTTAGAAGTAACACTCAACCTAAACACAGGACTAATAGAGCCCTTCCATAAAAATAACGAAAATCTAGCCTACATTAGTTATAACTCAAACCACCCTCGCTCCATTATTAACTCCATAGCACATAGTATATCCCTCAGAATATCACGCTTATCTTCTAACCTAGGAATGTTTAATGAAAAGGCGAACTACTATAACATAGCTTTACTTAAGGCAGGCCACAAGGAGAGGCTAAATACATACCAGATAGAGACAACAACAAAAAACCGAACGACAGCTACACTACCCACACCTATAGAAATAGCAAATATAGGACTAGACATAGAAATAGACAAAGAGCACCAGAAATAACTGAACCGGATACTAATATAGGGACCCCTAGGAGACTATAGAAAATCCAGAGATAGGAAATACTTATGGTTCAATCCAATATTCAACTCCTCTATAAAAACGCAAACTACCTTCTGCATTCTTTAAACTGATTGACAAGCACTTCCCTAAACTACACAAATACCATAAAATCTTTAACAGAAAAAATATAAAACTATCTTACTCTACTGCAGCCAAAATAGAATCACACATACCTTAAAATAGCTAGAATCTCTAATGAAAATAATATAGAAGAATCTATAGAAGAATCTCTAATGAAAATAATCTACAAACACACACGATAACACCAAAGACAAAACACAATCGCATAACAACATCACAACCAGTACACGTCAGAACGCATCACAATAAAATATCAATAAACGTAAATCTCAACCTATACATAACAACATACAAAACCGCAACAGAGAACCTGCACACAGGAAGGCCTCCAAATGTAACTGTCACTTACCGGATAAATACCCACTACAAAATAGATGCCTGGAATCAAATATAGTGTACCTGTATACTATGAATTCGGGCAACTTAGCATGGCACTACATAGGTTCTACAGCTGGAGAATTCAAAAAAAGATGGTATGTTCACAGACATTCTATGAAGAACCGTAGACTAGTAAACACAACAACGCTGGCCGATAAAATCTGGCAGCTTAATGACACAAACCAAAAATACAGGATTAGTTGGTCGAAATTATCGGGAGCAAAGGCCTATAGAAATGGAATGTCCCACTACGAACTTTGCAATATGGAGCTGTTCCATATGTTAAAGTATGACAAAATGCTGCTTAACAGCAAAATAGAATGATCAATTTTCTGTATGCACAAAGCAGCTACTAAATTCGCAAGTTTCAAACCAACATAATTCGATCCAGCATTCCCATAATTCAAGCTGAACCAACCGGAGTCTATTATAATAACTACATAGCAACCCACTATTACTAACTGTCAACAGACCAACTAATCACTAAATCAACATCATAAATCTCCTAACCTTTCTTTCACTCTCTCTCCCTAAAGCAATTTCACCTCTTCCCTTGTATCCTATCCCGTATCTATTCACCTTTCACCTAATTTCTAATTTATTAATTTTATCTTTTATCTGTTATTTATTATTATATTCTTTCTAACCCTCTGTGATTTAACCAATAC
>OZ024742.1:269957449-270139949 GCA_964016885.1 Eledone cirrhosa | reverse complement strand
TTACAGAAATAATAATAGCAGGCATTGCCATTGTGTATTGGATTCCTATAATGTCTCTTTAGAATGAGTAAGTATAATGCAACTGTGTATATATATATATATATATATATATATATATATATGTGTGTGTGTGTTATGTGTGTGTGTGTTACCATCATTACTATCACCGTGTAACGTCCATTTTTACACGCTACTAAGTGTTAGACGATTTGCTCTGTTGTGGGAAATGACAAGTCAGGTGACGATGTTTGCTCATACAGAACTGAATTTGGCCTGGTTTATAGAATTGAGTGTCCGTCCTAACGCCAATCTCATTTGCAATTACCTCTGGGTGCTTGTTGTTGTGACACCTACAGGACCATTTTACAGTGTGGACTGGGTGCTTTTTGTCGTGACACCACTTTACAGGGTGGACTGGGTGATTTTCGCCGTATCACCATTATAAACACTTTACAGTGTGGGCTGGAGGCTTCACTGGATGTATATATGAACCTGTCCTCTTGGGAGATATATGGGGGTGGTGCTTTTCCTATATATCTTTCAGCTTCGGTCTGTGCCCGTGGGAAGTCGGGTCTTCTATATTACTGCGTAACGCCAGAGATATCTGTCCCGTGTCGTCGCCTTTGTGAGGTGCAATTGGACAAAGTCAGCTTTTATCACCTCATCCCAAGTGGTCCTAGGTCTCCCCACACAGAGGCTTCCATAGGCTTTGATTGCTCTGCAACCTTCCATAGAGCGGGCATCCTTTATACGCATCACAATGTACTCTCCTGCACACTGCATCTGATTCCTCTTAGTTTTTCCCTCAGTTCGTTAATGCTTTGCCGTTCACGTATATTTTATTACACATACATCGTAGCATGCAAGCGTAATTTCCTTCCTATCTATGCAATCCTTCTGCCCACATTACCATTCAACATTGCTATTCCTATGCACACATAATACAGTCTGCCTTTCATTTTGAGGGGAATACATTTTGTAGCCAGCTGTGTTAGTAGCTCCCAGAAATTCTTCCATCCCGTTCTCACTCTTGCTACTGCAAGTTCAGCAGATCCACTTCCGCTGCTAATTTGATCACTAAGATAGCAGAAGTTGTGTACGGCTTCTATCGAGCATTCCCTGAATTTCATAGCCTTTGTTTCATGTGGTCGTTTGCTGCTTACTGTCCCGGTGCAAGTGCCACATTGAAGGCCAACATTCTTGCTAAACTTTCCGAGATACCACTACAGACCTATTGTCTGAAATTGGGGCTGAGGATGGAATTTCTACTAAGAGCTTTCCTACATACTGAGCAAAGCAATTTCCCTCAGGGAATCAGTGATCTGTTTTCTCTTCTACTTACTTGGACTTTAGTCTTTGTAAATTTACTTTAAGACCCATTGTCTCTAGGCCCAGCTTCCAAGCTTCCATGTCTAAAATTTCTTCTCTAGTTATACCAGGGATTCTGCTATGAGTGTAAGATCATCCGCGTACAGGAGTTCCCATGAGCAGCCGATCTTAAACTCCTCTGATATAGTCTGCACTACGATAAAAAACAGGGTAGGAATGTGAACAGAGCCCTGAAGGACGCCAACCGATAAGCTAAATTCTTGGCTATAGTCATTGTTAATCATACTTTGCTGACCGCTCCTCTATACATTGTTTGTACAGCCTTCACAAGCCACTCATTTCCTCTTAGTTTTCTAAGAGCCCACTAGATTATGGCAAGGGGCAACTGTCGAAAGATTTTTCCAGACAAACAAATAACAGGTTGAGGGGCTCGCTTTTAGCTATGTAATTTTCCTGCAACTGCTTCACCGAGAAGAGAGTACCTGTGAAGCTTTTGCCTTTCAGAAATCTGAAATGCATCTCGTCAAGATTTACACGGTACTTAAACAGCTGTGCTATAAATCTTTCTGTTACTTTTGTGACATTGTCCATCAACTTGATGCCTTTATATTTTCTTCTATCAAGTGCATCAACTTTAAACTTGAAGCAGTTCACAATGATGCTGCTGCTGCTGCATCACATTCGGTATGACATCATTTAGTATTACTTGGTTTACAATACATGTGGTTATGGAGTGACCTACCGACTCAGAAGTTTTCAACTTCTCGGCTACTATTCCCGATTGGCCGGCTGCTTCTCCCGTCTTCATATCCTTAATTGCCTTAAATTCTACACTGCAGCTGACTTATACGACTGCGACCTATGTGGGATCCACTTGGAGTAGAGTTTTTCCCCCATGAATTGTCCTTATTCAGTAATCTTTCATAATGGCTCTTCCATGCAGCTTTTCTTTTGGCGGTTGTGAGCGCATGTGCGCATTTACCAGCCGGGTCACACTTCTTACCGTCTGTATCTGGTCCTCGCGCTGCATAATATGGTTTAATTATTGTATCCTCTGATTCACACATTGCCAAGTTTAAATGTAGTCTAGCATCACTTCTGGTCTCTATGTAGTGTACCCTGCTTCGCCCGTTCTCCCATTGTTTCCATGGCTTAGTTGTCTTCTCTTCCTCATTATTCCACCACCAAATCACTATCCTTCTCTCTCTAATCTTGCTATATCCACAGATCTTTTCTATTAGCCTTCAGTAGATTATTGGTCAGGAAATCTCAATGCTCTTCTGTATTGAATGTCTATATATATTCCTCTTTACTTTCATACGCGTTAAGCAAAATATCTTTAAATCTGTTTCTAGCTGAAGGTGCTTTCAATATCCAAAACTTTAACCTCCAGGTTGCCACCTGTTTCCATGTTCGTCTAGCTCTGACAATGTGGTTGATGAATGTTATGTTGGGAGGTGAAATCCTCACCAGGGAAGACTTTCCTGTTTACAACTGACCGTTTATGTCGTACTATGATAAGGGTAAATTCTGAAGAACGGTATCTTCGATGCACGTTGGGACTGTGTGGGACTATCATATATAAGAGGAGAGTATGTAAGCCTCACAAACCTGCTCAGACGCTTCCAAATGTCTGACAGGTACAGACTGGATTTCCCGAATGTGCCAATGTGCAAATGAACAAAATGCATCGGGACATAAATAATGCGTAATGGCTGGCCTTGAGCCAAAAGTAGAAACAATTGGGGTTGATAAAATAAAGTACCAGTAATGCACTGGGTTATTGCTGGCCTTGTGTCAAAAGTAGAAACAATTATTATTATGTTGTCTGTCTGGTGACCATGGCGAAAGAGATAGTATGGTGGACACGTTTGAAAGGGCTGAAGACGAGTACTTACCTCTTCGTTGATGCCCTGATTAACTTTTTGCAATTTCATTTGTAAAGGAAAATCAAGGTAGAGAGGGAACTGCTCTCTTCCCAGCAATTTTATTGAAAGATGCCTGTAAATTGAAGGTGGAAAACTGGGAGAGGCCAATTGACCTAGTGGTCAGGGTCACCGTGGCTTTTTTTTAATGGCCTTTCTCCAGGATGGCCCTCAGAAGTCTCCCCCCTATTAGGAAATTTTTCATTGTTCTTTTATTACATCCACTGTTTTTTTTTTACATTTGTACCGTCCTGTATTGTCCTGTACTGTCGTTGATATCTACTTTGTGTAAACCCTTGTGGTTAATAAAGAAAGCATTCTTCTTCTTCTTCTACTTATTAATATTATTATTATTGTTATTACTCTTTGAGTCTCAGTCATTGATGTTAGTTAACTGGAAGGTTTGTTGAAATGAATATCAAGCCACTACCTGCAGCCCCAGATATTCAGGACGTATCGGAGGGTTCTTGCTGTTCCCAGCAAGCATGCCTTTTGAAGCGTTCCAAAAAGCGTGAAGGGGCCAATTTTCTTTAACCATCCGGGGAAACGTTTTGAGATAGTCCCTAGTGCGCCTATGACAATCGGGATCACTTTGACTTCATGGCAGTTCCAAATCCTTTTTACCTCCCACTTTAAGTCCTGGTATCGGTTACTTTTCTCCCTCTCCTCCTCTTGCACTCTCGTGTCGAATGGGCAGGCCACATCCACAATCAGGCACGATCTTTTTTCCTTGTCCACAACCACCAATCAGGTCTATTGCGTTCCAGTTTCTTGTCCGTCTGTATCCTAAAATGCCACAGCACCTTCACCTGATCGTTTTCTATCACCGCCTATGGCTTATGCTCATACCACTTCTCAGAATGTGGTAAATTGTTTACTTTGCATAGGTGCTAGTGGATCACCCTGCCCATCACATCATGTCTCCAGCCCTTATAGTGAGTCTGGGCTAGGTGTTTACACTCGGATACGATATGAGCTACAGTCTCCTCTATCTCTCCACATATCCTGCACAGTGGACTAGCCTCCTCCTTGTAAATATGGTGTTTCAACCACATCGTTTTGAGGGCCTGTTCCTGCGCAGCCATTAACATTCCTTCTGTAGCCTTTTTAAGGTCTCCTCTTTTCAACCAGTTCCATGTCTGTGGATCTCTAAATTCAGTTTTCTCAAAGAAGGTACTTAGAAGGGATTTTTCCTGAAGGTTGCTCTTCCTCCTTGATGTTATTTCCTCCTTGGACATCCCCTGGCCTATTGTCCCCTCCTTCAGTACAGTTCTGAGCATTGGCTCATTACTATCAGTCACGTATTTGTGTAGGTTGTTTTTCTCCATCTGAACACAGTCCTCTATGCTGATAAGACCTCTTCCACCCTCAGATCTCCTTAAGTAGAGTCTATCGACATCACTCCTCTTGTGGGACATGTTGTAGATAGTCAATAGCTTCCTAGTCTTCCTATCCATTTATTTCTGTTCAGCAACATTCTATCTCAGAATTCCCGCACTGTACCTAATAATAGACACAGCTCGGGAATTTACTGCACTTATGGCATTCCTACTGTTCAGATGTGACTTTAATACGCTCCTTACACTCCGAATGTATTCAGTTCTTATCAATTCCTTCATTTTTTTGTTATTGATGTCATCAGCCTCCAGAACGCCCAAATACTTGTATCCTTCTTCAGAGTCAATTTCCTTTATCATCTCACCCGTTGGTACCTGGATTCCGTTTTTTCTGCTCAACTTACCCCTCTTCATCACAATGACTCCACACTTACTAATACCAAATTGCATACATATATCATTGGTGAAAATACGGACAGTGTCAACAAGCACATCCAACTCCTTCTCACTCTTCCCGAAGAGCTTAAGATCATCCATGAAGAGGAGGTGATTGATGGTAAGCCCTCCCTTTCCCAACCTGTATCCTGCTCTCACATTTCGCAGTACACTGGTCAGGGGCATCAGGGCAAGGACAAACAACAGAGGGGACAGACTATCTCCCTGGAAGATACCTCTCTTGATCTTCACGCTTCCCAAGGATTCTCCAGTTGATGTTAACTCTGTTTCCCATGACTTCATACTTTTGCCCAACAACTGTCTGATGTTATCTGCTACCTTGAAGATCTCCAGGTTTTGGTGATCCAAGAATGAGGCACCATGTCAAATGCCTTTTTGTAGTCTATCAATCCCATGGCAAGACCAGTGTGTCTCCTTTTGCAATTCCTCATTACCATCTTATCAATAAGTAACTCCCCTTTGTACCACGTGACTTCTTTCGGCATCCTTTCTGTTCGTCCCGTAACAAGTTGTTTGTGTGGAGGTGATGGTAGATTTCCTCATACATAATGCTTGTCAACAGTTTCCGCATTACGGACAGACATGTGATAGGTCTATAGTTGGTAACATCATTACCCTTGATTCGGTCTTTCATTATCAGAACTGTAGTACATTTTGTCAACCACTCTGGTAACTCACCTGACATCAAGCAGTCATTGAACATGGTTGTCAGTTTCGGGTGGAGGGATGTTATATGTTTAATCTAATACCCCTGCACACCATCTGGGCCTGGTGATTTCCAGTTGGTTAGTTTTTTGGCCTGCTACCTAAGAGTTTCAACTGTGATACTCAAATCAGTTTGTTGGTGTGCCTGTTCACTAATCTCCTTCTGTACTGTCTCAATCCTCACTGCCTGGTCATTATGTTTAACATCCTGCTCCCATATTCCTCTCCAGAATGTTTTAGTTTGTTCCGCCTCAGGGATCAAGTCGTTGCCTCTTTCTTTCCCTTCAAGCTGCCCAAACAGCATCTTCTGGTTGTTGTCGAACATGCGGTTCTGTCTATACTGGCTGACTCTGTTCTCGTCTCGCCTGATTTTTGCACTCTTTGCTACAATGCGTTGCTCCAGTTCCTCTATGATAATATTTAGCTTTTTCCTCCTAGTTTTGTACTTTATTTCCAGTCTATTTTTAGTGTCTATGTTTTTTAGTGTCCCATTCAGTAGGGACTCAAGCTTTCCAATGTCATTTCTCATTTCCCTGATTTGACCACTCAGTCGTTTCTCCCACCAAGGCTCTGCTCTTTCTTGTCTGTTGTTTCCTCTCGCTTTTATACCAAGTAGTTTCCTCACCGTATTTGCTGTTGCTTTGAGGATATTGTTGCACTGGTGTAGGCTCCTCGCCTCAAGGTATGGGATGACTTTGTTTACCTTAGCTGTTGTTTCTTTTAACTTTTTCCTGTCTACAAATCTTAGGTTCATAGGTCTCCCACTATCATTGTTAAATTCATCTACCACTAAGTTTAGGATATCAACCAAATCGTGTCCTAGCCATCAGCATTCATCTCCTCAGTGGCTGTATCTCTGTTCCAGGTATTATTTATCTCAGCATTCAGATCATTGTCTGCTTCAGGTGGTTCCTCCGTTCTCTCGACCTCTTCACCTTCATTTCCCACCGGCTCGTTTGCCTGGCATACTCCACCCTCCATCTCCAAGCTAATCTCTCTGCTCAGTTCGTCCAGTTCCAGCTCGCTTATCCACCCATTAGTTCTTATTACCCGAGCCTGCCCGGCCAATTTTTGTTCATCTAATTTAAGTAGACCAATCTCGTTCCAGATGTTATCCATCCGTTTCCTATAGCCTTTCTCCTTGGAGTTACTCTTCAGGTGACATTGCATAACAGTTCTATTCAATTCTTTTGTCCAGTTGTTTCTGATCCCTTTCCTTCTTCTTCTTCCTCCGACACCAGCAGTATTTGGTTGACAGCCAGGTCCCTGCTGCTGAGCCAGGGAGCACCTGTTGGGTGAGAGTCTGTCACATGACATTCTAGTCTCCATTTCACCGTTATTCGAACTGTTTAGGTTCGACATTTAAACACTCTTATCGAGGATTGGCGAATGTATGGTTACATAACCACCGGTGAATTCATCGTCTCCGGTGGTTCCGTCAATCCACGTGAATATTGTGTGGCATTATCACGCTGTAGACGAACATAAATAAACAAACAAACAAACAGGCAAAACAAAACCCAAAAATGAATAAGCATATATTTCATTGTAATTTAGTGTTCGAATGTCTGACTTAGTTTTTCCCTTCCCTTCTCTGTCTGTCTGTTTGTTTTTGTCTTCATTCTTATTTTCTTTACGTTTTTCGTTGTTGTTGTGCTGCTTTGATTTTGATTTTTGTTATTCTGATTTTGACCGGGTCATCAATTCAGTCTATTTATATATGTTTATGCCTTCCTCTTTTAGTGGTGGTTCTACGATGTAGCAGGGGGTAGCGGAAGAGAATAGCGGCGATAGTGATAATGAGGCAGTGGTGGTGGTGGTGGTGGCGGTGCTGTGTTAGCAGCAAATAGCAAGAGGTAGTAGGAGAGAATAGCGGCGGTAGCGATACATTATTAGGCAGTGGTGGTGGTGATGTGGTTGTATTACTGTAGTGATGGTGTTGAAGTTGGAGTAGAAATCGCGGGTGAGTCGACTTAACCAGAGTTTTCATCGTGGTAGTGGTGGTGGTGTTGGTGGTGAAATTATCTTTAGTTAGTTAGTCATTTTGTCATTTTCCTCCTTTTCGACTCTAACATTCCTGATCCAAAATTAAATATTAATCTTGTTTATTAATATTGTCTATTGATACCGCCATCTTCCCTTTTCGTAAGTTAACAGAAGGTAATGGGGGAATAGCAGTGGTAGCAATGAAGGAGTGGTAGCAGCGGTGATGGGATAGTGGTAGTAATGATGGACCGGGGGCCGTTGGCGCTGACTGTAGTGATGGCGTTGTCGTTACTGAGTTTTGTTGAATGAACTGTATTTTTGTTTGATCGGTGAATCTCTGGGGTTAGTCGCGTATATGTGTTGACATATTTTCTTAATATTGGAATTAAACAGTTTGTTAAAACTTGAGACAATAATAATAGTACTTACTATGATTATGCTGAGATTGGTGGTGGTGGTGGTGGCGGTGAAATTGCCGTTATCTGGCTGATGTGTTTAGTGTACACAGAGGGGTGGTGGGGTAGGTGGTGTATCTAGTTTCTGGTGTTGGTGAAATTGCTGTTATTTGGCTGTTCTATATAGTGTAGACATTGGGGGTTTTCTTCCATTTAAAACCATTTTCTTTTTTGAATATAAAATGTATAATACAAAATTGAATATTTGAGCGATATAACAATATATTATGGATCCGAATTTTTTGGGGACTCAAGCCGGATATTTTATGTATCATTTGTACTAAGAATTGTTATTTCACGATTGATTTAAATATGTTAAAAATCAAAACTTACGGGAGCGATTTCACGACCTTCTATCCACCATGTGCGTCTTCTTCCCTAAATATTATTATTATTATTATTACCATCGTTGTTGTTATTCCTTGAATCTCAGTCATTGATGTTGGTTAACTGGAAAGTCCGTTGGATTGAATATCAAGCCACTACCTGCAGCCTCAGATATTCAGGACGTATCGGAGGGTTCTTGCTGTTCCAAGCAAGCATGCCTTTTGAAGCGTTCCAAAAAGCGTGAAGGGGCCGATTTTCTTTAACCATCCCTGGAAACCTTTGGAGATAGTCCCCAGTGCGCCTATGACAATCGGGATCACTTTGACTTCATGGCAGTTCCAAATCCTTTTCACCTCCCACGTTAGGTCCTGGTATCGGTTAATTTTCTCCCTCTCCTTCTCTTGCACTCTCGTGTCGAACGGGCAGGCCACATCCACAATCAGGCACGATCTTTTTTCTTTGTCCACAACCACCAGGTCAGGTCTATTGTGTTCCAGTTTTTTGTCCGTCTGTATCCTAAAATCCCACAGCACCTTCACCTGACTGTTCTCCATCACCGCCTCTGGCCTATGCTCATACCATTTCTCAGAATGTGGTAGATTGTTTACTTTGCACAGGTGCCAGTGGATCACCCTGCCCATCACATCGTGTCTCCAGCCCTTATAGTGGGTCTGGGCTAGGTGTTTACACTCGGACACAATGTGAGCCACAGTCTCCTCTCTCTCTCCACAGATCCTGCACAGTGGGCTAGCCTCCTCCTTGTAGATATGGTGCTTCAACCACTTCGTTTTGAGGGCCTGCTCCTGCGCAGCCATTAGCATTCCTTCTGTAGCCTTTTTGAGGTCTCCTCTTCTCAACCAGTTCCATGTCTGTGGATCTCTAAATTCAGTTTTCTCAAAGAAGGTACTATGAAGGGATTTTCCCTTAAGGCTGCTCTTCCTCCTTGATGTTATTTCCTCCTTGGATATCCCCTGGCCTACTGTCCCCTCCTTCAGTACAGTTCTGAGCATTGGCTCCTTACTATAGGTCACGTATTTGTATAGGTTGTTTTTCTCCATCTGAACACAGTCCTCTATGCTGATAAGACCTCTTCCACCCTCAGATCTCCTTAGGTAGAGTCTATCGACATCACTCCTCTTGTGGAACATGTTGTAGATAGTCAATAGCTTCCTAGTCTTCCTATCCATTTCTTTTTGTTCAGCAACATTCCATCTCAGAATTCCCGCACTGTACCTAATAATAGACACAGCTCGGGAATTTACTGCGCTTATGGCATTTCTGCTGTTCAGATGTGACTTCAATACGCTCCTTACTCTCCGAATGTATTCAGTTCTTAACAATTCCTTCATTTTTTTGTTCTTTATGCCATCAGCCTCCAGAACGCCCAAATACTTGTATCCTTCCTCAGAGTCAATTTCCTTTATCATCTCACCTGTTGGTATCTGGATCCAGTTACTTCTGCTCAACCTACCTCTCTTCATCACAATGACTCCACATTTACCAATACCAAACTGCATACATATATCACTGCTGAAAATACGGACAGTGTCAACAAGCACATCCAACTCCTTCTCACTTTTCCCGAAGAGCTTAAGATCGTCCATGAAGAGGAGGTGATTGATGGTAAGCTCTCCCCTTCCCAACTTGTATCCTGCTCTCACTTTTCGCAGCATAATGGTCAAGGGCATCAGGGCAAGGACAAACAACAGAGGGGACAGGCTATCTCCCTGGAAGATACCTCTCTTGATCTTCACGCTTCCCAAGGATACTCCAGTTGATGTCAACTCTGTCTGCCAGGACCCCATACTCCTGCCCAGCAACTGTCTGATGTTATCTGCCACCCTGAAGATCTCCAGGCTTTTGGTGATCCAGGAATGAGGCACCATGTCAAATGCCTTTCTGTAGTCTATCCATCCCATGGCAAGATCAGTGTGTCTCCTCCTGCAATTCCCCATTACCATCTTATCAAAAAGCAACTGGTCCTTTGTACCACGTGACTTCTTTCGGCATCCTTTCTGTTCGTCCGGTAACAAGTTGTTTGTGTGGAGGTGATGGTAGATTTCCTCAGACACAATGCTCGTCAACAGTTTCCACATTACGGGCAGACATGTGATAGGTCTATAGTTGGTAACATCATTACCCTTGATTCGGTCTTTTATTATCAGAACTGTGGTACCTTTTGTCAACCACTCTGGCACCTCACCCGACACCAAGCAGTCATTGAACATGGCCGTCAGCTTCGGGTGGAGGGATGTTAAATGTTTAATCCAATACCCCTGCACACCATCTGGGCCTGGTGATTTCCAGTTGGTTAGTTTTTTGGCTTGCCCCTTAAGAGTTTCAACTGTGATACTCAAATCAGTCTGTTGTTGTGCCTGCTCACCGATCTCCCTCTGTACTGTCTCAATCCACCCTGCCTGGGCATTGTGTCTAACATCCTGCTCCCATATTCCTCTCCAGAATGTTTTAGCTTGTTCCGCCCCAGGGATCAAGTCGTTGCCTCTTTCTTTCCCCTCAAGCTGTCCAAACAGCATCTTCTGGTTGTTGTCGAACATGCGGTTCTGTTTATACTGACTGACTCTGTTCTCGTATCGCCTGGTTTTGGCACTCTTTGCTACAATGCGTTGCCTCAATTCCTCTATGATAATATTTAGCTTTTTACTCCTAGTTTTGTATTTTATTTCCAGTCTATTTTTAGTGCCTATGTTTTTTAGTGTCCCATTCAGTAGTGACTCAAGCTTTCCTATGTCATTTCTCATTTCCCCGATTTGCCCACTCAGTCGCTTCTTCCACCACGGCTCTGCTCTTTCTTGTCTGTTGTTTCCTCTCGCTTTTATACCAAGTAGTTTCCTCACCGTATTTGCTGTTGCTTTGAGGATATTGTTGCACTGGTGAAGACACCTCGCCTCAAGGTATGGGATGACTTTGTTTACCTTAGCTGTTGTTTCTTTTAACTTTTTCCTGTCTACAAATCTTAGGTTCATAGGTCTCCCACTATCATTGTTCAACTCATCTACCACTAAATTTAGGATGTCAACCGAATCTTGTCCTAGCCCGTCAGCATTCATCTCCTCAGTGGCCGTATCTCTGTTCCAGGTATTATTTATCTCAGTATTCAGATCATTGTCTGCTTCGGGTGGTTCCTCCGTTCTCAGGACCTCCTCACCTTCATTTCCCGCCGGCTCGCTTGTCTGGCATACTACACCCGCCATCTCCAAGCCATTCTCTCTGCTCAGTTCCTCCAGTTCCAGCTCGCTTATCCACCCATTAGTTCTTATTACCCGAGCCTGCCCGGCCAATTTTTGTTCATCTAATTTAAATAAACCAATCTCGTTCCAGATGTTATGCATCCGTCTCCTGTAGCCCCTCTCCTTGGGGTTACTTTTCAGGTAGCATTGCATAACAGTTCTATTCAATTCTTTCGTCCAGTTGGTTCTGGCCCCTTTCCTTCTTCTTCTTCCTCCAACATCAGCAGTATTTGGTTGACAGTCAGGTTCCTGCTGCTGAGCCAGGGGGCACCTGTTGGGTGAGAGTCTGTCACATGACGTTCTAGTCTCCATTTCACCGTTATTCGAACTGTTTATGTTCGATATTTAAACACTCTTATCGAGGATTGGCGAATGTATGTTTACATAGCCATCTGTGGATCCGCCATCCCACTTGGCCCTTGTGTGGCATTATCACCACGCTGTATACGAACACACATAAACAAACAAACACACGGGCAGAAAGGGCCCCAAAAATGAATAAGCATAAGTTTCATTGTAATGTAGTATTCGAATGTCTGACTTAGTTTTTGTTTTTTAAGTTTTACTTTTTCCCCCCCTCTTCTCTGTCCGTCCGCCTGCTTCTCTCTTCATTCTTATTTTCTTTACGTTTTTGGGGTTTCTTTTTTTGTTTTTGTTTTTCTCTGTTTGTTTTTCTCGTTATTTGCTGTTGTTGCTGTGCTGCTTTGGTTTTGTTGTTTGTTTTTTCTTTTTTCTTTTGAGTCTATCTATATATTTTGATGCCTTCCTCTTTGTTAGTAGTAGGAATTCTATAATGTGGAAGTGGCAGCCAGCAGGGAGAAGTGGGAGATTGGCGGCGTTGGCGATACTGAGACAGTGGTGGTGGTGATGTCGATACCGAGGCAGTGGTGGCGGTGATGCGACCGTATTACTGTAGTGATGGTGCTGTAGCGGTGGCAGCAGCAGTGAAGGAGTCAAGGGGTGGTGGCGGCGGTGATGGGATAGTGGTGGTAATGATGGCCGCAGTGAGCGGTGGCGGTGAAGGTGAAAATGCTGTTGTGTTTAGTGTACACAGATGATGGGGTGGGTGGTGTATCTAGCTTCTGGTGTTGGTGAGTTTAGCTGTCCTATATAGTGTAGCCAGAGGAGAGGAGGGGGGGGGGGGGTCTTCTTCTTCCATTTATAGCCATTTTTTGGGGGGGATATACAGTGTACAATACAAAGTTGAATATTTGAATATTTGAGCCTTATAACAATATATTTTGGGTCCGAATTTTTTGGGGCTCAAGCCGGGTGCTTTACGTAGCATTTGTACTAAGAGTTGTTATTTCACAAATGATTTAAATATGTTAAAAATTCAAAACTTACGGGAGCGATTTCATGACCTCCGTCACCTCGTGCGTCTTCTTCCCTTATTATTATTATTATTATTATTATTATTATTATTATTATTATTATTATTATTATTATTCCTTGAATCTCAGTCATTGAGGTTAGTCAACTGGAAAGTCCGTTGGAATGAATATCAAGCCACTACCTGCAGCCTCAGATATTCAGGACATATCGGAGGGTTCTTGCTGTTTCCAGCAAGCATGCCTTTTGAAGCGTTCCAAAAAGCGTGAAGGGGCCGATTTTCTTTAACCATCCCTGGAAACTTTTGGAGACAGTCCCCAGTGCTCCTATGACAATCGGGATCACTTTGACTTCATGACAGTTCCAAATCCTTTTTACCTCCCACTTTAAGTCCTGGTATCGGTTAATTTTCTCTCTCTCCTTCTCTTGCACTCTCGTGTCAAATGGGCAGGCCACATCCACAATCAGACACGATCTTTTGTCTTTGTCCACAACCACCAGGTCAGGTCTATTGTGTTCCAGTTTCTTGTCCGTCTGTATCCTAAAATCCCACAGCACCTTCACCTGATCGTTCTCCATCACCGCCTCTGGCCTATGCTCATACCATTTCTCAGAATGTGGTAAATTGTTTACTTTGCACAGGTGCCAGTGGATCACCCTGCCCATCACATCATGTGTTCAGCCCTTAAAGTGGGTCTAGGCTAGGTGTTTACACTCGGATACAATGTGAGCCACAGTCTCCTCTCTCTTTCCACATATCCTGCACAATGGGCTAGCCTCCTCCTTGTAAATATGGTGTTTCAACCACTTCGTGTTGAGGGCCTGCTCCTGTGCAGCCATTAACATTCCATCTGTAGCCTTTTTGAGGTCTCCTCTTCTCAACCAGTTCCATGTCTGTGGATCTCTAAATTCAGTTTTCTCAAAGAAGGTACTATGAAGGGATTTTCCCTGGAGGCTGCTCTTTCTCCTTGATGTTATTTCCTCCTTGGACATCCCCTGGTCTATTGTCCCCTCCTTCAGTACAGTTCTGAGCATTGGCTCCTTACTATCAGTCACGTATTTATGTAGGTTGTTTTTCTACATCTGAACACATTCCTCTATGCTGATAAGACCTCTTCCACCCTCAGATCTCCTTAGGTAGAGTCTATCGACATCACTCCTCTTGTGGAACATGTTGTAGATAGTCAATAGCTTCCTAGTCTTCCTATCCATTTATTTTTGTTCAGCAACATTACATCTCAGAATTCCCGCACTGTACCTAATAATAGACACAGCTCGGGAATTTACTGCGCTTATGGCATTTCTACTGTTCAGATGTGACTTCAATACGCTCCTTACTCTCCGAATGTATTCAGTTCTTAACAATTCCTTCATTTGTTTGTTCTTTATGCCATCAGCCTCCAGAACGCCCAAATACTTGTATCCTTCCTCCGAGTCAATTTCCTTTATCATCTCACCTGTTGTTATCTGGATTCCGTTACTTCTGCTCAACGTACACCTCCTCATCACAATGACTCCACACTTACTAATACCAAACTGCATACATATATCACTGCTGAAAATACGGACAGTGTCAGCAAGCACATCCAACTCCATCTCACTCTTCCCGAAGAGCTTAATATCGTCCATGAAGAGGAGGTGATTGATGGTAAGCCCTCCCTTTCCCAACCTGTATCCTGCTCTCACATTTCGCAGTACACTGGTCAGGGGCATCAGGGCAAGGACAAACAACAGAGGGGACAGACTATCTCCCTGGAAGATACCTCTCTTGATCTTCACGCTTCCCAAGGATTCTCCAGTTGATGTCAACTCTGTTTTCCAGGACCTCATACTTCTGCCCAGCAACTGTCTGATGTTATCTGCCACCTTGAAGATCTCCAGGCTTTTGGTGATCCAAGAATGAGGCACCATGTCAAATGCCTTTCAAAGTCGATCCATCCCATGGCAAGACCAGTGTGTCTCCTCCTGCAATTCCCCATTACCATCTTATCAATAAGCAACTGGTCCTTTGTACCACGTGAATTCTTTCGGCATCCTTTCTGTTCGTCCCGTAACAAGTTGTTTGTGTGGAGGGGATGGTAGATTTCCTCAGACACAATTCTCGTCAGCAGTTTCCACATTACGGACAGACATGTGATAGCTCTATATTTGGTAACATCATTACCCTTGATTCGGTCCTTCATTACCAGAACTGTGGTACCTTTTGTCAACCACTCTGGTACCTCACCTGACATCAAGCAGTCATTGAACATGGTTGTCAGCTTCGGGTGGAGGGATGTTAAATTTTTAATCCAATACCCCTGCACACCATCTGGGCCTGGTGATTTCCAGTTGGTTAGTTTTTTGGCCTGCCCCTTAAAAGTTTCAACTGTGATACTCAAATCAGTTTGTTGGTGTGCCTGCTCACCGATCTCCCTCTGTACTGTCTCAATCCACCCTGCCTGGTCATTATGTCTAACATCCTGCTCCCATATTCCTCTCCAGAATGTTTTAGTTTGTTCCGCCTCAGGGATCAAGTCGTTGCCTCTTTCTTTCCCCTCAAGCTGTCCAAACAGCATCTTCTGGTTGTTGTCGAACATGCTGTTCTGTTTATACTGACTGACTCTGTTCTCGTATCGCCTGATTTTTGCACTCTTTGCTACAATGCCTTGCTTCAGTTCCTCTATGATAATATTTAGCTTTTTCCTCCTAGTTTTGTACTTTATTTCCAGTCTATTTTTAGTGTCTATGTTTTTTAGTGTCCCATTCAGTAGTGACTCAAGCTTTCCAATGTCATTTCTCATTTCCCTCATTTGACCACTCAGTCGTTTCTTCCACCAAAGCTCTGCTCTTTCTTGTCTGTTGTTTCCTCTCGCTTTTATACCAAGTAGTTTCCTCACCGTATTTGCTGTTGCTTTGAGGATATTGTTGCACTGGTGAAGGCTCCTCGCCTCAAGCTATGGGATGACTTTGTTTACCTTAGCTATTGTTTCTTTTAACTTTTTCCTGTCTACAAATCTTAGGTTCATAGGTCTCCCACTATCATTGTTAAATTCATCTACCACTAAGTTTAGGATATCAACCAAATCGTGTCCTAGCCATCAGCATTCATCTCCTCAGTGGCCGTATCTCTGTTCCAGGTATTATTTATCTCAGTATTAAGATCATTGTCTGCTTCGGGTGGTTCCTCCGTTCTCTCGACCTCTTCACCTTCATTTCCCACTGGCTCGTTTGCCTGGCATACTCCACCCTCCATCTCCAAGCTAATCTCTCTGCTCAGTTCGTCCAGTTCCAGCTCGCTTATCCACACATTAGTTCTTATTACCCGAGCCTGCCCGGCCAATTTTTGTTCATCTAATTTAAATAGACTAATCTCGTTCCAGATGTTATGCATCCGTCTCCTATAGCCCCTCTCCTTGGGGTTACTTTTCAGGTAACATTGCATAACAGTTCTATTCAATTCTTTCGTCTAGTTGGTTCTGGTCCCTTTCCTTCTTCTTCTTCCTCCGACACCAGCAGTATTTGGTTGACAGCCAGGTCCCTGCTGCTGAGCCAGGGAGCACCTGTTGGGTGAGAGTCTGTCACATGACGGTCTAGTCTCCATTTCACCGTTATTCGAACTGTTTAGGTTCGATATTTAAACACTCTTATCGAGGACTAGCAGTAAAGCCCGGCGTTGCTCGGGGTCGCTCAGTAGCTGTGTTAAAGTTACAATGTTAAGTTTCTTTCTTGGCTTAAAAACTGTAGAGTCTACTGTGCAGACTTGCATGTGGTGTTTTTGATTAATATTCCCTCAACCAACAATATGCCTTATGAAGTTAAGAAAACATAACGATAACCCGAATGTTATAACAAAAGAGGATGCTGGGGATAGAAACTGCACTGGTTATTTTTTAACAAAGATCGAAAATGTAAACACTGCAACGCAGAGAAAAACATTAGCGTAACCAAATTATCAGTTATGTCTGTCTGCACGCCTATATCACCTCTCTGCACGACTGTCTGTCTGCACGCCTATATCACCTCTCTGCACGACTGTCTGTCTGCACGCCTATATCACCTCTCTGCACGACTGTCTGTCTGCACGCCTATATCACCTCTCTGCACGACTGTCTGTCTGCACGCCTATATCACCTCTCTGCACGACTATCTGTCTGCACGCGTATATCACCTCTCTGCACGACTGTCTGTCTGCACGACTGTCTGTCTGCACGCCTAACGACGAAATATTTGCTTGTTTTACGTAGTCTTTAAATAGACTTGTTTTCAAGTAAAAATATTGTTTTAAAATGCTTTTAAATGGAAATGAAGCAAAACGGAAGCTTAGTGTTCGAACTGATGAATTTTGCAGGTCAATATTTTGCTGGCTCGACAACTGTTCGAAACGCTGAGAAAGCCAGCGTAATTTTTTACGTAAGACGCTCAATGTAAACAGAACAAAGGGAAATAACTGATAACTTACGCTCAAAAATCGATACATTATATTCGATTTCGTCACCTAGGGTGGGTCAATTTGAAATTTTTTTTTGCGATGTCTTCGCTAGGGCTCAATGTACAAGTATACCAATTTCGGTGCAATTCCGTGAGAGATTCTAAGAGGAGATGTGTGCCAAAAATCGATAGACAGACAGACAACCACAGTTTTATATATATAGATTGGCGAATGTATGGTTACATAGCCATCTGTGGATTCACCGTCTCCGGTGGTTGCGCCGCTCCACTGGGCTCTTGTGTGGCATTATCACCACGCTGTAGACGAACACAAATAAACAATCAAACACACAGGCAGAAAAAAAAACAAAAATGAATAAGCATAAGTTTCATTGTAATGTAGTGTTTGAATCTCTGACTTAGTTTTTCCCTTCTCTTCTCTGTCCATCCGCTTGTTTCTCTTTTCATTCTTATTTTCTTTACGTTTTTTTTTTGTTTTTGTTTTTCTCTGTTTGTTTTTTCTCTTTTTTTTGCTGTTGTTGCTGTGCTGCTTTGGTTTTGATGTTTGTTTTTCTTTTTTTCTTTTGAGTGTATCTATATATTTTGATGCCTTCCTCTTTTTTAGTAGGAATTCTATAATGTGGTGGCAGCAACTAGCTGGAAGCAATGGGAGAGAATAGCGGCGGTAGCGATAGTGAGACAGTGGTGGTGGTGATGTCAATACTGAGGTAGTGGTGATGTGATCGTATTACTGTAGTGATGGTGTTGTACCGGTGGTAGCAATGAAGGAGTGGTGGCGGCGGTGATGGGATAGTGGTAGTAATGATGGCAGTGGTGGTGGTGATGTGGTCGTATTACTTTAGTGATGGTGGTGTTTTAGCGGTGGTAGCAATGAAGGAGTGGTGGTGGCGGTGATGGGATAGTGGTAGTAATGATGGATGGGCGGCGTTGTCGTTACTGATGTCCGTTCGGTGAATCTATGGGGTTAAACATGTTGTTAAAACTTGGGACAATAATAATAGTATTTATTATTATCATTATTATGTTGAGATTGGTTGTGGTGGTGGTGAAATTGCCGTTATCTGGCTATTGTGTTTAGTGTACACAGAGAGGTGATGGGGTAGGCGGTGTATCTAGTTTCTGGTGTTGGTGAGATTGGTGTTGTTTGGCTGTCCTATATAGTGTAGACAGAGGATGGGGGGTTCTTCTTCTTCCATTTATAGCCATTTTTTTTTTGAATATACAATGTACAATACAAAGTTGAATATTTGAATATTTGAGCCTTATAACAATATATTTTGGGTCCGAATTTTTTTGGGGCTCAAGCCGGATGCTTTACGTAGCATTTGTACTAAGAGTTGATATTTCACAAATGATTTAAATATGTTAAAAATTCAAAACTTGCGGGAGCGATTTCATGACAGTCTACCACCTCGTGCGTCTTCTTCCCTTATTATTATTATTATTATTATTATTATTATTATTATTATTATTATTATTATTATTATTATTATTATTATTATTATTAATATTATTATTATTATTGTTATTGTTCTTTGAGTCTATTTGATGTTATTTAACTGGAAAGTTTTTTTAAATGAATATCAAGCCGCTACCTGCAGCCTAGGATATTCAGGACGTATCGCAGGGTTCTTGCTGTTCCCAACAAGCATGCCTTTTTGAACTATTCCAAAAAGCGGGGCTGGACTAACTTTCTTTAACCCTCCTTGAAAACTCTTTGAGATAGTACCTAGTGCGCCTATGACTTCATGGCAGTTCCAAATCCTTTTTACCTCCCATTTTAAGTCCTAGTATCGGTTAATTTTCTCCCTCTCCTTTTCTAGCACTCTCGTGTCAAATTAAAGGCTACATCTACAATCAGGCACGATCTTGTATTCTTGTCCAAAACCACCAGGTCATGCCTATTGTGTTCCAGTTTCTTATCCGTCTATATTCTGAAATCCCACAGCACCTTCACCTGATCGTTTTCTATCAGCGACTCTGGCTTATGCTCATACCACTTCTCAGAATGTGGTAAATTGTTTACTTTGCATAGGTGCCAGTGGATCACCCAGCCCATCACATCACGTCTGCAGCCTTTATAGTGAGTCTGGGCTAGGTGTGTACACTCGGATACAATGTGAGCCACAGTCTCCTCTCTCTCTCCACAGATCCTACATAGTGGGCTAGCCTCCTCCTTGTAAATATGGTGGTTCAACAACTTCGTATTAAGTGCCTGCTCTTGCGTAGCCATTAGCATTCCTTCTGAAGCCTTTTTAAGGTTTCCTCTTTTTAACCAGTTCCATGTCTGTGGATTTCTAAATTCTGTTTTCTCAAAGAAGGTAATATGGACGGATTTTTCATGAAGGTTGCTCTTCCTCCTTGTTGTTATTTCTTCCTTGGACATCTCCTGGTCTATTGTTCTCTCCTTCAGTACAATTATGAGCATTGGCCCCCTACTGTCGGTCACGTATTTGTGCAGGTTGTCTTTCTCCATCTGAACAAGTCCTCTATGTTGATAAGACCTCTTCCACCTTCAGATCTCCTTAAGTAGAGTATATCGACATCACTCCTCTTGTGGAATATGCTGTAGATAATTAATAGCTTCCTAGTGTTCCTATCCATTTCCTTTTGTTCAGCAACATTCCATTTCAGAATTCGCGCACTGTACCTAATAATAGACACAGCTTGCGAATTCACTGCACTGATGACATTCCTACTATTTAGATGTGATTTTAATATGCTCCTTACTCTTTTTACGTACTCAGACCTTATCAATTCCTAACCTAATCAATTATTGGCAGTATCGGTAGCGGGTTGGACGCCATGCTTTGGCTCATAGAGTTACAGCCCTTGCCATTCCGCGTTCCAAACTCGCCGAGGTTAACTTTACCTTTCATCCTTACAGGGCCGATAAAATAAAGTACCAGTAATGTACTGTGTAGTTGCTGGCCTTGTGCCAATAGTAGAAAAAATTATTATTTTTATTATTGTTATAATTATTACAGTTGCATTTATCCTGCTTTATGTTCATACGAGTTATCACCAAGTCACAACCAGTGACCTCAAGAGACAACAAGGTCCGCCATGTTCAAGAAAGAACATACATACATACACATGCATCTTTCGGTGTTTAGACTTGTGATGTACTTATATTGACATAATCTTCCTTTGTATATGGGCAGTTCCCATTTGTACTAGCTTTTGTATTTCTCCTATACGCGGGTTTCCTGGGATTTCCGATAAGTAATCATTAGACCCCTTAGGTATCATTCCTAGAATGCCTACAACCACTGGTATTGTTTTAGTACTCAATTTCCAGATTTTTCCAATTTCTATCTCCAGGTCCTCATACTTGCTCAATTATTCAAATGTTTTATAGATACATTCTTGTCTATTGGAACGGACATATCAATTAGCATTCATACCCTCTTTTTAAAGTCCTTCAGTATTATATCAGGTCTATTTGCATCTAGTATTCGGTCTGTTTGGATGCTAAAGTTCCACAAGATTGAGATGTGATCTTTTTCATATGTGGGAGGTGGTTGATGCTCCTACCAATTCTTTTGATGGGACAGGTCAAAATGCTTACACATTATCCAATGTATGTATTGTGCAGCTCTGTCATGCCTGTTTGGGTATTCGGTTGGAGCTATAGGACTGCACATTTAAAATTATATGATCAATGGTCTCTGGTTGTTTTTTACATACACGGCATAATACTTTGCGTCCATCTTTGATTATGTTGGCTTGGTAATTTTTGGTTGGCAGACACTGATCTTGTGCTCATATTAGAAGTCCTTCAGTCTCCGATTTCAGTGACGAGGATGCCAACCACGGATGGGTTAAAGTTTTGTCAACATCAGTATTGTTAGCTCTTTCTGTGTATTTTCTATACAGAGGCTTTTATTGCCATTACTTAACCAGTTTCTGTAGCAGTTATTTATGTGCAGTTACTTTTACCTGCTTTGCTTTTTCTGTGATTTTCATTTCACCATTAAATGGAACTTCTGAAATTTGTAGTCCATTACTGTATCTTTGGGCATCTTTTGTAATGGAGTATGATCTGTTGATGCTTTCGTGTTTCAAAACGAGTTTGAACAGCCAACATGTGATTCCCTTAGATATTCACATATTCCAATTGTTGCAGATTTCAACGCAATATCCAACTGGACTAACCCACGTCCTCCTTCTTTCCTATGGAGAGATATTTCTATCTGTATCTGCCTTGGGGTGATGCATTCGGTGCATGTTTAAGAATTATCTAATTTTTGTATCGAGCCTACGGATCTCTGTGCTTGACCAGTTGATGTCATTATAACTGTAGGTTACTACTGGTATGGCAAGCGTGTGTTTATGGCATCGATCCTATTCCTTGCATTCAATTCCGTTCTTAGGATTGCTCTTACTCTGCGGTAACATTCCTTCCTTATCATTTCCTTCATTGTCGAGTGCTTGATTCCGTCTCCTTCACAAACACCTAGATATTTGTAAGTTTCCTCTTGATCAAGTTCTCTTATCACATGCCCCCGCTCAAGATTAATGTCTGAACTTATCAACAGCTTTCCTCTCGTGAACGTTGATTTGGCGCATTTATGTAGTCCAAACACCATTTTAATGTCATCACTGAACTGCTTCACAGAGGATAATAGCCCTTGCAATTGTTCATCATTTTTTTCAAATAGTTTCAGGTCATCCTTGTAAAACAAGTGATTAATGATTTTGTCATAGATTTATATTCATGTTTTGTTTCATTGAGCATTTTCCTTAATGGTATACGTGCCATACAGAATAAAAGCGGTGATAAAGAGTCAACCTGAAAAATTCCACAATTAATATTAACTTCTCCAGCTTCCAGGGATTTGTTTTCACTACTCAAAAGAGTATCGTTTTCCATGTTTCATACTGAATGACAGGAGCATCCTGACAACGGGAGATATTTTGAAAATCTATAAACATTTTTCAATCCAACTGTGCAGCAAACTATCGTTGCTTTTTTATAATCTATCCAAGCAATTGATAGATTTTTGTGTCTATTATGACAATCTTCCAGTATCATTTTGTTAACCAAAAGCTGATCCTTACAGCCATATGAGCCTCGTTTACCCCTTTTCTGCTCATTGGGAAATAGATAATTTGTTATCTGCTGGTCATATGTATATTCAGTTAGGACTGATGTTAACATTTTATACATTGTTGTCAAGCAAGTTATCGGAGTGTAATTTTGGGGGTTGTTTGTCTCATCTTCTTCGGAAGTAGGAATGTAATGCCGTTAACTAGCCATGATGGTATCTTTTCTGGCTCCTTAACTATTTCATTGTAAATTTGGGCTAACAGCTCATGAGACTCTGTGAAGGCATTTATCCAAAAGTTTTGTATTTTGTCTTTTCCTGGGGATTTCCATTTACTGGTTTTTCTAAGAGCCAAATGCAGATGTTCAACTGTTATATTTTCCCATGTTTGTTCCTCAAGGTGAGTTGTATCGTTCATTTGTCTGCCTATCCATGGGGCATGTATATTATGACCTTTTTTATCGGCCCAGATCTTTTCCCAGAATTCTTGCACTTCCTCCTTGGGTGGTATTAATTTACCAGTTGCCAATTTTTCTGCAGAATTTCTTTGGTTGTTTTTGAACATATTATTGTCCATATAGAATCTAGATCGTTTTTCAAAGCACCTTATACGAGCAGCTTCGGCCGACACCTTTTGATTGATTATTTCTATCAGCATGTCTATGTCACTTGTTGATTTTATACTTTACAATTTTCTAAGTTTAGTTTGTTTAACATGTTCACCTACTTAGTAGTTTGTTAAAATGTCTATGTCAGATCGGAGAAGGTTTATTTGTCGATTAATGTTCTCTTGCCAAGTAGATTTCTTGTGAGAATTCCTTTGTTTTATTCATTTTCACTCCACATAAGTAAGTGGTGACTTTAGGCGATGCATAATAGAGATGATTTAGATCATTAATGTTTAGTTTGTTTGTGATGATAATGTTTTTGAGAATTATGTTAGTCTAGGGTATTATCTTTTGGTTCTGTTTGGAGTTCTGGATCTTAGGGAGAGTGTCTCGTTCCCCCATGTCAGATTCTTTCATTTTCATCCATTCTAACATAATTTCATCCTTCAAGTTGGCAAGTTCATTCTCATTTATTTCTTTATCATTTATGATCTCATTGTGTTCATTTTGAGTTTCATCTTGATCATGCACTCCCTCCACTTTCGCGATCATTTCTTTAATATTTTCTGCTGTCAGTGATTCCGCCCCAACCCTTGGATGCGAAGTGTTACAATTTACATCGTTTTCACTGTCACATGTTTCATTTTCCCTTCGCTGACCCTGTGCTTGATCCGATCAATTTCCATATCATTTAGTAACTTTTTTTAACAATGTTTCTTCGTATATTCGCTAGTTTGTTACTGCCTCTGTTTTCGGGATGTTTCTTTTTCCAGTTGTTATATGTCTGTTCTGTATTCGATCTATTTGATCTATTCGATCTATTATTATTATTATTATTATTATTATTATTGGCGACCTACGTAGTAAATCGTATCATCGTGAGCTCCGCAAAGGTTTGTTATTTCCGTTTGTTAAAAATTGCCATTTATGGAAAATGTTATTGTTAACTGTTTATAAGCACACATACATTGTTTTCCGAAAAGGACACCCAAAAAGATTGGGGCCTTGTGCCCAAAATTTTAACTTTTATTATTATCCAAAAATTTCTTTGAAAAAAAATGGCTAATTCCCCTCTGCACGAAGCAGCTGAAAGCCTTCCTCACAAAATAACACCTCACACAGACACCACCATTGTAAATGTTACTACGTTTACCAACACAAAAAAAATATAAGCAGTAGCAATATTTTAAATTTGTCTCAGGCAGACATTCATTTCCCGCCATTACCAATGACTGCAGGTGTTAAAGCCTCCACCACCACCACCACCGCAACAACCACCACCCCCACCACCACCGCGACAACAGAAACAAAAGAAGAAAAAAATAAATTAACTCGTGATGTCGAAATGAAATCAAGCAAAATGGACTCTTCCGCACCAAAGACGAATGACGTCACCACCACCACAACTGAAACAAAAATTAAGATTAACACAAATAACGATAGCAACAACAACAACAATGACATTATAAAACCGACCCTCAGTTTCGCCATCGTAGCAAAACAATTCGAAGCGTTCACGGTAACTCAAGAAGATTTAGAAAATGCCAAACAAATGGTAAAGAAAGATGGGTACAGGGTCAGCCTCCCCCCCCCCACCTAATAAAATGGAGCATCGGCGCCTGTGCACCGTGTCGTATAGAACAATAAATGTAAAATTGCGCCGAGTGGAACGGGCATCCGAGTCCCAAATCCAAAAAGCTTTGCGACATGTGTGGGCAAGAAAAACCCACATCAGACGTGGGCAAAAGTATGGAACCGTGGATGTGTTCTTTGAAACACCAGTGGAGGCTAGAGAAAAATCCATGGCCCCATTAAAAAGTGACGACCTCACACTCGTCCCAAGCTATTGTGGCCAGAGACTCGTAAAGATCAGGGTGACCCACGTTCCACCGGCCATCGAAATTCCCTGGCTAATAGCGGCTGTCCTCGCCGGCATCGAAGCCAACACGAAAATAATAGCAGTAGCAAAAGAAAAGCAGGAAAACTGGTCCGGATCTGGGATGGAGCTCCTGATCCAAGCGGACCAAAAAAGCATTGAGGAGATCCCAGAGGTAATAGACCTCACTGACGGCAGCCACCTCACGGTAATTGTCGAGGGCAGAAGACCTAGGTGTGTCGTTTGTGGTGAAGGAACCCACCTAAGGGCTTTCTGCCCTCAGGCTAAAAAGTTGAGGCCACCTCTCCTACCCACCCCAGTGACACAACCATCAACACCACCAGTAGCAGAGATGGCAGCAACAACTGTAGCAGCAACAACAGAAGCAACTATAACAGCAACAATCCCAGCAACAGTAGCAAAACCAACACCACTACCACCACCAGCAAAACCAACACCACCACCACCCAACGCTTCAGAACTAGCACCAGCGCCTACACCATCCACCACACCACAACCAAAACTAACGGCTGTGGAGGATTTTCCACTCCCCGGCCTATCACAACTGGAGACAGATTGTGACGAGGAGGAGTGGGAAACGATATCCGGAAAAAAAAAAGAAACCAAAAAAGAAAAAATTCTCTTCCTTCCCCCTCCAAAAACAAAATACAGAGGGAAACAAATAAACTATCAAACAAAAAAGTTAGTACAGCTATGCCACCATCCACACCAGCATCACCAACGCCATCACCACAAACACCAACACCATCACCATCATTTACCCCAACACCACCATCACTAACACCACAAAAGTCACCAACAAGCGAAACAGAAACAAACCCACAACAAACGAAACAAAACAAAACAACCAAAACGATACACACTACACAGCATTACATTTGAACAACAACCAATTATTACACTACATCCAACACAACACCAGCATCACAGAAAAAGACTACACAACAACCCAAAAGTTCACACCAACTCCACACATGCAAATCACTCGCATCACACAGAAAAGATACACGACACTAAAACAAAAATTCCCCAAAGACATCGGAGACTTCCGACAAGCACTCTCCAGGAGGATTTATAAGGATATCCTTCCGGACGAGGCCACAAGTAGTGAAAAGGATGAACACACCATCCTTCCTCTACGACAAGTAAGGTAAGTCGTCTTTCCCATATTTTCCACTCCTTTTCAACATGACCTCACTCAGAAAAGGCAGCATAAATGCGTGGCTTGGGGTCGTCATGGAAGCAGGGCCACCTGCTCAACGACCTCAGATCACTAAACATAGATGTAGTAGCCATCAGCGAGACCAGAATCTCCGAAGCACGGGCCTTCGCACCGATCTTTGACGGATACGTTGTGTACGCATCTCCCAGCCGTCCGGATCGGAGGGAGGATTTGCTGTGCTTTTTCGGAGAGGTTTGGATCTCGCCATACGGGCCATCTTCCTGGACCCAGAAGGTACCTTTGTGGTGCTGGACGTGACCAGCGGAGATGGGCAAGCTTTCAGGTTAGTGGCCGTCTATGTCCAGACAGGAGCAGGCCGGCCTGATTTCTTCCGGCGTCTGGAGACCTTTCTTGGAACGTTCCGTTCTTTAGTGTTAGTGGGCGACTGGAACGGGATCTTAGATGCACGCTGGGACTGTGCGGGATTAGCGGATAAGGGAGGAGGGTGCAAGAGCCTCACCAACCTGCTCAGATGTTTTGAACTGTGACAGGTACCGATTGGATTTCCCGAATGTGCCAATGTGAACTTGGACAAATCGCATAGGGTCATCCAGATCATATCTAGATAGAGTATTTTGTAGGGAAACAGATAGATCTAGCATCGGCTGTCCACAATTAAAGATAGTCGGCGAAGTCGACCCTTGACCAATTCTTCAATGCAAAGCACGAAGTCTGCGTTGTCAGAGCAAGGGTGCGTGCTCTCAGACACGAGGGGACGAAAGCCGTTCAATGGGTCCGAGTGGCGGAGGCGCGTCGTGTCAACAAAGCCACGATCCGGTCTTTGGTGGACCACGACGGGCGCATGCTACTCGATCCCGGGCAAATGTGTGAAGCTTTACAGCGACACTTTGCCCAGCTGTTGGAGGGCAGCGGCGGGCCGGATCGAGAGATGGACTTCAGTGTCTAATTCAACGGACTGCTGCGGCTCTCGGCCACTGAGGCGGAGTGTTGCGAAAAGCCGATAACAGCCGCTGAAATACGGGAGGCAATGACTGGCTGCACAAGGGGTAAATCGCCTTGTTTGGATGGTCTGCTCTATGAACTTTACGTACATATGCCAGACTTGTTCAGAGGCCTGTTGGCGGACGTCTAATGCAATTGGCAACAGAACGGGAGAATTCCCAGCTCTGTGAGCCGAGGAGCTGTAGAGCTGCTGAGAAAGGATCCGAATAAGGGGGATAACATAGATAATTTCAGGCCCATAACTCTGCTAAACACAGAGTTCAAGATTTTGGCCAAGGTACTAGCAAAGAGTTTGGCGCTTGTCGTTGGTGGTCTGGTGGAAGAGGCGCAGACGTGCGCCATTCCCGACAAATTCATCCACGACAACCTCCACCTCATGCAATGCATCGTAGGGAGGGTAGTTAGGTAACTTGGCACGGGTGGGTCCTTGATCAATTTAGATCAGTCGAAAGCTTTCGATAGGTCAACCATCGTTACCTAGCAGCAGTCCTGAGGGCGGCTGGCTTTGGGCCCGTCTTCGGAGGCTGGATCGCTGGCATGCACAGCGACATCTGCTCTGTGGTGAGTGTGGTCACCTTTCGGAACCGTTCAACATCATGCGCTCGGTCCGCCAAGATGTCCACTCTCGTCCCTCTTGTACATATTGACTCTCGAGCCATTACTGCACAAACTGGAGACGTTGAGAGGGATCCCGCGCGAACTAGGAAGTGGAAGATTCGTGTCAGCATATGCGGACGATGTTACCGTAGTGGTGTCGAACGCCAAATACATCGAGGCGATCGGCACTACACTAAGAGAATACGAAGCGGTGACAGGAGCAATGATCAACCAGGAAAAGTCAGTGGGCCTGCAGCTCGGCACCTGGAGAGGCAGGTCTATGCCGTCCAACAGCGTCGTCGGGCGCTGGACGGACGGATCGGTTACATTACTAGGGGTCTGGTTCGGTCCAGACCTTCAGATGGAGAAAAATTTGGACGAGGGGACCAGCAGGGTGGCTTCTCTCACCCAGAAATGTGCGGAGAGGAAGCTGTCCCTGAAAGGTCGGGCGGAGGTGGCTAACGCGTATATCGCGTCCGTCATCTACTACCGTCTAACCGTCGTACCTTGTCCTAAGCCTTGCCTGACTGCGCTGGAGCGTTTGCTCTTTCGCTTTTTGTGGAAGGGAAGCGTTCCGATGGTCAGGCGGTCCAAATGCTGTCAACACCCGCTACGTAGAGGGCTGGGCAAGCCGTGGCTGATGATACGCAGACACGCGCTCAGGCTACGACATCTCCACCTCTTCCTCGACGGTGATCAGGTGAGGTCGCCGTTTGCTAGACGCGTCTTTCCCCAGCTCGTCTCCTTGACGGAGCTGCAGTCCTGGGTCAAGCGAAGACCGAGAGGGAGCGCTTGGAGACTGGAATGTCTTCAGGCGCTCACAGCTCTCGAATAATCGGGCAATGTGATCGGTGGAAACTCCACCTAAGCGTTCTATAGAGGATTAGTGGAGGGGAATAGCGACGACGTACTTGGAGAAATTCTAGGCATCGACGAAAAACAACTAGCCAATCTCTTCGGAAGAACTTTCGGGCCCGGGCCTATGGACAACTTCAAGAAATACCTGGCCAGGCTGTGCTACCGAGGAACTTTGCCAGTTCGGGATAAACTCTACAAAGATGGAGGTGCCGTCAGCCGGGCAGGTCCGAGATGTGCGCAGGGCGACGAAACCGTCTTGCACGCCATCGTGCAGTGTCCGAGCATTGCTGACTTGTGGGTTTATGCCGAACACCTGCTGTCACGTGTAGGACGGATCCGGCTATCAGCTGAGTCCATCGTGAGTATGGCCCCGCCCTCCTCCTTTAGACGGAAAGGGCAGGCAATTTTTATCTGTCTGGTGGCCATGGTGAAAGAGATAGTATGGTGGACACGTTTGAAAGGGCTGAAGACGAGCACTGACCTCTTCGGTGATGCCCTGATTAACTTTTTCAAATTTCATTTGAAAAGGAAAATCAGGGTTCAGAGGGAAGTGCTCTTTTCCCAGCATTTTGTTGAAAGATGGGTGAGAGATGCAAGTATGTCCCGAGTTAATGGGCCTACTCAGAGTATGTGTCTGTAAATTAAAGGTGGAAAACTGGGAGAGGGCACTTGCCCTGGTGTTCAGCGTCACTGTAGCCTTTTAATGGGCTTTCTCCATTAATGTCCGTCGGAAATCTCCCCCCTATTGGGGCATTTTTCATTGTTATTTTTTTGTTACATCCTCTGTTTTTTGTGTTTTTTTACACGCAGAAATGCCCATTTGTACCGTCCTGTATGTATTTTCCTGTACTCTCATTCATGTCTACTTTATGTAAGCCCTTGTGGTTAATAAAGAAAGTATTATTATTATTATTATTATTATTATTATTATTATTATTATTGTCTGTTCGTACGTCTTTTTGCACGCTCCGAGTAAGTCGCTTTGATTACCTGTTATAATTATTTGTTCTAAAATCTTTCTTGTGTAAATGATATAAGCCCTTTGACTTTGCCCTGTGAAAGGGAAAGTATAATATTTGGGCATTTTGGCCCAAATAATTGAACATTTTATTTTTAAAAATTATAAAGAAAAAAAAGAGAAAGCATGGCTGATTCACGCCACCCAGCAATATGTCTGCTCTCGTGTGACAACGGCGTAAAAGTTGAGAGGAGGTTTACAGAAAGTGATACAAAAAACACCACCACAAACGTGAACAAAGACAGCAATGACAACAACAGTGAGCACACTAATTTTGATAAAAATGACCACACCAACCACAACAGTATCAGCGACAACCAAAGTACAGACAACAGAACAAAATGCCAACAAATGCATCAACAATATTAACACCACTAACATGAAAACAAATAGCGACAACGACAACAGAAACAATACCAACTGCAGCGAGAATAACAATGGCGGCACCAAAGATATTACCAACTGCAACAGTGATAACAGCAACAAGAAAATAAGAACGACACTACCAACGACAACAAAAATAACACTTTCGCTGCGGCAGCACCCAAAAAGAGGCCATGCTTCAGCATGGACCTCTCGAACAAAAATGAAAGTTGGCCCAGGCCTGGAAGCTCATCACGCAAGAGCAAACCTGGACCAACTTAACTGTCCCGGTAGAAGCTATTGAATCAGTGGAGCGCAGAACGGTGCATTACAGATGCATCTCAGCAGAAACCAAGAGGGCAGCTTTAATTCCACAAGTAGATGTCGAAGTCACACTGAGGTGCATCACAGAAGACACCGATAGATAGCGAGTGGCAGACAATGCGGCACCATTTCGGTGCTGTTTAAGTCTGAAGCCCTCGCTATGAAACATGAAAGGGGTCGAAGGTCTCCACTTCTGCCGGGGCGAGGACCACAACCAACACTAGCACCGGTAAAATCACCAGCAACAACACCAATAGAAACACCACCACCAACATTGACCACCCAGGGGTGAGATGCGGAAAGTTGTCCAACTCTTCCTCCATCCAAAAATACACACATCAATAAAAACATAAACACACACACAAACACATACAGACTTACAGACGTAGACCCGTCATCTACCAGTACTGAAGATGAGGGAAACCAAAATCCCCCAAAATACAAAAAAAGAAACACAAAAAGAAAAAAAAATCAACGAAGCACAAAAACACCCACAATAAAACATACAGACACCACCCGCGCAAACATCTCCAAAACAACACCAACATCAACATCACCAACTCCATCACCAGAATCCCCCAGACGCAAGCAACCTAAACAGACGCAAGAGAAAATGGACACACAAACAACTGAAACCACAGACACCGCACTTACAACAAACACAGACACACCGAAACAACACCATCAAAACCATCACCACCACAGCCACGCAAACAAATAAAATCACACCAACAAAACATACAAAACTTCGTCCTCGTCAGGAGAACCAACAAGGCCCTCGTAGCACGAGTTAAACAAATACAAAAAGAGGGGGACATTTTTAAATCGAGCTTATTTCGCATGACGGAAGATTTGTTTCTGGTGCGAATGTCGCTCGATTTATGCAAAGAGGTACAGGACAGCTTTCCTCAGGACGTGGGTAACCCGAACGTAAAACCCACTTCAAGACTTGTATAAGGGTTCCCAAAAGAAACCCCACCAACTATGGAGGTCGAACATGGCAACCTTCACAAGATCCCGGAAGGTAAGTAAACCTTTCCTCTCTCTTTTAGCCTACCAGCATGGCCGTATTAAGAATAGGAAGTTTAATTGCTCGAGGCCTTGGATCGTCCTGGAAGCATGGTCACTTGCACAACGACCTCATGTCTCTAGAAATGGATGTAATTGCCGTCAGAGAGACAAGGATTTTCGACGACTATCAGATATTCGCATGTGTTAGTCGCCCGGGAATGGGAGGCGGGTTGGCAGTACATTTTTATGAAGGCCTGGATATCGAGGTAAGGTCGATCTTCCAGGATCCAGACGCTAAGTTGGTGGTCCTGGACGTGAACAATATCTAAGTTGCAGCCTTTAAACTGGTGGCCGTCCACGCCTCTACTGGAGCAGGAGGGCCGGATTTCCTTAGACGCCTGGAAGCCTTTCTGGGTACGTCTCGTCCTTTTCTGTTAGCGGGGGACTGTAACGGCATCTTAGACGCATGCTGGGACTGTGTGGGTGTATCCGATAGGAGCGGGGGGTGCAAAAGCCTCAAGTACCTGATCAGCCAGTTTCAACTGTCTGAGAGGTACCAACTAGATTTCCCTAATGCGCCAGTGTGAACCAGGACAAACCGCATTGCGTCATTTTAAACGTATATAGATAGGATATTCATTAGGAGATTACACAGAAATACTGTAAGCTGTCCACGTTTTAAAACGGTCGCCTATTCAGATCACAAGTTTGTGATCTGTATGATCGACCTAGATTAGACGTGTAATTTAGGACCCTGTTATGGATGCTGAACATGTCATTTCCAGCACGTTTGCTTACAGGGAACGAGTCAACAATTTAGTTAAGAAAAATTGACAGGGTGAGTCGTCAACAATAGATGGTGAGGGGCACTCAAATGAGAGATTAGAGTCATGTCGATAGGGTTTAGCAAAGAAGTAGCGTTAGAGAAAAACAGAAAGGAGGATTGTTGGTAGATAAGTTAGACGAGGCTATTTGTAGTGGCATTGCAACTGACGTGCAAGCGGCCAGAATGGCATTACACCTTTTCTTCAATGCGAAACACGAAGGTTGCATTGTCAGAGCTAAGGCACGTGCTCTGAGAAACGAGGGAACCAATGCTGCTCGATGGGCAAGCAACGTAGAAACATTCTAGGTCACAGATGGTGGTCGCCAGACACATGGAAATCAGAACTGAAATTTCAGTGACCTTGAAACCACCAACCGATATCCTAGAGGAACAAGTGCGACGAACAGTGTCATACCGCACAATTACCACGAATTTGTGTCGTGTGGAGAGAGCAACGGAGGCCCAAATCCATAAGGCCTCGGGAAATGTGTGGGCCTGGAAAACCCACATCTTCCGAGGCAAGAATTATGCTTCCGTGGGCGTCCTTTTGCTACCACCCAGGAACCAAAATCGCACTCACTGAGGGCCCTACACTCACACACACACACACACACACACACACACACACACACACACACACACACACACACACATATACATATATATATATATATATATATATATATACATACATATATATATATATACATATATATATATATATATATATATATATATATATATATATATATATATATATATATATATATATATATATATATATATATATATATATATATATATATATATATATATATAAGGATAGTGATAAGCGACAAACGCTAAATAAATGGTTTCAATCTCGATTGTCAAGACAATATTTTGCCGTTGTATATTTTCAGAAATTCACAATACTCATACACGGAGACACACGTTAATGCATCAGTGGATATATATGTGTGCTAGTATTTACAAAGTAGGACAACTCAGCAGATCATATGCAACGTAAGTCCCGTTTTACTGAGGGAAACAAATAGCAAAGATCAGGATAACCTAGGTCCCGCCCTACTACCCGTGCCTTGGCTGGTCGTGCATGTTATTGTGGGCATCGAAGATAAAACAACCATTCTGCTGGTACAGAAGTTGGGGAGAGAGGACTGGTCCGGTATTGGAATGGAGATTCTTATCTAAACCGACCAGGACTGCATCAGCAATGTAATATACATCCTAAATGGCTCCCAACTTCTCATATCTGTGGAAGGAAGGCACCCAAAATGCTTCAAATTTGGATCGAAGTCTCACCTAAGGGCCTTCTGCCCACGGAAAATAACAAAGGTGAAGGCCCACCTCCTTGCAACGCCGGAAACACTGCCATCACAAACAAAGCAGTCAGCGAAAAGGTCGGGAGCTTCAGCGAGTAGGAAGACAATATTCGTGGCACCCACACACAGCAGCCACGGACAACAAAAACAGCGATGGCAACTGCAGCAATAGAATCAGTTGCACTAGCTACACATGTGTCAAGAATGACAGACAAGGCTCCACCACAACCACCTCCAACAACAACAACAAAGACAAATGAGAGGGTAGAACTCATACCCCTCCACGACGTCTCACAGTCGGACATGGAGTATGAGGAGGCAGAGGAGTGGAAAACGCTTGGCAGAAAAAAAAGATAAACGCAAAAAAAACAGTTTCGCCCCCATGAGCGAAGGCAAATAAAGAGGGGTAAAGGCTGCAAGGAGAGATGTAGCAACACCACCACAAGAATCACCACAAAAACAACCACACAATCACCAGTATCACAAAAACACCAATATCGCAAAGAAAACAATCTACACACACCCAACAAGAATAAAAACAGCGACCCAAACCGAAAAAAAAAAGAAAAATTACGCAGCCATAAACATTACAATGGTCGAAATTAAACTGGAAGACTATAAACTATTAAAGTAAAAATTCCCCAACTGCGCTGGGGATTTCGGGTGGTTATTCTACAACAGAATTTGTACAGGTGTCATCTTAGAGACACGCCAGACCAGCCGAAGGGACGGTTCTAGTGTACCTTCCCCACACGAACAAGGTATGTGATCCTTTCTCACTTACCCCGTTTCTTTATCCAGCATGGCCGTACTTAGGATAGGCAGTATAACTGTACGTGGCCTGGTGTCATCCTGCAAGAAGGGTCACCTGCTCAACGACCTCAGGTCACTAAACATAGTTTTGGTGGCCATCAGTGAGACCAGAATCTCCGAAGCACGAGCTTTCGCACCCATCTTCGGCGGCTACGATGTATAGCCATCTCCCAGTCGTCCTGGATCGGGAAAAGGAGTTGCTGTACTTTTGCAGAGAGGCTTGGATCTCGCCATACGGGCCATCTTCCCGGACCCAGAAGTTAAGTTGGTGGTGATGGACGTGACCAGCGGAGACGGGAAAGTGTTCAGGCTAGTGGCTGTCTATGCCCCGACAGGAGCAGGGCGGCCTGATTACTTCCGGCGTTTGGATTGTCCCGCTCTTTAGTGTTAATGTGCGACTGGAACGGGATCTTAGATGCACGCTTGGACTGATAACAGCCACTAAAGTACGGGAGGCAATGACTGGTTTGGATGGTCTGCCCTATGAACTTGGCGGACGTCTACTGCAACTGGCAACAGAACGGGAGAAACCCCAGCTCTGTGAGCCGAGGAACGGTGGCAGTGCTGAGAAAGGATCCGAACAAGGGGGATAATAGATAATTTCAGGCCCAATACTCTGCTAAACACAGAGTTCAAGATTTTGGCCAAGGTGCTCGCAAAAAGGTTGGCGATTTTCGTTGGTAGTCTAGTGGGAGAGGCGCCATTCCAGACAGATCATCCTCAAATTCCACCTCATGCGATACATCGTGGAGTGGGTAGCTAGGGAGCCTGTCACGATTGGGTATTTGATCAATTTAGATCAGTCGAAAGCTTTCGATAGGGTCGATCATCGTTATCTGGCGGCAGTCCTGAGGGCCGCTGGATTTTGGCCCGTGTGAGGCTGGATCACTGCCATGCACAGCGACATCTGCTCTGTGGTGAGCGTGAGCGGTCACTTTTCGGAACCGTTCAACATCATACGCTCGTTCTGCAAAGATGTGCCGTCTCGTAACTGTTGTACGTATTGACTCTCGAGCCATTACTGCACAAACTGGAGACGTTGAGGGGTGTTCCGCACGAACTAGAATGCGGAAGAACCGTGTCAGCATATGCGGACGATGTCACCGTAGTGTTGTCGAGCGCCTAACACATCAAGGCAATCGGCACTACAATGAGAGAATACGAGGCGGTGACAGGATCAATGATCAATCAGGAAAAGTCGGTGGGCCTGCGGCCGGCACTTGGAGTGGCTGGTTCATACTGTGCAACAGCGTCGTCGGGCGCTGGACGGACGGACCGGTGAAATGTTTAGGGGTCTGGTTCGGTAGGGACCTCCAAGTGGACAAAAACTGGGACGAGGTGGCGAGCGGGGTGGCTTCTCTCACCCAGAAATGGGCAGAGAGGAAGCTAACCTTGAAAGTCTACTACCGCCTGACCATCGTGCCTTGTCCTAAGCCTTGCCTGACTGCGCTGGAGCATTTGATCTTTCGCTTTTTGTGAAAGGGACGCGTTCCGATGATCAGGCGGTCCTTCTGCTTTCAACACCCACTACGTGGAGGGCCGGGCATGCCGTGGCTGACGATGCGCAGACACGTGCTCATGCTACGACATCTCCACCTCTTCCTCGACGGTGATCAGGTGTGGTCGCCGTTTGCTAGACGTGTCTTTCCCCAGCTTTTCTCCTTGACAGAGCTAAAGTTCTGTATCAAGCGAAGACCGAGAGGGAGAGCTTGGATACTGGAATGTCTTCAGGTGCTCACAGCCCTCGACCATCAGCGCAATGTGATAGGTGGAAACTCTACCTTGGCGTTCTATAGAGGGTTAGTGGATGGGAAGAGCGACGACGTACCTGGGGAATCTCTAGGCGACAAAGAAAATCAACTAGCCAATCTCTTCAGAAGAACTTTCGGTCCGGAGCCTATGGACAACTTCCAGGAATCCCTGGCCTGGCAGTGCTACCGAGGAGCTTTGCCAGTTCGGGATAAACTCTACAGGTATGGAAGTGCCGACAGCCAGGCATGTCCGAGATGCTCGCAAGGCGACAAAACCGTATTGCACGCACTCGTCAAGTGTCCGAGCATTGCTGACTTGTGGATTTATGACGAACACCTGCTGTTGCGTGTAGGACAGATCCGGCTCTCAGCTGAGTCCATCGTGAGCATTGCCCCGCCTTCTTCACTTAGCCGAGAGGGCAGGCAGTTTTTATCTGGCGAAAGAGATAGTGTTATGGACGCGTTTGAAAGGGCTGAAGACGAGCACTTACCTCTCAGTGATGCCCTGATCGACATTTTCAAATTTCCTTTGAAAAGGAAATTCAGGGTAGATAGGGAAGTGCTCTCTTCCAAGGATTTTGTTGAAATATGGGTGAAAGAGGCAAGAATGGCCAGAGTTAATACTCTGACTATATGCCTGTAAATTGAAGGTGGAAAACTGGGAGAGGGCACTTGCCCTGGTGGTCAGGGTGACCGTGGCTTTTTTAATGGGCTTTCTCCCTGATGGCCCTCGGAAGTCTCGCCCATATTGGGGAATTTTCCATTGATCTTTTTGTTACATCCTCTGTCTTTGTTTTTTTTTACACGCAGAAATACCCATTTATACCGTCCTGTATTGTCCTTAATGTCTTACTTTGTGTAATACCTTGTGGTTAATAATGAAATGGTTCAGGCTTTTCCTCACAGTCATACCTTCTGGGGTGTTCCAAAAAAAGGGCCTGGGCTTATTTTCTTTAACCAGCCTTGTATGCTTCTCCGGCGATGGAGACGACCTTGATCAAATGACAGCCCCAAATTAGTTTAAGTTCCCACTTTAAAACTGATAGATTTTAATTTACTGTTTTCCTGTTCTTGCACTCTTGCCTCAAATGCGCAAGCTACATAAATAATCAAGCGAGGTAATTTTCTTTGTCAAAACCCTCAAAGTCAGGCTAATTGTGTTCTAATTATTTATCCGTTTTTAGCCTTCATTGATTGTTTTCTATCAAAGACTCTGGAATATTCAATTCACAGTATGAGGTAATTTGTTCAGTTTGCGTAAATGCCAGTTAATCACTTTTCCTACTATATCATATCTCCCTCCTATATAGAGAGTTGGCGATAGATATTTACACTCTAGCATGATTCACAGTTTCTTCTCATTCAATCTCTTTCCACAGAGCGTACAGAGCGGGATATCCTCCTCCTAAATATGGTGTTTCATCTAATTCCCCATAAGAGCAGTGGCAGTCGTTCTTCGGCTTCCTTAACTTTCCCTTTCCTTATGCAGTTCAATGCCTGCGGATCTCTGAATTCAATTTTCTTTAAAAAGGTGTTATAAAGAAACTTTTCATTCCAGTTGTTCTTTAGTGTTACTTATTACTCGGATGCCCCCTGGTCTCTTGTCTCCTCTTTCAATACGGCCTTAATCATTGGATCGTTACGTCCATAAACATATTTGTTTAGACACTTCTATCTGAACACAGTCCTCCAGGATGATTAGGCCACATTTAACTTCAGATCTCCTCATAGAGCTCTATCAATATGTCACTTCTCGTTATACATACTGTAGTTTGTCATAAGATTCTTTGTCTTTCACACTTAAGAATTGCCACACTGTACCTAATAATAGATATACAGCTCTTAAATCTACTGAACATGTGTCATTTTTACTATTCAGATGTGATTTTAATATGTTCCTTAGTCTCTTTATTAATTCAGATGTTACCATTTCCTTCATTTTATTGTCCTTTATCATCTCACCCACTGGTACCTCGATTCCTTTCATTCTCTTTAATTAAACTGTGCTCATCACTCGAAATCCACGCCTATTAACACCAAATTCCATGCACATATCCTTGCTGTAAATACAGGCAATGATATAAACAACATCCGACTCGTTTTCGCTCTTCCCGAAGAGTATTATGTCATCAATGACGAGGGGTAGAATACCTTCTTTTAATCTATCCATTTCACTGCAAGACCAGTATGCCTCTTGCAGGTCTCTATTATCATCTCGTCAATAAGTACCTCGTCTCTTGTACCAGGGAACTTATTTCGACATCTGTTCAGTTCTCCCGGCAGTAGGTTGTTTATGACGAGGTATGGTGTTAGATTTCCTCCGGCATAATGATTGTTAGTAATGTTCACATAAGAACAGACATGTGATATGCCTATAGTTGGTAACTTATTTTCCGTTGGCTTAGTCTTTTATTATTAGAACCGTTGTGTACATTTTATAAACTACTGCGGTAGTTCATCCTACACCAATCCCTCATTGTACATGGTCGTCCCTATCGGGAAGCGAGACATTATATTTTTATTCCAATATCCTTGCACACCATCCGGGCCTGGTAATTTCCAGTTTGTTAAAATACAGCTCCCATATGCCTCTCCAAAATGCGTTGGTCAGATCAGTATCTGGAAGAGCATCGTTACCTTACTCTCTTATCTCCTGATCAGCTCCCTATATCTAGCAAGACAAAACATAGACATAAAGCCATAGTTCGCGCCATCATTCGCGCTCAATGTGAAGACAAATATAGATAGACAATTCCTAGCCCTTCTATATTTTCACTTCTCTGTAGGCTATAAATGCCTACAAATACTCAACTTCCATGTAGTGAAATTAAGCTACTCTTGTACCAGAAGCATAAAATCCTACGTCACCCACAAACTCAAAATCCTTCCAGCTTACGCATGCTCATGCAGAATGCCTGACGAATGTACCCTGGGTCAACAGTGCAACACTCTTAGCGATGATATATGGAGCAGAAGTCACCTCTACCACACAGAACCACCAAACTGAAGCCTGGTCTTATGTAGGAATGTGTAAGAGCCGGCCCCATTTCCTGAACGACGAAAGAACGTTCAGACATCCTGAAAAAACATACTACTCAGGTATCGTACCATTTCTCGAATCTCATAAATAACGGCACAGCGTTCTCCATTAAATGGAGGATACTGGACAAAATCCAGACATTGTGTCAATAGTACAAAATTCAGTGTGATTATTGACCATCTTTTTGCAGGGTATATTTGTTATTTAATTATTCACTTATAATATCTAATTTTCACTTCCGTTATATAAAATTAATAATAATAATTATAACATTGCTTTCATATGCATATTTTTATGCATACATTTGGTGAACATTCTAATACAGTAAATCTGCAGAATAATGGTTTAATTATCTATCTTTCTGATTTTATTTCTTTATTGGTATTTCATTATAAATAAAATTGATGTCAGTATGTTACAGTTAGAGATTGTTTGTACCGTTGGAAGTCATCTTATTAGGAAAAAACACTTTTTATAAAGTCATAGATTTTATTTTCCATTTTCTATTTTTTTTATATATATTTATATACCCGAAACGCACCATTAACTAACTACTGCCCTTTTTTCTTGTCCATATGCACAGTAAAATACTCATGTAATTATTAAACATATGTCTGGTGTACTACATTTTGATATATTAATTTTAATACCGCTTCTGCTTTGCTGTTGCTTTTGATTGTGCTTGTTAGTTGGTATGTATTAATTTATATGGTATGAACCTCATCTATGGTAAGGAGTAAATTATTAAAACATCTATCAATATCTGAATTACTGAAGATATGTAGAGCAAGGGACAGATACCTCGTATGTATCGTGTTATGGCCCACCGCTCTTCATTGAAACATATGTAAAATTAAAATTATGCTTTAGATACAACTTGGGCGCAGGCTTTCACCTTTCCTCATCCTGCTTGTCATTGACTGGATAAGGAAACCCACAACATACAGGAACAATGGCATGTAGAGGACAGCCTGGACACAACTAGATGACCAACATTTTGCTGATGATCTGGCACTCATGTCACAAAGTTAAAATCAGGTACAGGACAGTATCTCACGCTTGGAGACTACGTCAACTGGAACAGGACTAAAAAAAGCAAGAACCCCCCAAACGAGCTGATGAAGATAAACACCACCGCTAACACACCTGTTACAGTTGGTTGAGTGGAGAGCGTATAAAAGGTGTTGTCATTTAACTCCCTAGGAATTGTGTTTGATTGACGTGGGTGACAAGTCGATACGTCCCGTCCATGGTAAAGAACGTCTGGCCACAAAAAAACATCTGCTTCAGAACTAAACATTCTCCAACACCTCTCTGAGGCGTATCTACAATATCAAAGAATCGGCGAAGATCAGAAACTAAATGGGAACGAGTGGGACAGGAAACAGTGGCTAAGCAGATTCTGCAGAGGAACTAAAGCTGGGTTGGACATACCCTTAGAAAAGCAGCATCCATGACCACACGCCTAACCCTGGCCTGGAAATCGCAGTGTGAGTGAGAGAAGCCTGCCTAGCGGAAGCTGAGGGCGTGAAACTGAGGTTGAATTAAGAAAACTAAAAGCGATCTGGAGTGGAGTGGAATGATCAGATGAGGATCGTCTACGATGTTGGAGAGTGGTCAACAGCAGACAGTGATGGGGCTAAATAATTTTAAAATTATTTCAAATATTCTTAATGATTTTACGCTTCATGCTAAAGTTCTATAAACATTTTAGTAATAGATGATCATTTTGTATTATTATGTTCTTAAAACAGTTTTTCTATGCTTCAAATAAGGCTACTTAATCCTACGCACTATAATGTCAAGGGGGATACTTATGAATAACTGAATTTTGTTTTAAATCTTATTCCCTAGTGCATTACATAATTTCTGGAATTGGCATCAAACAGCGTTTTTACTTGTATACTTGTTTATTATACTGCTGATAATATATTTTAGTCGATTTCCTTTGAAATATTTTTGAAGGATAACATTTGAGGATTTATGCGAGAATGTGTATGTGCTATTTATATGTATAACTGCGGTTATGTGTGTGTGTCTGTGTAATTGTGTGTCAAATGTAGTTATAGATTTGTGTCTTTTTAAAACATACTTATCGTTCTGGCAAAACTAAAATAAGTGAAGTATGTCGTGTTGTTTATGCCTCTATCATTATATTTTCTGTGCAATGTTTCTATTGGGTACGAGTTTACTACATGTATGTATAGCGGGTGTTTCAAAGGTACATCATTTGGAGGTGAGGAAATCCTAGTTGGGTTAGGAGGGTCACACAAAAAGACAATGAGGGACAGCAAAGGAAGTAAGAAATAAAGATTGAATCGTACGTATGGACATACATTTACTCCGACATTATTGAGGAATATGCATACCTAGATATCAATAATTATAATAATTTAATCAGATACAATTTTGCCTGTTCATTTTAATGCAAATAAATGTTCATAAACGCCCCCACACACACTCACACGCATACACACACACACACATCCAAACGCACACTCACACACACACACACATATGTATACGAATAATGTCGCATGATTTAATATCTTTATGCGAATACTATTTTATACAATATTCATTTTCCCTCTGGGCCATAAGTGCGTACCACAGAACATTAATTGTTCTTTAGATTAAATAGTGTATCTGAAATATATAAGAACGCCCCGGGAATCTTTAATGTTATAGTAGAGCAGCATTGTTTACGCACCAATGCAGCCGAGACAGAGTGCTTGCAGATATCAATAAAAGTATCTTTATAATTGAATGCATAATCCTATATAGAACTTTTGATAAAACAGTGCACAGGTCTTGCACTAACGAAAGATCATAGTTATATACACAAAGAATCGTGTACCGTGATTGATTTCTTTGAAACTTAACAAGCAATATTTAATAATGAAAATCCAGCAAATTCGCTGGACCATAGACTGGTATATATATAACACATTTTACGTTGGAAAGCAATCTCAAACGCAACATGTATACCCCATTGCATTCGCTTGAATCTAGATGGATGAGTAAACAAAGTGAATTTGGGTATCTATATTATATTTGGTGAATATCCTTTTATTATATTGATAGTGAAGTATTATCATTATAGCACATGATCAATCAAGTGCACACAGCAAAGTTGAATGATTATGTGCTTTGTGTATTTTAATAGGCTTCACTAGCACAATGATAGAGGAGAAGTTAGCATGTGCAATGAGTTAGAGAAAAAGATTTGGTCATTTAAAAGTATAAGAAATATTCTGTCCAACAAATATTCGCGAACCAAGAGTCATTCACTTGCGTCAGAAACAAATATGAATAGAATAGAGCACATGCATAGCTACCTATCTTTCTATATAACATATACCGCCACTTTCTCTCTCTCTCTTTCCCCTTCTTTATCTCTATTGCTCTATCTCACTCTCTCTCTCTCTCTCTCTCTCTCTCTCTCTCTCTCACTCTCTCTCTCTCTCCATATATATATATATATATATACACTCAGGTGCAGAAATGAGTTGCGACTTCACTGGTTGCAAGGTGTATCTAACATCACTTTTCCTTTGGACAATATCGGTTGCGTGGAGAAACGAGACTGTCAAGCATGAGTGACTGGTAGTTTTTCCATAAATACACCTCGTCCGCGTTTGTGCCTTCAACAGGAATTTCTTAGGTGCAAAGTCATGTTCATTCGTGACCGAAGTGGCTGTGCGACGATATATATATATATATATATATATATATATATATATATACACACATCAAACAATTGGAGAATGTGGATAAAATGTTTGATACCCATACTATTTTGCTTTCGCTGATACAAAGTGGATGCCTTTATTAAGCTGTTAGTACTACGTATTCTGGGCAAGTATGTGGATGGTGTGCTCAGAGTAGAAACGCCAGCATTTCTTGCATAATAACTAGACGATTCTTACATATATCTCCCTATCTAACTACATTTAACGTTTATGTATCACATTCTCAGTCTCCCAATACTAACACGGGCATTCACACGAATACAAACGACCACACGCGCTTATATGCCTTTTTATATATCTATCCCAAAGTTTCACGAGGTCCATGGAGGACATATCTCCAGTAATCTGAGCTTCAACATAACCGCTGCGACTTGTCTGACATTAGGACATCAATGTATTTCATCCCTCTTTCACTGTGTTCGTGTAGGGACACCCGTGTCTCGCTAAGCTGAGTCTCTTCTGTGTCACTTTCGAGATCAGGGAAAAGGGAAAGGGAGCAATCTAAAGAAGAGGTTCGAGGAGGCAATGAAGGAAAATTTGATGAATGTAGGAATAAATAAAAAATACTTGAAAAACTTGCAGTAGATCACTTTACCTGGCGCTCAAAAATATGGGATGGCGTGAAAGCGTTTGAGAAAAATAGATTAATGAAAGTAAATATTAAGAGGAGTATAGAGAAAAACGACCAATAATTGAATACGAAATTAATAGGAGTGTTTCTGCTTGTAGAATTTGTGGAAAAACCTGCCTGTCGGTAGCTGTACTTTAATCTCACAAGAAGGTACACGTAGGACACTTCCTTCTGGCGTCAGAACATACCAAAAAGTTCACACTTATCAATGCCACACAAATCACAAATATGCAAATCTAAAAGTGTTCTGAAGAGACATTTCGTGGTTCATCAAGATCAATCAACTCATGAGTTGAAGCTACGAACACATAAGGTGCAATTTATGTAGACAGCATTTTAAATGTATGTCTGATCAAAAATGCCACTTGGGTGTGCATGCCATAACTGAGCTCCTTGTACATTGAGGTGGTCAAACTATCTATTTAGCAGACAATCGTCATGCGCACACACACACACACACACATATATATATATATATAGTAATTGTTTCTACTTTTGGCACAAGGCCAGCAATTATCCCAGTGCATTACTGGTACTTTATTTTATCGACCCCGTAAGGATGAAAGGCAAAGTTAATCCAGGCGAGATTTGAACTCAGAATGCCAACGGCCGTATCTCTATGCATCAAAGCATGGCGTCCAACCCTCTACCGATACTGCAAATTCACCGCCCTATATATATAGTAATAATAATATATTTGAATACTAAAATTCAAAGAGGGCTCTATAAGGATAAATATATATCAAATATATCAGAACCGTAGAGCAAATATTTATTAAAATGACAGATTAAATGTTAAGCAAAGGATCGCGTCAAGGGGGGAAAGCAGTGATTCTTTGCTTACACTTTAATCTGTTATTTTAATAAATATATATATATATATATATATATATATATATATATATATATATATATATATATATATAACTCACGGTTGGATGTGGATGCATTCATGTATATGTGTGTGTCCGCATCTATCTGTGTGTTTCTAAATATATTGTTCATAACTCCCTCTGGTCGAGTAATCTTTGAAGTGTGGTGACTGCTGGAAAGCTGCCATTACTCATACTGTCGCCTCCTTCACCACCTCTTCTATGGCTTCGATATAAATACCCCCTCCGCCTCCGTGGTATTTTCTTCGGGGTTATGAGAGGCTTAGCTCTGTTTCTCGACCGTTATATCGCGTGAATATCTCCCCCTCCGCCTTTTGGTAGTCTTTCTCACGTCATGTAGACGCGTTCTTGAAGCTAGTAAAACGAGGTATCCTCTTGATAAGTCGGCAGACCTCGCAAAAGCTCTATATTTTTATGATCTACTGTTTTTATTTATGCCACGAAACTACGTAGTCGAGGAATCTAGGAGCAGTTTAGGTATGATACATTTTATTACTAATTATATCTAAATGTTTCTTCTCTCTTCATAATGTATTTTTAACTCTGATACTGGTTCAGTCTAGTTCAACCGGATTGGTCTGTCCCAGTCATTCATTGAGCAACATCGGTAAGGTTGGCACCATTAACTCACGGTTGGATGTGGATGCATTCATGTATATGTGTGTGTCCGCATCTATCTGTGTGTTTCTAAATATATTGTTCATAACTCCCTCTGGTCGAGTAATCTTTGAAGTGTGGTGACTGCTGGAAAGCTGCCATTACTCATACTTCTCGCCCCCTTCACCACCTCTTCTACGGCTTCGATATAAATACCCCCTCCGCCTCCGTGGTATTTTATTCGGGGTTATAAGAGGCTTAGCTCTGTTTCTCGACCGTTATATCGCGTGACTATCTCCCCCTCCGCCTTTTGGGATTCTTTCTCACGTCATGTAGACGCGTTCTTGAAGCTAGTAAAACGAGGTATCCTCTTGATAAGTCGGCAGACCTCGCAAAAGCTCTATATCTTTATGATGTACTGTTTTTGTTTATGCCACGAAACTACGTAGTCGAGGAATCTAGGAGCAGTTTAGGTATGATACATTTTATTACTAATTATATCTAAATGTTTCTTCTCTCTTCATAATGTATATATATATATATATATATATATATATATATATATATATATATATATATATATATATATATATAAAATACAGACAATATCCTGATAATATCCGCCATGATATGATAGCTAAGAATTTCTAGCTTACTAACAATATTTATGTATAAATATATATTGTTAGTAAGTTAGAAATTCTTACCTACCATATGATGGCTGATACTATCAGCATATTGTCAGGATATGATTTTGACACGTAATTCAAGAAGGTGTAATACAGTGTTGGCTTACAAGACGAAATTGCGTCTGAATTTTTGTTTAAGATTTAATCGTTGGTGTGAAGTAGAGTTCGGCGGCGCAAAGGTTACATGGATTTTTATTTGCGTTATCTGATCTAGTTTTGCCTAAGAAATTCCTGTGTAACCAATATCAACTGTGATTTTCTTCCATACTCCAGATATAGACCGAAAGTGAAGTCATATACCTTCTAAAAGTTTTATGAAATGAATGGGAGTGAATGTACATACGCTGCATAAATCTATTTGTAGTTAACAATATGTAAGCCTTACAAATAGTGGGTGTCTCAATCTTACATTTGTAAACTATATAGCTAGATAGGCATTTCCTGGCTAGAGGGCAGTAAGCAGTCCCTATTCCTACGATTACAGCTAGAACTACCTACTGGATTGTTTATGTTACTACGGCTAGGTAAATTCTCAAAGTTAGATGCAGTGATATTATGTAAGGAATTGGGAGTTGTTGAACAGGATATGTTAACTGTATTTGTATTTAAAATGTTATATAAGTGTGCTAAGGGGAAATGCTTCTTAATTAACTTAACAAAATATTTTGCTATTGGTGTGGTCATTTCATATTATATGGTTGGTTATACCATATAATGCCTCGGGATGAATATTCCTTTGTCTATAGCTCCTACTTAGTATATTCTACCTTATCTACAATTCTGCTCTGAGCTAGATCATCATTGTAATATGTGGAATGATAGGTGAATATATGCTCATCAGCAGATAAATGGGAAAGCCGCAATGAATCGTTTTTACCAGGGTTTTAGTTTTGCTGGCTGGATGGTTAAAACGCTTACTAATGTAATATTACGTAACAATAGCCTTCTATGCAGGTAGTGCAGGCCATATGACATATTGAGTATTAAGTTGAGGAAATCCAAGATTAATAGGTTTGCCTTAACCTGAATGGAAAGTTTGAAGCCTTTAAAGAAAGCGATAAGGTGCTTTCAGAAACATAACAATAGACGTCGCTACTTAGGCGTAGTCACGGTTCAGACCACCATCTTCATTAGGTAATTCATCTTTAAAGGATAAGACTAAATATAGACCAATATGATCTGTGCACTCCACGGAATCCCTGACACACATGCAAACCTCAAAGGGGGTATGATTTGATTTTTTAAAGCAAAGTACGTAATTTATACCGGACATTTGCGCATCTAAAATGACAGCAACTTCAAAATAATTATCCTTCTTGAGCGATTTGGCGAAATTAATAGCTCTACGAAGAAGTAGTAATGTGATGGAAGAGTCGTAGCTGTTGATGTGGAATTGGGTAAAACGCAATATAACTTGTTACATATGCCATTGAAACAACAAATCAATGTGAAAGAATTATTCCACAAGGCTAGAGGGCCATAATTCTAATTTTTCGTATAATCCATTCTCAAATTATTTTACTTAGTCTACTTAAATCAGACTAAATTGGGCTAATAATCTGAATAGATGGATTGTTAACGAAATATGGTTCATGAACCTTCATAGTAGAATGAGGTGTAAATGGCTCCAGAGGTTCTGTCCGATCGTGTATATTATTTTCCGAAGTGATTTTAAAACAGCGTCGTCGATGTCATTTAAAACACACTGATCGACTTTCCGTCAATCTTTGGTCCCTGCTTTATGTAGTGTTTAATTGTAGGTACGACTTGGTATAGATTAACCGAGTTAACATGCACAGTATTAGAATCCTTTATCAGTCGAATTCTATTCTCCAAATTCCGTTGGAAGATGTTGCTTTTCTTTCGGATTTCGATACGCCATATGAGTTCATTTACCTCATTTTCAAAAGATAATAGAGCTGGGTTCTTTGCAGGGTTATTGTATGTCTTAAAACCAAACTATCCTGGTTTCTGTCAGCTTTATACTGGTGGTCCAAATAGAAGGCACGCCTACGCATCATGTTAAGGAAATAACCTGGTCTTCGATAAGTAGGACATCGATAAGTAGGACATCGTGCTTCGCACATGGATATTTTTCTTAGAAATATTAAGATTTGTTTCTGCATACCAGTTTAAAGTCTAAAGAGTGCACGACCGAAACAGCCGATTAGTTATAATACATCAGAAGCGGGCTCGACAAGCATTATATATATATATATATATATATATATATATATGTATATATATATATATATATATATATATATATATATATATATATATATATATATATATATATATATATATATATATATATATATATATAAAACGAAGAAAGTGTGGTAAGGAACCAAGTGGACCATAAAGCACCAGAGTACTCTATACTTTGGGTAGTAGAGTGGGTAATAGGAAAATATTCAAAACCCCAACCGCAGAGCTCAAGCCGTTTCGACGGCTATTTCTGGACTGTATATATAACATGGAAAGCTATAGAAGGCTAAACAATAAAACATGGTGTGTCAAATTTGGTAACGAAAAAGTAAGTTACCTTGTAATCTTTGTTTTGTTTCTTTCTGTTGCTGTTCTTTCTTCTGTCCAACATTTCGGGATCTAAAAGTCACTTCTTCTGGATGTATTGAACTTTTAGAGGATAATATTTCTGTTTTCTCTCTTTAGGATTAGAGTTTTAATTTACATTTCTTAAGTCGTTTTCAAAAATCTCCCTCACTATTCTGATAGTTGCTTATTAACAGAGAAAAAAGCTTGCAGGAAAATCTCCCTCACTATTCTGATGGTTGCTTATTAACAGACACAAAAGCTTGCTGGAAAATCTACCTTGCTATTCTGATGGTTGCTTATTAACAGACAAAAAAGCTTGCAGGAAAATCTCCCTCACTATTCTGATGGTTGCTGGATTCTTATTTGACAATGTGGGCTATTTCCCAGAAAATGTTTCAATATTGTAATTAGTTTCAGTAAAAGTAAAATTGTGCATTAATGCAAGATTTTTTGTCTGTTAATAAGCAACAATCAGAATAGCAAGGTACATTTTCCAGCAAACTTTTGTGTCTGTTAGTAAGCAACCATCAGAATAGTGAGGGAGATTTTCCTGCAAGCTTTTTTCTCTGTTAATAAGCAACCATTAGAATAGTGAGGGAGATTTTCCTGCAAACTTTTTTCTCTGTTAATAAGCAACCATCAGAATAGTGAGATAGATTTTCTTGCAAGCTTATTTGTCTGTTAATAAGCAACATGATGCACAGATAATTCCACATTTCACTACAACTTGATCCTGACAGTAATATGTTGGTTGATCTTTCTACATATGTCAATGTGTTTATTTCTCGTCAGCTATCTGAGGCTCGACAATATCCCTGCATCTCTTTGCCAGACAGTTAGCATAGACTTTACGGCGGAGAATTGGAACAATCTCTCTTGTTTCCCTCTTTGAAAGTTGGTATTACTACTTTCCGATTGCCATTGTTTTGGTGCCTTTCCATAGATTTAGGCCACCCGGAAACACGTGTCAATCAGTGAATATTGTCTATATATTAGTTTTTTATCTTAGGCATTGTGATCTGATTTTGTGGTGTGAGTTTGTGAGACACGCTAAGTTCTGATACCATGTACGTTATCTATTAACACCCAGTGACTAACAGCAGGATGTTTTATGTCTGCATGTCTGACAATATATGTGTAGCTTGTGAATAAAAGATTCAAGGGGTATTGCTGGCCGTGGCGATTCCTTCCAAACATGTTTTGTAATGTATCGTCTTATTGGCTAATTTCATCCTCTTATTGGCTAATCAACCAACGAGACTAATTGTTGCCCAAAAGCGTTTTGTTTGCACGTTTATTTAACGTTTCGATTTCGAATCTCTATCCTGTATTTTGTCGTTTTATCATCAAAATATTTTTCTCGTTTTGGTAAGTTATATTGTTAATTTATATATGATTTTTTTAAATTTATATTAACTATGTTTTCAGCTCGTTATAACATGCTTAGAATATTGGTTGTATCATATTTACTTGTACATATGTCCATATTATTGTTCGTTTCATGTTAGATTATTTTATTATTATTATGTTAGATTATTTTTTTTTAGTATTATGTTATACTATTTGTATGTAATATTTAATTTTGATTAATTCAACTATAACAATTATTATGTAAAATATATTTTTTTAATATTGATTGTTTTTTGTAGTTGTTTATATTAAAAGTCTGAAAATATTTTTAAACATCTTACAATAATATTTATAAGATCATTTATAAAATAACAATTATATAATCTAATTACATTACAACGATAATTTATTATTAATATATATCATGTTTAACTAGAGTTATTACAAGCGTTGCCTTAAAAAAGATTAAACTAGACCTGAAAAATACGCAAGCTCAAAAGAGCCACGGAATGTTATAATAAACCTTCAAAAGTGTGGGACTAGAGTTGTTGCTCAAAAATATTGTAATCATTATCTATCGTACACTCTGTGGCTTCCTTTTATTAGAAAGAGACTCATAACGAACTCAAGACCACATGATAATTATTTAAGTGAATTTATAATATAGAATTCGGTTTAAGTGCATTTCGTATTAATCATTACTAAACATCTGATATGAGATATTGAACATTAGCTTAAATAATTATCGTGTCGTCTTGAGTTCGTTATGAGTCTCTTTTATATAAAAGGATGCCACAGAGTGCACGATAGATAATGGTTACAATATTTTTGAGCAACAACTCTAGTCCCACACTTTTGAAGGTTTATGATAACATTCCGTGGCTCTTTTGAGCTTCCGCATTTTTGTGAGGAGATTATTAATGTTCACACACTGATGAGCAAGAATTGGTAATCCTCGCAAAATTAATTTGCGAAACAGCATAGCAAAACGCTGTATGGGTGATTGGTAGTTACCACAATTCCGGTTAGTATTTATTTTCTTGATTTATTCTTAAATTGAATCTGGCAAACCCTATTGCCCATAGTTAGTATTTTCTTCATCTTAACAAATCTGGTCCCTTACGATTTGAACACACATACGTATATGTCTGTGTGTATGTCTCTTATATATATATATATATATATATATATATGTATATATATATATATATATATATATATATATATATATATATATATATATATATATATATATATATATATAAATGTATACGTACATACATATATGTATACATACGTACAGTAGTATGTATATATATATACATATATGCACACATATATATATGTACGTATGGATTTACCGAACATTTATTATAATGCTCGGTTTGTTTGTAAACAAACATCCCGAATTAAGCCGTACCGGGTTTATCAACCGTATATATCATTATATTTAAGTAACAGCCGTACTAAGAGTGAGAAATGAAATTTCGTTTCATTTTTTCCATTTATGGTGCCAACAGTAGAAACAATTATATTAGCTATGTTGTGTCTGATGAGGACTGCTAGGGATACCCATGTATACAAAAATATATATTTATATATATATATATATATATATATATAATTATTTTAATACATGGGTATCCCTAGCAGTTATCATCAGACATAACATAGCTAATATAATTGTTTCTACTGTTGGCACAAGCCAGCAATTATCCAGTGCATTACTGGTACTTTATTTTATCGACCCCGTAAGGATGAAAGTCAAAGTTAAACTCCGTGTGATTTGAAATCAGACTGTAAAGGGTCGTAACTATGCTAGAAAGCATGGCGTCTGACCCTCTACCGATGATATGCGATAGGGAAAATAACGCATGCGGTGTAGTGGAAGTTAGCTGCCCAGCAGATGCCAATATTCTATTTAAGATCGGCGAAAAGGAGAATATCTATGCAGAACTAATGAGAAATTTGCAGATACTCCACCTTGAATACAACTCCAGATTTATACCTGTGACTATTGGGACAGTGGGATGTGTTAGTAACTGCCTCAGTACACATATTGAGAAGTTGGGTTTCACAGAAACAGAAAGAACACGACTAGTTAGGAAATTACAATTACAATACATTAATGGAACAGTAAAAATATGTAAAACATTCCAAAAATGTGGCATCTAAATACTGCATGTTTACATGTACAGACACAACGCATATGCACATACACATATTTTACTCAAATCATCCACCTCCACACAAACAATAACATCCATACCTGCAAACACGCCCGCATGCAGATATGCATACATATCTACCTAGTTGATGTTGTTTACATTCCAATGAGAGTAACTTGAGTGAATGTCAGAAACCGATTACTTTTCTATTGGTGAAAATTCATAAATTATAAAACCATACATCCATACATACAAACAAGCATATATATATATATATATATATATATATATATATATATATATATATGTATATGTATAGTAAAATAAAACAAGGACGAGTGGTTACTCCTTCATTACGTTTATTGGTTGGTAACGCGCGTTTCGCCACTGTTTCGCTCAACGTTTGATCTGTATCGATCGAGCCCGACTCTGTCATGTTTCCATTATCACTGTAAGGGGTCTGACAAGCCGTGGATTACAGAGTCAGGCTAGATCGTTACACATCGAAACATTGGCCAGATCAGTGGCGAAACGCGCGTCACCAACCATTAAAAGTAATGAAGGAGTAACCACTCGTCCTTGTTTTATTTTACTATAATACACTCTGAGGTAATGTTGCTAAGAGGTTCGATACCAACGGCTTACAACAGAGTATATAAGTATTAGGTAATTAGTTCCATACGAAACTTACACAAATCAAAGCCCCACACCCAATCATATATAACATATATATATATATATCCAGGGAGTGTAAATTCGAGTTACTGTATGTTTACCCGGGTGAGCGCTCGACGTTTAGGATCACTTCTGTCTCAAGGTGTATCGAACCTCTTAGCAACATTACCTTCCCATGTGTAAAGCCCTTTCAAACATGAATATGGGCTACAATATGTTAGGTGAATATGTTCGTAACATACTTGCCCTTAATAGAAAAGCGTTGTAAATCGTACTTGATATTTTTTTCTATTCCAGCTTAATTCCACTTGTTTCTCGTGTAACCTAGTTTTTGTGAAATGTTATTACATATAGAGAAATGATGTGTCCCATATCAGGCAGCTAGAATCTACAATATTTGGTACTTAGTATGCAATGTAAATGTAAGTTCTGATGAGATTTTCTTTTGCTTTACAATTGTGTTGTCATTAATCTGGCAAAGTATTAACTGTTGTCATGTGATTTCCTCGTCGCTATCTGTGGAAATCACGCACCGTAAGCCAAAATATATAGCAACATTTCACAGAGGTTGACAGATCATCTTTAAAATCTGAGAAAACCATTGACTCGAGAATTGCGCCTTGAGGGACTAATGCCAAGATCTTTCATCGACATGAACATTCATATGAATGTAAATTTGAAAACAAATTTGCAGTTTTTGGTGAATTCAGATGAATTCAGAAATGTTTGGTGTAGAATATATTCTTTCAAATGCTTACTTAATATCAACAGTTATATCACAAAATTTCTAGTTGTAAAGTTAACAGGTTTTAAAAGTGTGTTAATAAGAATATAAATAATATAAAGTCATAAAGATATAAATATATATATATATATATATATATATATATATATATATATATTAAAATAGGAGATTAAAGTTTAAGCAAAGTATCGCTGCTTTCAGCCTTAACAGTTCTTCGACCCGCACTGCCATGGCCTCCATATCTCTTGCCCCTCCCATCTCTCTCTAATATGAGCAAATGGGGTCCCACGCGCTGGCCGCCCTACGCCCCCGGCGGACAGAATGGAGAAGGCGTTTCCCCGGAGGATGGTAAGGTGGATGTGCTGGAAGTGCCATTCCTTCTCGCTAGGCTCACACCTGCGGCTAACCAGCTCAGCGCCTATGGTGGTAAGTAGGGAGGTAGCCCTAACGCCAAGGTCACCAGAATTCTCCACTCCTAGGGGCTCGACTGCAAATATGTCTGAGAGCCATCGATACTTGGAGATTGCTAGTTCAAATCAATTTAGTTATATTGTTTCTAAAAGAGGATATTCAGAAATGTGTCTGTGAAAAGCGTTTATCGGAACGCGAATAGCATTTTTTGATCAGTTGATTGCTTAGCGGAAAGTGTGCCGCAGTTTTTATACTACTGATTCTATCACATTGCTGATGTTTCTAAATAATAATGGAGATTAGTTATGATATTCGTCATGATGCATACCTTCACATATATAGGAATTCTAACGTTTGTTGAATTTTGATTCCACTATGATAAAATAAACAACACAAGGGGGAAGATAGTTCCATATTATAAAATCTTTTATCGGAATCGAGATACCCATTATCTTAATGATTTATTTTGTGTTGAAGATTACGCACTATAGACGTGTACCAGAACGATGTCCATTCTGACCTGCTGAATCGTCAGCGTTTGTTGCATAAATCGTGTAACCGTTTATTGGATTTCTTGGGTTACGAGAGTTTCCGTGTTTTTTTAATTATTATATGGACGTTTTCATCTCTTACACCTCCAGATAATAGTATGATCTATGGCAGCTTGCTCTTAAACTTGCCTCTTCAAATGTTTTTACTCATTCTGGCATTTAAATCTCCACCCGAGATCAGTTTTGTGTTGCTTTTGTAATTTTCTATTGTTCTCAGAAATAATCTTCTTCTTACGTATGGAGACCTGCTGGTGGTGAATTTGCAAAGTTATTCTGCATTCACTGAGACCAAATTTTTTCACGTGTTACCATTAACATTTTCCATGGGGGATGAACGGTTGCAGAGTTCATACATTTTTTCTGCCATATGAGTGAATACTTTTATCTAGAATATGTATAACTATATGTATAAAATCACATACTCACATACCGAAACACACATATACATATGCAGAGATATGATATTAGTAATTCAGCGTAGTGAGAATATTATAAAATGTTTTGTTCCACACTTCAAGGAAGTTCGAGTGTAAATATAACATAAAATATATTGAAAGATATAAATATCAACTTTCTACATTGAGAGTTATTTAAAGCTGGATGTAATTGCATCTCACCAAATATACTAGGTGCTCAAACTGGGGATAGAACTAAAATCAGCAGTAACTTTATTTTATTTTTATTATATGACAGACCTATGCGAAGTGGATGTAAACGTACTAAACGCTAAAACGTTGTGCATTCTACAGTTGGAAACGGGGAAATATTCATACCTCAACAAATAACGCACATGAAGTCTGTAGTATTGATACCTCTCTTTCACAAAGTAAAGATAAATTCTTAGATGATGTTTCAAATGGTCAGAGTCGCTGAAGTAAAAGTAGTGCAAACCACTGCATGATAAAAACGTATACACGAAAACACGTACATATGCATCTACATATATATAGCGTTGAGACAGCTGCTTCTATTATTGAGGCAGTCATAATCATAGACACAGGTCAACTTAGGGATTTTCAGTGAAATTATGTAGATATTAGCAGCATGGAAACTCGTAGTATTAATTGTACATATTAAAATTGTAATCTTATCCTATATTTTGTCATGGTGATTCTATGTGAGAATTATCTGAAAACACATTTAGACGAATGTTGGTGTGATCATCTTCGAAATCAACGGAAGTTCCATCTACACACATACATGCTTATATGAATATAAGCACATACACACATATATATGCACACACATACACATGCATACATACAAACATGCATACTTACATACAACTATATGCATACAAACATTCATACAAATACTCACATACATGTAAAATATATACATAAATTCATACATACATGTGTATATACATTCAAACATACACACATACATACATACGTACATATGTGAATGGATGTATATGACTTGATATGCATGCATATGTGTCTGAATTATAATAAATACTTGCAATCAATCTTAATGTTTCTTTAAGCAGACCAAAAATGCAATATCAATATCGTTGCTTAGCATATTACAGTATTAACGTCTCTCTGTTCGCTTTCTTCCTCTTCTTTATCCTCCATTTTCACTTCTTTGCTTTTTTTAAGATTGATACCAATTGTCACGTGAATTTACTCAAGTGAACCGACTGAGTGGAGAATCCTATTATAGATAATCGCTCAGTTAATCTGAAGATTATGCTGAATCGTTTTATTTGAGACCATTAAGAAGGCAGTTAATTGTGATTGCCAATATAGACCGTTGAGGATATGAAGACTTTATAGAAACATTTAAATTTATTTGTATTCACTATATTTATTTCCGTTTTATAATTTGATTTGTTTCTTACTTAATCATCTCCTTGAAATTAATAACGTAGACGAAGTTAATGCTTGGATTTTATTTCCGTGTTAAATTTTCTTTTTTCTGTATCAGGGTTTTATCTATATATACGCTCAGATCAGCAAATCGAGAGCACAAATATGATCTCATTTCACATTTATTTAGACAGCGTATATAGAGAGTACGTTATCGATAGATTCCTCCCATTTTGTACAGACATTTGGGCGTGATTTGTGGAAGATTTGCCCACGAAATGTAGGTCAAGGCACTGAATAGTGGCTCCCACATTGGCAACAAACAATGCATTGAATGATACTAGATAACACAAATATGCTAAACCATGAGTTCTGGATATATTCAATAATAGGGAGGTCATGCAAAAAACAGAATATACATACACATATAAAACAACGTGACAAATGAGCATGTAGGCTGTGAGATAGTTGAATAGATAGCTAGTGGATCAAACATGCTCATTGGACATTTCTTTCGATGAGGGATTGATTGTTGTTTGGATGTTTAGAAGTTAAGTTCCATATGAATTATCTTATAAAATCATTTGCTCATTAGTGCTTTTACGGGCTTCAGTTACCAGAATGTTATATTAACTGCGCAATCCTTTGAAAGGTTTTCACTCTATCATGATGTTCACTCCAATATTTATCTCATTAAGTGAGCTACAGAATCCATAGATCTGTAATTGTCGAGCCACCATTTATTGGCAATAAACAAACAGAACAAACAATGGGATTCAGTAGATACTCTGGAACCAACTTGAGGAAAAACATTACGGAGGTAACTATGTGCTGTCATCTTATAATGTATGCGAGTACAGAAATCGACCACGACTCACAATGTAATAGATACACAGGTTTGTTTGAATAACTACATATGCAAACAAAAATATATATAAGCATCGATTTTATTTGAAGTCATTATATAATAAGGACTGGTGAGGTGAGAAAATATTTAGCTGTAGGTAGTTGAACATCACTATCGATCACATATGTAGCTCTGTAGCAGACGGTAAAGGCAATACAGGCAATGCGTTTAAATCATTCCTAAGATTCGTGTCTCCACTTCAAACGAAAAGTCGTCTGCTTGTATGAGGGCAAACATATAAAAGTACCCAAGTCACGTCTGTATTTTGACAGTATATATACATATATATATATACCTATATACATATATACATATATACATATATATATACATATATATACATATATGTATATACATATATATACATATATACATATATATATATATACATTATGAAGAGAGAAGAAAGATTTAGATATAATTAGTAATAAAATGTATCATACCTAAACTGCTCCTAGATTCCTCGACTACGTAGTTTCGTGGCATAAACAAAAACAATACATCATAAAGATATAGAGTCCTTGCGAGGTCTGCCGACTTATCAAGAGGATACCTCATTTTACTAGTCTCAAGAACGCGTCTACACGACGTGAGAAAGAATCCCAAAAGGCGGAGGGGGAGATAGTCACGCGATATAACGGTCGAGAAACAGAGCTAAGCCTCTTATAACCCCGAAGAAAATACCACGGAGGCGGAGGGGGTAATTATATTGAAGCCGTAGAAGGGGTGGTGAAGGAGGCGAGAAGTATGAGTAATGGAAGCATTCCAGCAGTCCCCACACTTCAAAGATTGCTCGACCAGAGGGAGTTATTAACAATATATTTAGAAACACACAGATACATGCGGACACACACATATACATGAATGCATCCGCACCCAACCGTGAGTTAAGGGTGCCAACTTCACCGATGTTACTCAATGAATGACTGGGACAGACCAATCCGGTTGAACTAGACTGAACCAGTATCAGAGCTAAAAATACATTATGAAGAGAGAAGAAACATTTAGATATAATTAGTAATAAAATGTATCATACCTAAACTGCTCCTAGATTCCTCGACTACGTAGTTTCGTGGCATAAACAAAAACAATACATCATAAATATATAGGGTCCTTGCGAGGTCTGCCGACTTATCAAGGGGATACCTCATTTTACTAGTCCCAAGAACGCGTCTACACGACGTGAGAAAGGATCCCAAAAGGCGGAGGGGGAGATAGTCACGCGATATAACGGTCGAGAAACAGAGCTAAGCCTCTTATAACCCCGAATAAAATACCACGGAGGCGGAGGGGGTATTTATATCGAAGCCGTAGAAGAGGTGGTGAAGGGGGCGAGAAGTATGAGTAATGGCAGCTTTCCAGCAGTCACCACACTTCAAAGATTGCTCGACCAGAGGGAGTTATTAACAATATATTTAGAAACACACAGATACATGCGGACACACACATAACTCCCTCTGGTCGAGCAATCTTTGAAGTGTGGGGACTGCTGGAAAGCTTCCATTACTCATACTTCTCGCCTCCTTCACCACCCCTTCTACGGCTTCGATATAAATACCCCCTCCGCCTCCGTGGTATTTTCTTCGGTGTTATAAGAGGCTTAGCTCTGTTTCTCGACCGTTATATCGCGTGACTATCTCCCCCTGCGCCTTTTGGGATTCTTTCTCACGTCGTGTAGACGCGTTCTTGAGACTAGTAAATTGAGGTATCCTCTTGATAAGTCGGCAGACCTCGCAAGGACTCTATATCTTTATGATGTATTGTTTTTGTTTATGCCACGAAACTACGTAGTCGAGGAATCTAGGAGCAGTTTAGGTATGATACATTTTATTACTAATTATATCTAAATGTTTCTTCTCTCTTCATAATGTATTTTTAACTCTGATACTGGTTCAGTCTAGTTCAACCGGATTGGTCTGTCCCAGTCATTCATTGAGCAACATCGGTGAAGTTGGCACCCTTAACTCACGGTTGGGTGCGGATGCATTGATGTATATGTGTGTGTCCGCATGTATCTGTGTGTTTCTAAATATATTGTTAATAACTCCCTCTGGTCGAGCAATCTTTGAAGTGTGGGGACTGCTGGAAAGCTTCCATTACTCATACTTCTCGCCTCCTTCACCACCTCTTCTACGGCTTCGATATAAATACCCCCTCCGCCTCCGTGGTATTTTCTTCGGGGTTATAAGAGGCTTAGCTCTGTTTCTCGACCGTTATATCCCGTGACTATCTCCCCCTCCGCCTTTTGGGATTCTTTCTCACGTCGTGTAGACGCGTTCTTGAGACTAGTAAAATGAGGAATCCTCTTGATAAGTCGTCAGACCTCGCAAGGACTCTATAGCTTTATGATGTATTGTTTTTGTTTATGCCACGAAACTACGTAGTCGAGGAATCTAGGAGCAGTTTAGGTATGATACATTTTATTACTAATTATATCTAAATGTTTCTTCTCTCTTCATAATGTATTTTTAACTCTGATACTGGTTCAGTCTAGTTCAACCGGATTGGTCTGTCCCAGTCATTCATTGAGCAACATCGGTGAAGTTGGCACCCTTAACTCACGGTTGGGTGCGGATGCATTGATGTATATGTGTGTGTCCGCATGTATCTGTGTGTTTCTAAATATATTGTTAATAACTCCCTCTGGTCGAGCAATCTTTGAAGTGTGGGGACTGCTGGAAAGCTTCCATTACTCATACTTCTCGCCTCCTTCACCACCTCTTCTACGGCTTCGATATAAATACCCCCTCCGCCTCCGTGGTATTTTCTTCGGGGTTATAAGAGGCTTAGCTCTGTTTCTCGACCGTTATATCCCGTGACTATCTCCCCCTCCGCCTTTTGGGATTCTTTCTCACGTCGTGTAGACGCGTTCTTGAGACTAGTAAAATGAGGAATCCTCTTGATAAGTCGTCAGACCTCGCAAGGACTCTATAGCTTTATGATGTATTGTTTTTGTTTATGCCACGAAACTACGTAGTCGAGGAATCTAGGAGCAGTTTAGGTATGATACATTTTATTACTAATTATATCTAAATCTTTCTTCTCTCTTCATAATGTATTTTTAACTCTGATACTGGTTCAGTCTAGTTCAAACGGATTGGTCTGTCCCAGTCATTCATCGAGCAACATCGGTGAAGTTGGCACCCTTAACTCACAGTTGGGTGCGGATGCATTCATGTATATGTGTGTGTCCGCATGTATCTGTGTGTTTCTAAATATATATATATATATATATATATATATATATACACCCATATATATATATATATACACCCATATATATATATATATATATATATATATATATATAATCGTTGTTTTCACCCTTAACGGTATCTTCAGAAGATCCCGTTTAGGGTGAAAGCAGCGACTCTTTGCTTAAACTTTAATCTGTTATTTTAATAAATATTTGCTCTACGGCTCTTATATATTTGATATATAATCTTTGGATTTTAGTCTTCAAATTTTATTATTACTATTATATATATATATATATATATATATATATATATATATATATATATATATATATATATATAGTTAAAAGAATAGAGGTGTAACACATAAGTTATTATATATTGGTAAACGGAATAGAAAATGCTGACAAGTTGTTCACAGTTGAAAAATGGTTTAATTAGGAATAAAAGAGTATTAGTGATTGTATGGGTTAGTATTCAGGTGTGGTTTTAAGTTTTTTAGTTTCTAATTTTGAGATAGAGTGTCCGTGCTGTTTGCTCTGATAAGAGCAAACAGCACGGACACTCTATCTCAAAATTATTTTTGAAAAGCATTTAGAAATGCGCAACCGGTAGAAACTAAAAAACTTAAAACCACAACTGAATACTAACCCATACAATCACTAATACTCTTTTATTCCTAATTAAACCATTTTTCAACTGTGAACAATTTGTCAGCATTTTCTATTCCGTTTACCAATATATATATATATATATAATAGAATAATCGAGTATCGGAAAATCAGCACACGAATTAACGATAAACAATATCCGATATGAGTGGCAGAGGGCTCAATGATTTGAATAAATCAGAGCTATAACCATCGTTAAATTACCAACACATAGATTATGCCTAAAATCACCCGTACAGCCGAAAAAGAACGACCAGGAAGATTCGGCTCACTCAAATAAAATATCAATAAATCAATAATTTAAATGAATGTAAAAAACTTACCCGGACCCGCTAGAAGGGTGTTAAATCTAGCTTCCTTGACTGTCGCCACACAATATGAACCTGAAGATTGCGAAAGCATGAAAGTACTTGTTCAATTAACACTTAACTACCATACTATTTCATTCTAATACCATTATAAATTTTAAAGGATTGTAAATAAAACGAGTAAATCAGACAAAGTTGGAATTCCTTTTATTAATATATATATATATATATATATATATATATATATATATATATATATATATATATATATATATATATATACATACTTATAAGTATGTGTGTGTGTGTCTGTGCGTATGTTTGTGTGTGTGTATGTATGCTTGTGTGTGGAATAGAACTAGGATTTCGCAGCCAGCATGGGTGTATACAGATATGGATTGGAATTCAATGAATTTTAAAAGCATTTTGAGTTTGCGTGTGTCTATGAACTCCTTGTCAAAGCATTTGCCACGAGAGTGTGGCATTTCGTTTGAATGGAACCTTGTACTGGGACTGTCCAGCTTTCTTTCTTACTGTTGTTCTTTAGTTGTTTTATTTGTTCCGTCGTGCGATTCCTGCTCATTTTGATGCACCTCTGTAGTTTTATATGTAATATATAAATATATATATATATATACATATATATATATATATATATATATATATATATATATATATATATATATATATATATATATATATATATATATATATTAAAGTGTTAAACAATATTCAATGATTATGTCAAAGAATGATTGGAAGCACTCGACGGAGGATAATTTTCCGGAGTTATTGATATTAAGATATAAGTATTAATAAAATAGATGTTCTTTTGATGAATTACATTTTATTATACATATTTCGGATGTACAATAGTACGTCCTCATCAGACAAAATATAATGATACATGACATACCCGGAGATGTTAAATGGTTAATATTTAATGAAGGTAGTAATATATATATTTATATATATATATATAAATATATATATATATATATATATATATATATATATATATATATATATATATATATATATATATATATATATATGTGTGTGTGTATGTGTGTGTGTGTGTATGTGTACGTATCCCGCGTTCAATAAGGGATAGCCACTATAAGTAAGGTACTCAATACATACCAGAGTATGAAGCAGTTCTATTCAGGTAGAAGCCTTTTCTATATTTATTATATATATATAGTTTTGCGATGTTTTTTATATGAAATCGTGTGTCGAAACAAATATTGTTATACTTGGGGAGGGTTTGATGTGTCCCGCATGTGCGACCCAACAGAAAGGGAAAGACACATCCAACACTTCATAAACCGCATGCAGTTCTCTGGCTACAACCAAAGAGACAGTCATAGTATACGAAGGAGCCATGCAGAAGTATAAGACCCTCATAGAACTGGACATGAAAGGAATTTGCCCATTATGCAGGAGCAAATCATGGAATAGCTTAGATAGGGCTGGACATAAGATAGGGAAAGCCACCTCATGGTACGACAACCAGAGATACCAGAGTGTCATGTTTGTGGACGCTACCCCTGGAGGGAAATTAGCTAACCAGTGTAGAAAGGCCCTGAGAAAGACCCACTTAAAGATTAAGGTGGTAGAAAAGCCAGGACCACCATAAAATCTCTGATCAGCAAAACCTACCCTTTTAAGAAAACCCACTGTGCTAATACGAAATGTATCATATGTAAGGTAAACCCCCGGATAAATTGTAAAACTAGAAGCGTAGTCTATAGTATAAGATATACAGAGGGTACTTGCAGAAACATGACAACAACATACATAGGCCAGACAGCTCGTAGCATAGGTGAAAGGATAGACCAACACTGAGGGGAACTAAAAGGACGAAAAAACGGTTCAGTACGATACGAACATGCCAGACAACAACACGACGGTAACATGGACAACATAGAAATTAGAATAATATCTAAACATTGAAATGACCCAGCAGATAGGCAAATCAGAGAGGCCAGTGAAATAGAACTTAGGAGGCCAAGGCTAAACAGAGAAGAATGAATCGAATAACAACAACACCCAAACAAACAACACTGACCTAAGAGAAGTATAAATAAATAAATAAATAGATAAATAAATAAATAAATACATACACAAGCACAATAACAACAAACACATATAAACACACACTAGTAAAGATAGAATACATTAACCAATACACAGTCACCCAATCACGAACACACATCAAACAAAACACTATACACAAACGCAAACGCACGCGCAAAGACGACAAAATAAAATAAACAAATAAATAAATATATAAACAGACTAAATAAAGATGGCGTAGAAAATACAATGTAACGGGAGGAAACAATAGCACCACTGACGATGTTGCAGATGTGCAACGAAAGAACTTTGATAAACTATATATATGTGTTTGTGTCTATATTGTATCTGTATTATTTTTTACCCTTGGTCAGTCAATGGCAACATTGAGGACCGAATAAATTAGATTACCGATATAAAAGACACAGAAGCGAAAAGCGAAAACCAACCAAACAGTGAGTGTGTTCTGTTATTAATTCTGGCAATATTACGCATATATGACCCTCCCCAAGTATATATGTATATATATATATTTAATATAGAAAAGGCTTCTACCTGAATAGAACTGCTTCATACTCTGCTATGTATTGAGTACCTTATTTATAGTGGCTACCCCTTATTTAATGCGGGATACACACACATACACACACACACACACTCTCACACACATATATATTTGTGTGTGTTTGTTTGTGTGTGCGTGTGTCTATGTTTGTGTGTGTGTGTGTGTGTGTGGTGTGTGTGTGTGTGTGTGTGTGTGTGTGTGTGTGTGTGTGTGTGTGTGTGTGTGTGTGTGTGTGTTTATGCAAATGTGTGCACACAATGTTGGGAGGATGCAACATATATATCCAATGTCAAACAAACACATAATTACATTATCTTAATGATCATCATCACCATCATCATTATAGAAACATGCTCTATTCCGAGTCTAGCTTATCTAAAAGCAGCAATATAATGTATTCTACTTACTGAATCTAGGCGATGGAATAAACGTGGCATGTTTCCATTCAATACACACTTGTAATCAAGGTTTCACACACACATACACACACACACGTCTATTAGATAAGATAAACGGCAAAAGAATTACAAGGTAACTAATTTATTAAGTTAGATTACTTAGCCTATTATCGATTGGTCATCGTTTTTCATATTGGAAAAGTTTGACAGTTTCAGAAAATATTTGGTCTGCTGTCACCAGTTATTTAGAGAATAGCTCTCTTTTTACTATAAAATCTCATGTTATATTTTGCCCTCATTTTATTTTACTCTTTTGACATCCACCCCACTCAGCGCAAGTAATAAAACCGACATTAAGGAAGCATATACAGACGCCCCAAATGTGTTCGGCCAATGTTGACGATTCAGTCTAAGTTGAGTGCTGTTTCTTTCTTCGGAGAGTGGTCTTTGTGTTTTCAGTTTGGTGTATAACTTGATCATCTTGAGAGCGCACGGATTCATATGCAATTACACGTTGAAAGTCATGCATATCTGTCTCTTTCTCAGTTTGTCTACCTGTATGTAAATAAATATGAATCTATATAGTTAGATAGGTAAGTTTGCCCGTATATATTTGTATACAGCTAAAGATTAGCTACGTCACTCGTCAGTGATTTCAACCATATACCCTATTGCAAATTTCTATCTATCGATCGATCGCTTACCCTATGTGTTTATAACACGGCCTGCCTCTCTTTCTCGCTAACTCTCTCTTTCCACACACACACACACTCTCACACATACACTTATATATATATATATATATGCATGTAACTATGAATATATGGATACATGCATGTCTAACATACCACAGAAAATCGATTATCACTTTGGTTCAGTGACACAAATTTCGCAGATAATCATTTGACTTCCAGTATTAAAATTATAAGTAAATAATTTACCGATGTGTTAAATGCAATTTGATGTAGCGAAGCCTCACCTCAAAAAATGGAAAGTAGAAATCGCGGTAAGGAGAGGTGAAACAAATGAAAACAAAATATTTCATGCAATTTCATATTCTATATAAACGAAAATACAAATATATATGGTTTTGCACGTATGGGAGAGTGTTCAATGTATTTATGTGTGTGTGTGTGTATGTGCGTGCGTATGCGTGTGTGCGGGTGTGTGTTTATACAAATACTCACTAAACGAAATTCCATAAATTGCTGTATTTGCTTAATTTAAAATTTATTTGTACATACACTAAATAATTTACACACATACAAATATAAGCAAATATGAAATTTAATCTACAAAAACGGAAATATAAAGATGTATACGTTAAAGTTAATTCATTTCCCATAGTGATGAATCAGATATGAAAATACTATGCATAGATGAGATTAATGTTTTTTGAGTGCGTAACACTTAATCTGAAATTATCTATCTTATCTACAATTTCCGTATATATAGATATCTAAATGTGTGAATAGATAAAGTCAACTATATACGGGTATGAAAAAAAAATAGAGGTGTTACGTGTTCAGCATATTCTATTTTATATGCATACATTTATTGGTACACCTGCAACGCACATATATTATTTCCGGGTGAAACAACTGTGATATAATCACAGTTTAAAATCTTCATAGCGAGATTAATATATGTTAAATATACATAGGCTTGTGAACGTTTGTAGTTACAGAAATGGATTCGCAATCATGTTGGTTAGATAAGTTAGTAAGATTCTTAACATATAATTCCAATAAGTTCAATAATACTAGAATGCCGATATCAGATATGACAATTTCTATAAATATATGCAATAATACTAGTGTATCTCCCTCTATACATACATTAATCTAGAAGAAAATACTGAATTCTGCCTAAAATAGGCAGAATATATTAAAACAACTACCTGTTTAATACAAAATACATTTACATATGTATACACTTACATATATAGAAAGAACACCTAATATATACATGGAAACACTTGAACACAAGGATGTATAGGAGGTTAAATAAACAAGGATGTTAAATAAAAAAGATATCTATCTATAATTTACATTTTACACTAATCTGACTCTATACATTTATAATAAAGTAAATGAAAATTTATAATTTAAAAGGAAGGAATTACCTCAGTCATTAAAATTAGGGCGTCAAAGTAAGTGTCTCATATGACTCAGTAAATCAAATATGACCTCATTATATTTTGGCTGTATTAGGGCGGTGGATTGGCAGTATCAGTAGAGGGTCGGACGCCATGCTTTCCAGTATAGTTACGTCCCTTTACGATCTGAGTTCAAATCCCGCCGAGGTTGACTTTGCCTTTCATCCTTACGGGGTCGATAAAATAAAGTACCAGTAATGCACTGGGTAATTGCTGGCCTTGTGCCTAAAGTAGAGACAATTATCAGGGCGGTGGATTGGCAGTATCGGTAGAGGGTCGGACGCCATGCTTTCCAGCATAGTTACGTCCCTTTACGATCTGAGTTCAAATCCCGCCGAGGTTGACTTTGCCTTTCATCTTTACGGGGTCGATAAAATAAAGTACTTTAAAGTTTTCTTAATGTGAGCCCTGCTTATAACTAGAAACAAAAGTAAAAACAATTATCATTGGATTGGCTGTATCGGTAGAGGATCTGATACCATGCTATGCAGCATAGAGTTACGTCCCATTACGGTCTCGGTACAAATCCCGCCGAGGTTAATTTAGCCATTCATCCTTACGGGGTAGATAATATAAAGGACCAGTATTGCACTGGGTAATTGGTGGCCTTGTGCCCAAAGTAGGAACAGTTATTATTATCTTCTGGGGTCAATAAAATAGAGCCCCAGCAATTGCTGGCCCTGTGCCAAAAGTAGAATCAATTATTATTATCATCAGGGTTTGCTATTTATGATCTGAGCCCAATTCGGGCCGAAGTCAACTCCGCTTCTCACGTCTACGCGGTCGACAAGACAAAGCACCAGCAATTCACTAGGGTAATAGCTGGTACTGTACCAAAAGGAGAAACAACCGTTATCATCAGCATCACCACTATCAACATCAATAAATCATTTTCATTTTCATTATTCAGTGGTAGTAGTGGTAGTGGCAGCGATGTAGCTGTAGGTGTCGTTGTAATTTTTGAATGTCTGACTTTTTTGTTTGATTTTTATTTCCTTTTTTTTTCCGAGGCCAGTATCATTGGTCACATGTTTTGTTGTTGTTGCTGTCGCTGCTGCTTTGTATATTTGCTAGCGTTGAGCTCGTAGCTATAACAATGAGGGAGGTAGTGGATGTTGCTTTCAACTATTTTGAATGTTGTTTTTCTTTTGATGTTGCGTTTGTTTTTGTCTGTGTTCTGTTCAATAGCTTTACAACTTGTTACTTATATTTACTATACAAGTTGACATCCCTCCTTCATATTTGAACTAAACATTTTGAGAGAACTTATGAGATACAACAATACTTATTATTATTATTATGGGATTTGTAGTGGCGGCGGCGGTGATATTGCTGTTGTAGTTAGTGGACGCAGAGGGGTTCTCTCCCACTTGTAAATATTTTCTATTTGAATATAAAGTTTTTAACATAAGATTAAACATTTGAGTTATATTCGCAGATGTTATGTGGCCTCACTTCTTGAAGGTGAGGGCTGATGCTTCTATTCCATTTTCAATAAAAATTATTATATCACAATTGTTTTAAACATGTAATTTTTGTTCGTGCTGTGTTTCTTTGTGTCTGTGTTCTGGTCAGTAGCTTTTAGAATTATTACTTATGTTTAATATACAATTTGACATCCATCTTTGATATTTGAACTAAATATCTTCAGAGAATAATATGCTTTTCTACTTTTGGCACAAGGCCAGCAATTATCCAGTGCATTGCTGGTACTTTATTTTATCGACTCCGTAAGGATGAAATGCAAAGTAAACCTCGGCGGGATTTGAACTCAGAATAGCAATTAGTTGTAAGATATTCATTCTTTTTTCCTTTCTTTTCAAAATGCGGATCCTCGGAAAGGTCTTTGTAGTAATTTTACTCCATATAATGCGTAGGTCAGTGTTCAAACAGTCACTCTAGGTAGATCTGATACTTCTAAGAATTGAGAGATCCCAGCTCCGATATTATGGGCATGAAGTTAGAATGTCTCGGAAAAGAATGGCTGGACAGATTTTAAGGGCAAAGCTAACCTGCTGGAGACCCTAAGATAGACCCTGACGAGGATGGTTGGATAACATTTATGAGCTTCCCTTGTCTCAATTAGGTATCCAGCCTGCTTCCGACAGGTCTCACTGGAAGGAGTGTTTGATGGCTCTCGCCGACGAACCTCTCACGATTAAGTGGGCGAAGAAGAAGAAGAAGAAGAAGAAGAAGAAGAAGAAGAAGCAGAAGAAGAAGAAGAAGAAGAAGAAGAAGAAGAAGAAGAAGAAGAAGAAGAAGAAGAAGAAGAAGAAGAAGAAGAAGAAGAAGAAGCCCTAAAGATATAGAACTGAAGTTTGTTCGACATGTACATTATTCAAATGACCACACGTAGTCGGTCAATATCTTAGTGAACACATTATCAACGACATTTTCATGATGAATTAAATGTAACAGATTACATACCATTGTTTCACTCCATGATATGATAGATTATAGGGTTGAGTAAGTAATTACATATAAGTATGAATAGGGGAAAATGTAGTGTATCGTTGAATGTATAACTGGAATTAAAATTAAAATTAAATTAAATTATATTTAAACATGAAGCTAATGTTGAATAAAGGCATCGTTGTATATTACGTTGCATATTGAATGTAATATGGGATGTATTGAAATTCAATATTATGAGATATGAAGGTTTAAACATATAAAAAGATAAAAATAAAAAAAATATTAAAACGGAACAAAAAAAAATTGAAAAAAAAAAGTTTAATTTTAATTCTAATGTCAAAGATTCAGGAAATAATCTGGAATGATTGTGGGTTAATGAAAATATTTCCCGTCGATAGGTGTTTACATCAAGGAAGAGAATGTGGTGCGGTAAAACCAAGACTGATTTGAAAGGTTTCTTCATCTCAGGAATGTCATAGGAAAAGAAGATAATAGTGACCCTGCACATTCAAATTATGAAGGGTGGGGATTAATTAACTAACTCCAAGCACTCCAATGGCTTAAAGAACACCACACAATGCTCACAATGCCGATGAAGATGATATGGTGACTGATAGGTAACATATTACCTTCTTGTTATCTTTTTTCAATTGCGCGTAACATTTAATGGAAGTCATATAGCTATACTTAGGTAGAAACTGTAGGTGAATATTTAAAGTACCAATGAAGTTTGAGATTTCGAATCACATATCCATTTTAAACTGATAGCATGCGTTCTATTTTATGGGTATGTCACATTTGTATACATCGGATAACTTAGTATCCCTGATCCCTGAAATATATATAATAAAATAATATTAATATATATATATATATATATATATATATATATATAACAAAGGAATTGTGGTAAAGAACCAGATGGACCATAACGCACCAGAGTACTCAATACTTAGGGTAGTAGAGTGGGAAATAGGAAAAATGATGATCCCGACGGCAGAGCACAAGCCGTTTCGACGGCTATTTCTGGACTAAATTAGAATTTTTAGCCTGGTGAATAAATAGCGGAACTTGTGAAGGGGGTACTTCCTTATATGGGAAGATTGTAATTGTCAAGAGGATTGGTTAAAATGTGTTGTAAATACAAATAAGGCTATCATGGCATTTGGTGGGTGGTAGGGGTGTCTGAACTTGCCTGTAGAACAATAGGGGCGTGAGTGGAGCGGTCAAGCGTTGAAAGTGATATGTATACGGCAGATTCTAAGGATAGTGTATGATGTGGAGGAGTGGGGTTATAGAATAGGTAAATCGAATGAGAGTAGGAGACAATAGAAGATAACAGAAATAAAAAAAAAATGTATAAAATTAGATAGTGAGAAATCAATAAAAAAAATCACAATGCTATCTTAAAATTACAGCTTAATAAGTTGAGAATAGAATAAACTTATAGAAATTGAGTAGTAACAACACTGATACAATATTACAGGGGTTTAACACGTCTGCTATAAGTTGGTAGTAAAACGTATTCGGCCAATTCTATCTTAAAATTACAGGGTTGGGGTCACTGATGCTACAGAGGCCTGATGGGCTGCATCGGGGTAGGCGAAAGGGGAAAATCAGACGAGTAAGACAACAGGGTGTGGAAGGAAGTGATAGGAAGAGAAAGGGGAAGAAGACAAAGAGGAAAAGAAAAGAGATACATCTACCTATGAAACAGTGGTTTTCACTAACTTATTCGGCAAGTGGGGGGGGGGGGTATCAGCCCTTGTCTACCCACCCGGGTTGTTATGGGGTTTGAGGGCGAGGTAAGTCCTACGCAATCTGTGTTTGCTTGCGGTTATCCGTTCGTATTTCTTGTTTAGGAGTTGGTCCTTGGAAAACAACATTTGTAATGTTTCCTCCGAGCATAAGTTACACGGACGCCATCCTCCCGTGTAAGATTTATCTCTGGATAGTAAGCCCCAAGTGAGATTTTAGGTTATATTATTATCTTGGAGGTCCCAGATGTTGCCCGAAAGTGTAGTGGCATGTCGCCGGTGTTGGTAGAGCCGGGTCTTGAAGTCACACGCAGTTAATCCTATATAAGCTTTGTTGGAGGTGTCCATCCTCACATTACACTAGTAGATCACGTTCCGTTCCCGGCATTTGTTGTTGAGGAGGGATGTAGATCTATCAGGGAAGTTACACCTCCTGGTCGGCTCTCCACTGATGTCTAGGTTATTTCTTCCATAGGGGTTGAGTGTATTGTTGTTTGAGGAGACGATGTTTTGTGCGAAGTTAGATGTGGTGCTGTAGGATAGTTTGATGGTGTTTTTGTTGATTATGTTGTGGTAGCGGTGTTGTAATTGGAAGTGTTTTTCGAGGAGTCTAAAGGACATGTATATATATATATATATATATATATATATATATATATATATATATATATATATAACGGCGATGAATTAGTTTTGCGAGGTTTTTTATATGAAATCGTATGTCGAAACAAATATAGTTATACTTGGGGAGGGTCATTGTTGTGTAATATTGCCAGAATTAATAACAGAACACACATAAAGTTCTCCTTAATGAGAGCTCCATTGACCTCTCGTTACGTAGACTGTATCAATATAGTTATAAGAACATCACCACTAGAGAGCACTAACAAGTTTGATTTAGAACGTAGCACAATGGAAAGAATCCACCAGATAGCTAATTCCATACACCAGTAATAACTGTAACTATCGACTACCTTCCAAACACCCTTCCAAACACCCTAACAATAGACTACCTGCATTAGACACGGAACTCTGGATTAACACTATAGACGAGAGAGCCCAAATTCTCCACTCACACTATGCTAAACGCATGGTCTCCAAATACCTGATACTCAAAACTCAGCAATGTCCAGTAGTGCTAAGTTTACTATTCTGATCGCAGATTTGGTACGAGTGATGAAGAATGTGTCCCGCATGTGCGACCCAACATAAATGGAAAGACACATCCAACAATTCATCAACCACATGCAGTTCTCTGGCTACAATCAAAGAGACAGAGTCGGTGTATACGAAGGAGTCATGGAGAAGTATAAGACCCTCATAGAACTGGACATGAAAGGAATTTGCCCATTATACAGGAGCAAATCATGGAATAGCTTAGATAGGGCTAGACATAAGATAGGGAAAGCCACCTCATGGTACTACAACCATAGATACCAGAGTGTCATGTTTGTGGACGCGACCCCTGGAGGGAAATTAGCTAACCAGTGTAGAAAGGCCCCGAGAAAGACCAACTTAAAGATTAAGGTGGTAGAAAAGCCAGGAACCACCAGAAAATCCCTGATCAGCAAAACCTACCCTTTTAAGAAAACCCACTGTACTAATAGGAAATGCATCTTATGTAAGGTAAACCTCCGGATAAACTGTTAAACTAGAAACCTAGTCTATAGCATAAGATGTACAGAGGGTACTTGCAGAAACATGACAACAACATACATAGGCGAGACAGCTCGTAGTATAGGTAAAAGGATAGACCAACACTGGGGGAACTAAAAGGACGAAAAAACGGTTCAGTACTATACGAAAATGCCAAACAACAACACGACGGTAACATAGACAGCATAGAAATTAGAATAATCTAAACATAGAAATGACCCAGCAGATAGGCAAATCAGAGAGGCAGTGAAATAGAACTTAGAAGGCAAGGCTAAACAGAAAAAAATGAATGGAATAACAACACCCAAACAAACAACACTGACCTAAGAGAAGTATAAATAAATAAATAAATAGATAAATAAATAAATAAATACATACACAAGCACAATAACAACAAACACATATAAATCAACAGTAGTAAAGGTAGAATACATTAACCAATACACAGTCACCCTATCACGAACACACATCAAACAAAACACTATAAACACACGCAAACGCATGCGCAAAGAAGACAAAATAAAATAAACAAATAAATAAACATATAAACAGACTAAATAAAGATGGCGTAGAAAATACAATGCAACGGGAGGAAACAATAGCACCACTGACGATGTTGCAGATGTGCAACGAAATAACTTTGGTAAACTATATATATGTGTTATTTTTTACCGTTGGTCAGTCAATGGGATCATTGAGGTCCGAATAAATTAGATTACCGATATAAAATACACAGAAGCGAAAAGCGAAAAGCAACTAAACAGTGAGTTGTGTTCTGCTATTAATGCTGGCAATATTACACATATATGACCCTCCCCAAGTATAACAATATATATATATATATATATATATATATTTATATATATATATATATATATATACATATGTTTATCCCGTGGGTAACCACGGTAAGTAAGGTACTCAAAACATAGCAATGTATACATATTTAATATAGAAATGGCTTCTACAGGACTAGAACTCTTTCATTCGGAGGATATCATCGGGAAAGCCCTGGGGGCTTTCCATTACAATTGTAACGGGTCTGACGAGCCACGGATTACAGAGTGGGGCTAGATTGATACAGATTGAAACTTGAGCTGATCAGTGGCGAAACGCGCGTCACGAACCAATAAATGTAATTGCCCTTGTTTTATTTCATTTTACTATAATATCTCTTTTTAGCTCTACACCTCGACACAGAAGTGAACTTAAACATCGAGTGGTCACCCGGGTGAACATATAGTAACTCCAAGTTACACTCCCTTGATATATATATATATATATATATATATATATATATATATAATGAGTATAACCGAAGTTGCAGCTGGGAGGAGCAGATACGCAATCGATTTTCAAAGACTGTCACAAATTACTCAATGAGAGAATTATCAATAAATTATACCTCAGAGTAATCACTATAAGTAATAGTGATACAATTCAAAATCCGACCAGAAGCATGTTGCCATCTTAATACTGCCACAAGGAAAAATACAGACATGTTAAATATATATATACAGGCACTAAATATCCATTGGGTCGTATAATGGGTACAGAAATATTTGAAAGACGTATATGTAGATAGTTCCATCTCATCTCGTATTTATACTGGCGTTTCGAGAGTTTCAGTTGTTATAAAGATAGTACTATTCTTCTGACCGCATCAATAGTCGCTCTTATATAAAAATGTTAAGTAATCAAATCTTGCCAAATGTTTGGTCTGCTTCATTGAAGAAATAGTTCATATATGTGAAATAATTCACATATGTGCAATAGTTCATATATGCTCTAAGGAATATTATGTTTAATAATTTCTACTTACACTTCGTAATTACAGGTCATAATATATCGAGTCAACAGACAGACACGCTCATTACACATTTAACAATATGCAATGTCATCGTAAATATTGTGGCTCTTTATAAACCAAAACCTCAGTGCAAATTTGAATCAACAATATACATTGATTTACTAATTTGTAAATAATTGCCTGGAAAGCATATATGTTCAACGAGTATATTTGTGATTACTGTTATTTCGTGAATATCTTATTTGTTATTTTGTTATTTTTCTTGTAATTTCACTTTCATTATTAGTATCATTAATTTTGTTTTACCTTAAAACACAGCACGACAGTTTTAATTACACATCCTATTTATAATGAAAAACTATGCTTAGAATACTAATAACACGTCTACTTTCTTAGTCATACAAAGGTTTTGTATCAATCTCATCAGTTCGAAAGTTGAAGTTGCTTTTAGCGTGTGTAATATAACATAACATTATTTATACGATTGACTGTCTGAAAAAAAATTCAACAAACATTTCAATCAATATTGATTAGATTTCCTCCAAAATACAATGCATTGCTTAGTGTCCGATAGTAACCTTGATTTATTTACCAATGTTCAAATAGACGGAATACGAAAATAAAGACATATCATGGAATTTGCTTCCACAATGGACTGTTCTATGTAGTCTTGTAAACCTTGTAATATTAGAGAAAATTATATCAATTAACTGTCTAGTTTTCATTTCTTGTTATTCAGTTGGATAAAGTAAATATATCCCGGTATGACGTTCACAGTTACATCCCGGAAATCTCGCTAATAGATACAATGCTGCCAATGTCTAGACACAAATATACACGCATGCATCCATACACGCATGCACACATACATACATACATGCATTTATATATATATATATATATATATATATATAAATTATACAATTATCAAAGTTGTGTTCAAATCATTTAATAGCTGGCAATCGTTTCTTCCAAACTCTCGTTTTGGATCATCGGAGCATTATCAATGTTTGCACATATATTTAACCTCCTATTCAACTGAACAATAATACAAATAAGTCGATGTTGTGAGCAACAGTTTCGTATTTACAGAGTGCTTTTGATTTTGATTTTAATTTAATTTGAATTTGAATTTGAACTTGAACTTGAATGTTTGTACAAATATTGTACAATTCTCGTAAAATATATGTCACATCCATTCCACATCGTAAATACGAAACTGTTGCTCACAACATCAACTTATATGTATTATTGTTCAGTTGAATAGGAGGTTGATTATATGTGCAAACATTGGTAATGATCCGATGTCTCCAAAGGAGAGTTTGGAAGAAACGATTGTCAGCTATTAAATGATTTGAACACAACTTGGATAATTGTATAATTTATTTATTTTCCTGCTCTGTAAAACAACTGATGTTCATACATTGAGCTATTTCTCTTAATGGTAATAAGGTAATTAAGAAATTACTGACCTTCTGGTTTATAGTTATTTATACTATATACATAACTATAAATAGTATTATATATATATATATATATTAGAAATTATAAGCTTTCACCGTATTTTAGACTAAAGAAATGTCTAGCCTGATAGTGGGGTTTATAACCCTCGGAGAAATAGAAAAAGATGAGTGTTGTCTTTAACTTAATTGTTTAAGCGTCAGTCATACAAAAGTGAGTTAGAAGCGAAACGAAATTTAATTTCGTTTCGTTATTTGTTTTTATCGTTTCCGCTGAACCGGTGCGTACAATGACTCACGTTCTATGCAAATTAGTCTACCCACTACTAATTTTCATAGAAAAAGCATATAACGATATGTGCTTTTACAATTCTCCAGAGAAGCCGGAAGATGGGTAAATATTGCTGATGGGATGTAATAACATCGAAACTAGTCCAATATTCCTGTCTGGCCCTCTGGAGAATAGAGGAAATGTGTTTCCTTGAAAACCCGTATGACTCTAAAACCCGGTCCGTCTGTGTGGTTACATACAGACTAGCTGACACTCACTGTAAAGTGTCTAGTGAAAAGCTGAGTACATGTACATATGTATACATGTGTGTATTTATATGCATACTAATACTTCCGTATACATATGTAGATGTACACTTTAACTTAATTGTTTAAGCGTCAGTCATACAAAAGTGAGTTAGAAACGAAACGAAATTTAATTTCGTTTCGTTATTTGTTTTTATCGTTTCCGCTGAACCGGTGCGTACAATGACTCACGTTCTATGCAAATTAGTCTACCCACTACTAATTTTCATAGAAAAAGCATATAACGATATGTGCTTTTACAATTCTCCAGAGAAGCCGGAAGATGGGTAAATATTGCTGATGAGATGTAATAACATCGAAACTAGTCCGATATTCCTGTCTGGCCCTCTAGAGAATAGAGGAAATGTGTTTCCTTGAAAACCCGTATGACTCTAAAACCCGGTCCGTCTGTGTGGTTACATACAGACTAGCTGACACTCACTGTAAAGTGTCTAGTGAAAAGCTGAGTACATGTACATATGTATACATGTGTGTATTTATATGCATACTAATACTTCCGTATACACATGTAGATGTACACTTTAACTTAATTGTTTAAGCGTCAGTCATACAAAAGTGAGTTAGAAGCGAAACGAAATTTAATTTCGTTTCGTTATTTGTTTTTATCGTTTCCGCTGAACCGGTGCGTACAATGACTCACGTTCTATGCAAATTAGTCTACCCACTACTAATTTTCATAGAAAAAGCATATAACGATATGTGCTTTTACAATTCTCCAGAGAAGCCGGAAGATGTGTAAATATTGCTGATGAGATGTAATAACATCGAAACTAGTCCAATATTCCTGTCTGGCCCTCTGGAGAATAGAGGAAATGTGTTTCCTTGAAAACCCGTATGACTCTAAAACCCGGTCCGTCTGTGTGGTTACATACAGACTAGCTGACACTCACTGTAAAGTGTCTAGTGAAAAGCTGAGTACATGTACATATGTATACATGTGTGTATTTATATGCATACTAATACTTCCGTATACATATGTAGATGTACACTTTATCTTAATTGTTTAAGCGTCAGTCATACAAAAGTGAGTTAGAAGCGAAACGAAATTTAATTTCGTTTCGTTATTTGTTTTTATCGTTTCCGCTGAACCGGTGCGTACAATGACTCACGTTCTATGCAAATTAGTCTACCCACTACTAATTTTCATAGAAAAAGCATATAACGATATGTGCTTTTACAATTCTCCAGAGAAGCCGGAAGATGGGTAAATATTGCTGATGAGATGTAATAACATCGAAACTAGTCCAATATTCCTGTCTGGCCCTCTGGAGAATAGAGGAAATGTGTTTCCTTGAAAACCCGTATGACTCTAAAACCCGGTCCGTCTGTGTGGTTACATACAGACTAGCTGACACTCACTGTAAAGTGTCTAGTGAAAAGCTGAGTACATGTACATATGTATACATGTGTGTATTTATATGCATACTAATACTTCCGTATACATATGTAGATGTACACTTTAACTTAATTGTTTATATATATATATATATATATATATATATATATATATATATATATATATATATATATATATATTATTTAGGTTTGATGGTTCACCACTGGATGGAATTGGTCATTCCGTCTGGTCAATCTTGATGTAATATTTAATTTAATTTATTTCATCCTATAACTCTAAACATAAGTTTACCGTTCCAATTTTCTGTTCACACATTATACCATACAGACGCCTACTATATATGCATCTGTTAAGATATAGGTTCTTTGGAATAACATTTTTCGCGGCGATTTCTAGCCTGACTGCAGTGTGACCCTTACGCTGACTTTTCTTATTTCTTTCTTTCTTTCTTTCTTTCTTGCTTTCTTTCTTTCTTTCTTTCTTTCTTTCTTTCTTTCTTTCTTTCTTTCTTTCTTCTTTTTTCTCTTTGACGGAGAGGTGGTAATACATTATAAGATTTCCAGATGGTCATTAGTAGACCGAGTAGCTATCACTTGAGCGCGACTGACTGAGGTGAAAGCAGCTAGTTGGTCAATCGTCCTATTTGTCTTTGATTTACGGACCCATGGATTTTATCTGTTATATTCCTTTGTTAGATTTCGAATACCTGATGATATCACCGGATTCATACGGAACCTGGTCATTGAAATGATCATAGTATAATACACCTTTCAAGAATTTTCACCAGTCCATCCTCCTGTTATTTGATTTTTATATACATACTTCGTTTTTTTTATTTGTTTGGTAAGATTTCTTATCAGAAAACCTGTGTTGAAACAGATATTTTTTATACTTCGTCATGCTGTCAATAAAAGCACACGAAACTGTTCGTTTTCACTTCAATGTATTATTAATTTCAGGTTGGTTGGTTCAATAATCGGATGGTTGTTTATATATTTTCAAATCTCTTTCGTCACACATGCTTTGACCTCCTCAGTGACTGATTTCTTATTTTGTATCTCTCCTTTGTTCTGTCCTACACCACCTTCAAAACCAAACTCACCCTCAGAAAGAGAAGGATAGGTTACCGCCAAATATTGCGAGACCTCACCACGAGACATATACCACTTAGTTAGCATTTAGATTTGTGTGAAATGAATGACTCAATCAAAAATCTACTTTTTTCTATTATTTCCTTGTCGAGATATTACCACAGATCAAACAGCAAAAACTCATGTATCCAAAAATACAAATGATGACTGAATAGAATCTAACAACCCCCCCACACACACCTAATATTCTTCACCTTGTTAACATAATTATTATCATCAATGTTATTATTTCTGCCATCGTTAGTATGTTAACACATGAAACTCAAAGGGGTGAATAAATCGCCGTTGCTACAAACACTAAATACAGACCGTCTCAGAAAGACACACAAACATACACACAAAAACACAAACATATATAAAAGAGAAAACATTTATTCAAATGAAAACATATTTGTGCACCCGCCTACTTACTGAATCATATCAACCCAACGCACACACAATCATACATATATATATATATATATATATATATATATATATATATATATATATATATTAAAATTGTCTGCATTTAGAATTTATGTACTGCCACACGAACAATAGCAACTGTCATTCGATGCCTAAAATCAAGATCTTCTTCAACCTATCAAATTGAAGTACACATATAGCAATTGGAGCCAGATTTTCTATATAAAACCGAATTAAATTTCCAGCATCACTTAGATGTACGTTACAAACTGGCATAACCAGCCACTTCTCCATTCACTTGACTTTATAAACTCATCCAATTTGTGAAACCGGTTAAGCTGTAAAGTATTTTAAAGAAAGCTTCTGAAACCTTCTAAAGACACCAACTGAATTTGAAACTTATTTTTACTGTATCACTTTGTTTAAGCCTTGTATATATACGTGCTTAATATAATATTTATTTTACCTTGTATGTCCTCCAACGTTTATATTTCACCCACCTCCTACAACCCACTATTATGTTTATATAAATAGATATCAGTACCTCAACCGTTACTGACAATGCCAACTGCATCCGCCAATGGTGGGTTCGCTCACCTCCCCCATTCATTATTTTCATGGACTGCATTGATATGCGCTGCCATGGTGGAAATGACGACTCCCAGGTGTAAAATCAGTCGGCTGGCATTACATAACACGATAGAATTTGATCTCCGACTTGTTTTCGATAGCTTTGATGCAGATTATTGCATGGCTAGAGTTATCTGGCTACAATCAAAGAGACAACATCAAGTTATATCAAAGAACCAGGGCCAAATGGTCAAAATTGTAGAAAATAATGCGAATGGAACTTGCTACATATATGGCAGATCATTTGGAAATAAGATAGAAATAATTAAGAAAAAAGTATAATAAAATCAACTCGTTGTATGATAACAATAACTACCAGCGATCAATGTTCCTCAATGCAATCCGTACGGGTAAACTAGCTTATAGATAGAGAAGGGCTTTGCACAACAAAAAATAAATATTAAGATTGTTGAAAGGACAGATTTTCCCATAAAAGCCCTAATCAGTAGAACACATCCTTGAGAAAAACCTGCACTGATAGGAGATACATCGTCCGCAAATTAAGCCCACAAATTAAATGCAAATCTAGGAACATAGTAAATATCATAAGATGTACTGAGGAATAGTGCGGGAATAAGAACTCAATTTCCATAAGTGAGACAGCCCGAAAGAAGATATGAACACTGGCGAGAAGTACTAATCAGTACTCCACCAGCATGCCAAAATGGAATATGGGGACACATTAGATAACATAGAAATAAAACATATATTCACACACAACAAAGACGCAATCCACAGACATATTTCGTTGTGGGAATATGCGGAGAGATGATCAGCGAGAGTGATGTCAAATTCCGCGGGATCGAATGGGGTTCCTGCTTGTACCCGACGTTAATAGCCTCTGAACCACAAGACCCAAACAAACGGGCCACCAGCCATTACCAAATGGCCAAGACGACCCACGCAGAAAGACGGAACTGGTGTACTAGAGCTATATTAACCACCGAAAACCACGACCATGTAAAGAAAATGATCGCAGATGCGGTGGGGACAGTTTAACATGAACCCTTAAGGAACATATGTTTAAGGTCAATAGAAAAACATACAGTATTATAGACAACACAGCAATGCACCCCAACATATATTACCTGTAATAGACACAGAAATCTGGTTAGAAACCATTAAACATAAAAAACAAATCCTCCATTTGTATTATGCATAACCCATTGCCTGCAAGTACCTGATCTATCGAATCTCAGCGGTTTCGGATAGCATGAAAGTTAATATACTAACTATGGTTTAAATAAGAGTGAAGAGGAATGTGTCCCATATCGGCAATCGTGAAATATTAGAGACACATAAAACACTTCAGTCACCGCATGCAATTCTCTGGCTACAATGAGGGAGTCAGTGTCAGGGTACATAAATGATGTAGAGCCTAATGGACAAAGATTGTAGAAAATGATGTGAAAGGGACTTACCACATGTATACGAGCAAATCTTAGAATAAGATAGAAAGAATAACAACGACTGATAAATTCAATTCGTTGCATGATAGTAATAGATACCATATTGTAATGTCCGTCAATCCAACCCCCAGAGCCGAACTAGCTTACATAATTAGAAGGGCTCTTGTACAAAAATTAAATATCAAAATAGTTGAAAGACAAGGTATTCCAATAAAGATCCTAATTAGTAGAGCATATCCTTTTGAAATAAAACCCTGAATTGACAGGAAATGCATAGTGTGCAAATTAAGCCCATAAATTAACTTCAAACCTAGGAACGTAGTGTATATCATATGATGTAGTAAGGGACATTGTAGGAATAGGAACACTACTTACATAGGTGAAATAATCCCTAGCATAGGAGAAAGGATAAATGAACCCTGGCGGGAATTCCAAGATAGGAAGAATTCATGATTACTCCATCAACATGCCAAAATAGAGGTACAAACTGAGGAACATAGAAATGAATATTATATCCACACAGAAAACGTGCAAACATAAATCAACTCCAATCAAAATTAAGCAGAAAATTTGAGTGGAATATCAACATCAGAAGATAAAAACATATAGAGACACACAAGAACCAAAGTAATAAAATAAACCAGGCACACAGAGATACAACCAACTACTTACAAGTAAATAAACTTCTTATAAATAAATAAATCTAAACACGCACATACCCGGATAACGCATACGCAACCCAAATACACAGCACACAACATACAGAAAGAAGATAGCGCAGGACAGAAAAACAAAGACACAAAATATCAGATTAGTCACTTGGGAGGTCACACTATGTGACGAAATTCTTTTAGTAATAAAGAAAATAACATCCGCGTGTTAAACCATCCCACTGAAAATTTGGAAGAAATTGAAGTGAAAACCAGCAGGTGTTTGTATTTATTTTGGCAGCATGAAACTTCCGAAATGATAACAATAATGTGTGTGTGTGTGTGTGTGTGTGTGTGTGTGTGTGTGTGTGTGTGTGTGTGTGTGTGCGCGTTTGTGTCTCTGTGTGTGTGTGTTTTACTATATATGTGTATGTATATGTGTGTGTGTATTTATGTTTAACAATCAGCAGAAAAAATAGAATAAAGTACGTTCTTATTTTCGAACTCGAAAACATTGCGATAGCTGTTCAGTAGTGGAAAGCATGTTATTCGTTGTTATTGTCACCGATGGAAATATTATATATAAACCAATAGCCGTATCGTTGGAAACCAGTAGCTAACGACGCTAGTGTACACAATGTTGATAATAAATAATAATAAATGATCAAGTGAGGGTTAGAAGCTGTTTCACCCGAATAATTAATATACTTGTAAAGGGAACCCATATGAAATCATGTTCATGTAGCTATCATATACAACCGTATTTTAGTTTGCATCATATTTTAATTGTTCCATTTTCGGCTGCAATTGTTTCGGTTAATGTCGTTATTCACTCCATTTATTTTGGCAAATGTTTTTAAATGATTTAAAACTCTGTATTTTAAGTTCCACTGACTATCCATGCTTCTCTTCGAAAGAAAACCTACAAGGCAAATATTTATTTATTCGTAGATGCTTATCATCCTGGCCACATCAAATACGAATTGTACTGACCTAACAAAGGAATCTATACTAACATTCTAAAGATGTTTGAAAGTTGCATCCTCTTGACTTAAGTAAGTAAGTGACATTTTGCATATCATAGTGCTAGATATTCAAGATATTATTTTTCTTGGGTTAAGACTGTTTTAAAAATCTTTGTATTAAGGTCCTACCATACATGGTCCCCTTTAGGAACATCTGTTTCTTCATGGGAGAAACCAGACCGTAATTTGTAAGAGAGTTTACCAATGATTCTCGCAATGTTGGGGTGAATAAATAAAGGTTTTCGTTGCTTTTGTTATTGTTATTTAGAGCTAAGCCAGTCCTAATCATGGTGTCATAAAACAAAGTACCTTTCTAATTGTGATTATTGTATTTCAAAATGTATTGTCTAATGCATTATTCGTCGTCTTTTGTTTTACTGTTAAAATGTTTTTGTAAGAATATATTGCTGCTATTTCTAGTAGATAAAACAATTAAAGTATTTTTCTTGAGGGTGAAACTTTTTCGTTTGTTTTATGGCAGTGTTTCTGCCTATCACCAGGCATGTAGTAGAAATTGTAATTACACAATTAATAAACACTTTACAAACGTACTACTTTTGCCTTATTTCACATTCGTGTGTGCAGAAATGGTGAGGTTTGAAAATAGCATCTCATCGGAAAATAGCATCTATCCGAATCGACTGTTCCATATTACTGATATTAGGCTTGAAATGAAGATGATATATTTGTTTGGTTTACTTAATCCCGGTCTACCATCTTTTCAATCTGAACATTACCAAAACTATTTCATATTTACTTCAGTATTGGAAAGCAATTCATCTTCCTTCTGTCATTTTGAACGATGACTCTGCTTCATTTTCCTCCTAACTTATTGTCAAATATATGTTAGTTTGAACATAGAAAAGAATTTCCTCTCATATAACACTTGTATTTGTAGAGAACATATCTCTATAAATACAGTGTCCTGTATATTGATGTTTTGATTACTCAAAAGTAGCATATGGCTATTACATTCATTTAACTGTACAAAGAAAAGTGATACTTTCCCTATCAATGTTCGGAGTTACAGGTATCTTCATATCGCATACCTATTGATTTATCTTTTCGTTCTCCGCATTAAATGTTGGCATGTCAAAAATAAGACTTCCAGGTATAGGAGTTGAATACCTGTTAGGAAGCAATGAAACAGCACTGACATCCACGCCACTGCCGTGGCTTACAACGGTAAATTTCGTCCCCTATATACCAAATTAGTTGCTATATGGGTCATTCTATGTTTGATGGGTTATCTTGATTACGACCTTATCACAGTGTTGGGGACTATATGAATACTGCTTCGCTCTTAGCTGTATATTTTCGGAACACCCATCTGACTTAACAATGGCCCTATCGTGCCATATCCAACTAATATCTATAAAGTTTATGATACTAAGAAAAATAAGTATCCAGATTTTTCACAATGATCAAACTTAAAATTGCTGTTTGTATTGACGGAATAAGCGTTGCTACCTTCAAATATCATCCACCAAAGAAGAGTAATGATAGCAATTGTGCATTAAATGGTTGACAGTAATAGGGAAAAACAATAATACCATTTTTATTGTATCCACACAGGCGTGTATTTTGACAGATATTCATATAACATCAAAGAGCAGCACTTTCAATTACCTTTGTTACAACTTAGACGAAATGGCATTAGTTAAATTCCTCTGTTTTCCGTTTCAACACATTTGATAATTTCTTCGAGTATAAAACACATGATTTTATTATATTCATTTTCCCCAGGATAAGCAGCAAATTTGCAAATGAAAGGTGTAAAATATATCACGTTAATGGGCTAAAAAAACAACAACTCAATATTTGCGATTGATTCTATATTTCCCTATACAGCCTATTTTAGGTTTCAACGTAGTATTTGGTTCATTGAGCTAATGACGAATATAGTCCCTTGTTATTTGATAGTGTATGAGGGTCCTTTGTTGGTATCAACATCAGAGAAATGATATCAGATCAGAGAATCGACATCTGAATCGATGTGAATTACTTGATTATAAATTGGTACTACTTCTTCCATTGCAAATGATGCTGGAACTAATCGCTCGGATGATTAATGTGATATTAGGATACCTGCAAGAGGTTGCAAGATTCAAAATGGCATCCACTAACTCGCAGATAGTTCAATAAATTTTTCATCCATATCCTGATTGTCAGCTGGGGCAATCGAATAAATTGAAAAATGAATTACTGTAAAATCAAAAATAAATAAATGACAGAAAAATAATCAATGAAAGAAGAAGAAGAAGAAGAAGACGAAGAAGACAATTCAACAATACCAGCAACAACAACAATAGCAATAACAACAAGAAAAGCAATCCGAAACGAGATCGAACATTTTGGATTTCGTGACGGAACACTGAAGAATTTAATGACTACTCTTTTTAATGGACACGAATTTTTCACAAACGAACATATAATTAAGGATTAATCAATCTAGCAAATATTTTATATAGTTTTCTAAAATATTTGATCATTTGATGGATGAGGAAATTTCAACATGACGGATGATGTGCAAACACCTGATTACTCTAAAATGAAGTGGGGTAGGTTACTTTTATATAACAAAGAATTAAGAGATGTGGTGTTGCATATTTCTGTTCGGTTCTGACGCAGTAAATCATGGCTTATTGTTCAAATTCTTAAAATTACATCAACATGACTGTAAAGATAGTGTCAAGTATTACACAGAAATGAAAAGCGAACTAAACAAGTAACACGGCAGACACTACTGTATTTGATTATCTGGTAATAAATTATGAAGGCCTTCATTCAGATATTAACGATTTATAATAAACTCTCTGTATGTTTGTGTGTGTGTAGGGGGGGGGGGTAGATGTGTGTATTTGCATGTCATGTGTGTTTGTCTGTGTGAGTTACTCTGTCCCTGAAAGAGACATAGCGCAATATATAAAATAAAATATGATTATATATATTTCCGTAAATTTATATATTTCCAGTCTTCATTACGCTGAAATTGAAATTGTCTGTTCATGTTGCAGCCGGGAAATATTCTTTATAGTGGGCATTCACGATGCAAATATCCCTTCTCCGTGCCTCTGGTGTTGCCGAACTTCAAGACATTACAATTTGCAATTCTTTTCACAAGTAAACCCTAATAGGACAAAGAAGACACTCTGAAGTTTCCTCTCAGATGTTTTAAAAAATTCCGCTAATCTACTGCTTGGGATTTGAAATGTAGGTACTGCAGAGGTAACAATTTTAGTTTAAATTGTTTGTTTTTTATAGTTTAATAGGTGAATAGGAAATGGGTAATATTTGGTTCTAGCGATGGTGATCATCTTATTATTATTATGGAGCCCTGCGCAACTATAAATATTTTTTGAAATCTGGTGTTTAAGGTCACCGCACTCTGGATCGATGTAATGCTATTTCCTTTTTCTATTGGGTAATGTATAACTTAAGTAAATGCGAGCTGCGTGCGTGCATGACTAATCAATGACGCAAAATTAGCTGTCTTTGTTTTATGTCACGTATTAAAGGCTTTATGAACGTAGATTTTGTAGGGTAAGGAATTGATAGACATCTAGACATTAAGGCGTGTGGTGTTGTATTTATGTGTTAGTCTGCTGGCTTAACTTTATATTCTGGGTGTTTAGGAAGAGAATGAGACTGATAAATATAAAATCTAGTAAAATTAGATATAGTGATTGGAATAGTGTTAGAGAGACAGACCTAGATGTAAGTACGTCAGAAAGCCAATACTATGTTTTAAATGGTAGATTGAACTGGGAAGCCATTGTCTGTAAAAGTTTGTCATCAAAACGTTTATTAAATTAAAAGAAAGTAACGCTACGAATGTGCAGTATTATCTCCGTTTGGGGTATACAATCAGATAAGCATGATCCATTTTCAGTGCCAGGTGGATCTGTGAAGTTAATATGAGTGCCGTAGTTGTTTCGATCATGCTTGAGGTGGCCGGGTTAATATTTGTATTGTTGCTCTTTTAAAATCAAGTGTTATCCTAAGGTTCTCATACGTTCTTTGTTAAATGCTTTGTAATTATGTCAACAGTTATATTATTATGGTCACGATTTCCAATTTTAGTTCTCCTAATCATTATTTTTTCCTTATATTTCCGCTTATTATTTTGTTTCAAGTGTCCTGTTCAAGTTCAGATTGTGTTAGGCAATATTCAGCATGTCTCCAAACGTTGAAATTTCTCGTGTTACTTCTTTTCCCTTTTTAATTTATATATTTTGCATTTTTTGCATATTTCGCTTTTGATTTTGCATATTTTGTGTCCGTTACTAGTACATATGTGATGTAATGACTATTTTACATTTTTAATTTAAATTTCTACCGTTTTTCGTCGTTAGAATCTAATTTGTTACATGAAATAGTCAGTGGTGGAGTGGTAGAATCGGTAGAGCGAAAGATAAATGTTATTCTTCCATCACATTACGCTTTTCAGAAATACATATTTCTATATCGCTATTTATATTATTCCTCAAACAATATTCTCTACAAATACTCCGGCGAGTATAAATGTATTGCCATGCGCATAAATTAGAAACCATTATCATTTTAGGGCTGTTGTTGTTAGTTTTGTAGTTATTTACCAAGAAACCTGTACACGTAGCCGTTATTCACAGAGGCATTTTATTAGGTAAACACATTAAACGGAGAAATACATTCTCTGAAAACTTATTCAATCCCATTTATATATCTAACCAAGCACCTAATATAAGAAGCATTTCTCTCTCTATATGCGTATCACACTATCTTTCTCCCCATATCTCTCTCCCTATAAATATATATATATATATATGAGTGTGTGGTGCATGTGTGTGTGTGTGAGTAGTTATGTATGTATTTATCTCTATACATACATACCTAATGCTCATGTAGACGATATCTATTCAAATTTCACTTTCTCTTATACGATGATTTATTAGTATCTCATAATATAAGCAAGTGTAGATGCAAAATGATTACTCAACCGACAAGGCACAACAAAGAAAGCAATTTAGACAGAAAGACATGAGAAAAAAAGTAGTTTAACGTAGACAGATATCTATTTGTTTCAATTATATGTGGATGTATTTTGTTTAAAAGACTGAGTACACTTGTGTCTGACTTGTATTATATTTAAAACTAATGTGAAGTAACTGATAAATACAGTCGTCTGGCCGTGAAAATTAAATTTATTACATTGTATTATAGTTAAGATAAAATGTTTCTAAAGTAAATTACAGCGCATAAACACGAATCTACACACACACATAATGTATGTGTATATATATATATATATATATATGTGTGTGTGTATATATATATATGCATATACACACACACACACACACACATATATATATATATATATAGATAGATATATAGATATATATATGTATATATATATGTATATATATATCTATATATATATATATGTATCTATATATATATATATATATATATATATATATATATATATATATATATATATATATATATATATATATATGTATGTATGTATATATAAATATATATATATATATATATATATATATATATATTGTTACACTTTGGGAGGGTCATGTTGCCAATAAGAAACACACGCACCAGTGTTTCACTTCAATATTATAATAAATTTAGGAATTTATAAATTTCCGGTTGGTTGGTTGGTTCCACAACCAGATGGTTGTTTATATATTGTCAAAGTTCTTGCGTCACACGTTATGTGACCTCTTCAGTGACTGGGGATTATTTTCTTTGTTTTTGTGCCTCTCATTTGTTCTGTCCTACGCCATCTTGTTTATGTGTGTGTGTTGTGTGCTCAGTCTGCGCTTACGCCACATCCGTGTGTCTGTGTGTGTTTATATTCGTTTATTTATTTGTTTATTTACATGTTACTGGTTGGTTGTTTTTTGTATGTGCGTGTGTTTTTTCATTCTGTACTTAATTGTAAGTTGTGATGTTGCTGTTCCACTCATCTTTTCTATTTAATTTTGGTTGGAGTTCATTTATGTTTATTGCCTCTGTGATTTGTCTAAATATTGCGTCTTTTTTAGACAGAATCAAAACACACAGGCACATAGAACAAACAACCAACCAGTAACATGTAAACAAATAAATAAATAAACGAATATAAACACACACAGACACCCAGATGTGGCGCATGCGCAGACTGAACACACAACACACACACAGAAACAAGATGGCGTAGGACAGAACACAATAGAAGTACAAAAACAAAGAAAAGAATCTCCAGTCACTGAAGAGGTCACAGAATGTGTGGGGAAAGAACTTTGACAATATATAAACAACCATCTGGTTGTGGACCCAACCAACCAACCAACCGGAAATGTATAAATTCCTAAATTTATAAATTGATTATAATAAATTGAAGTGAAAGCTACTGGTGCATGTGTTTCTTATTGGCAACATGACCCTCCCAAAGTATAACAATATCGGTTTCAACACACGTTTTCAGATAAAGAATCTTGCTAAACAAATTCAGAAACCAAATATATATATATATAACGAAGGAAATGTGGTAAGGAACCAGGTGGACCATAACGCACCAAAGTACTCAATACTTAGGGTAGTAGAGTGGGTAATAGGAACGAGTAGGACCCCGAGGGCTGAGCTCGAGCCGTTTCGACGGCTAATTCTGGATAGAATTAGCCGTCGAAACGGCTTGAGCTCAGCCGTCGGGGTCCTACTCGTTCCTATATATATATATATATATATATATATATATATATATATATATATTATATTTAGAGTATACACTCAAAGAGTCATTTACAATTAATTAGCTCAAAGAAAGAAGCATTTCTGAGCCGTGCAATAAAATATAATATAACTTAATATATGGTAAACTCCTAAGTGTTTGTATTGTAAAAGACAAAAGTTAGCTAGAATGAAACAAACTAATTCAAATAAATATAGCCTGCCTGTATCGATTTAAAAAATAATAAATCAATATACGCAAACTCATATTGGCAAATAGCCGTGGTACCTAGACAAATTTAAATTTCAAAATTCAAACCTTTTCCGCATATATACATATATATGTATCCGATCATAACGTCGTGGGTTCAATTCCTGGGTTGCGTGTTGTGTCCTTCAGCAATACATTTCGTTTCATGTTACTCCAGTATATTCACCTGAAAATGAGTACCGCTAATAACTGGGGATTTAACCATGCGATGGACTCACGTCCTGTCCAGGGGGGTCTTGTACTCTCAGTCGCTTCATACCGGGATAAGCACCGGCAAAATGAGACTGTCATAAGACAGACTTTAGAGTTTTAGATATATGTATGTATGTGTATGTGTGTGTGACTGTGTGTGTGTGTGAATATGTGCCTTTGTTTGTGCGTATGTGTGCATGTATATATATATATATATATACATTTAACACGAGAGTGATAAAATAAGTAGATAAGGACGTTTTCCCTACATAGATAATAGTTTCTACTATTGCCACAAGGCCAGCATATTAATCCAGTGTATTACTGGTACTTTATTTTATCGACCCCGTAAGGATGAAAGGCAAAGTTAACCTTGGCGGGATTTGAACACATACCGTAAAGGGACGTAACTAAATGCTCGAAAGCATGACATCCGACCCTCTACCGATACAGCCAATTCCAATATTTTCTATAGATATCTAATGCTGAGTCTTGGAAGAACAAAACGTTGCTGTGATGTTCTTATTTCTGATGTTATGGCAACTTAAATGATGTTACTTAAACATATGAAATGCTGTATCTAAAAAATATTCATGTCACATGTTTAGAGATGTGATACACAAATGTTTTTAGATTTCTTTTGTGAACAAAAACTAAGCATAATTTGAGGTTTGTGTAGTGAAAATTGATCCAGAGATAATATAGATAGCGATACATAAGTGTGTTTATGAAAACCATTATGCGTTGAGAGTGTAACTAACGAATATGTACAAATTGCAGCTGAAATGTTTGAAAGGGTGCAATTGAAGACGCGTGAGAGGGCTAATATATATGCTGTGGGATCGTTCTAGATAAAGTTTGCAAAAAAATGTGGCAACGAATTTCACGAGTTTCCATTATTTCTATGTATTAATCTATGAAATGTTTTATAATTTGATAATATGCTTTGGGGATAATATACACTAGGAGACACATCTCGGAAAATGTCAAACATTTTTCAGAGAGATACATTTCTGAGAGACAAAGATGTCAACTATATTTATTTGAACGTTTCATACGATATTGAAACGCATAGTGCAATCTATGTTCCTTTAGATGTATTTTGGCGTTACCTCACAAAATCCATATGTACATGAATATGGGTGTCCGATGTCCGCATGTAAATAAAATGCCTTTTTTGCCTGACTGCATTTTGTTGACTTAATGAAGAAGAGAAAACAAATTCCTCGTGGAAAAGCAATTGGTGAAGATGGAAGTGCATATGCAGAAAGTATGTTGTAAATCGTAGCTGTCCTGCAAGTTGTATTGAGCATCCGTCAGAACAAGAACAATCGTGATAGGCATGGGTACACAATCATATCCGTCCTGAATATCGAATGTAAAATCTCTGCGTTATAAGTTGACATTAACAATGTAACCATCCATCACATCGATCTTACATTCTAAATCATTAATGCGGGTGCAAATTTCGAAAAAGCTACTACTGAGATGAGACAAGATCGTGGCAAATTAAGGTTAATAACAAACTCTATTTCAAATATGCATTCCTGCAAACCTATCTGTACATACACACACATTTAAATATATTGGCTGTACTGACATGACCATCTCCAAATATAGCAATATCGGTTTTCAACACACGAATTCACAACAGAAATATTGCTGAAAACATGCATAAAAGTAAACAGCTGTTATATTGTCAATGACATTTTATCTAGCAAGTTATTATTCATCCTTATTATTTATATAAAAAACAGTTAGCACCAAATTTGGCAATGCTTAGAAGTTATATAATTCACAACTAAGCGTAACATCGCTGATAGAATAGGCTTTGTACCCATCCACACCTATTGTTGTTTAATGTTCATAAAGTCCATGTCCATATAAAGGGAATATATTGCTGAAATAATTCCGCAAACAGTTTTTCAAGATTCCTATTGTAGCCAAATCTGGAAGCAATTGTATTTAGAGAAAACAATAAATAATTTCTCCTATAGCTTTGTAACAGTCTGTCAATATTAAAATCATTTCACGAAGATCACAGCAAGCTGTATTTTAAGTTTATTCAGTTTGACATTTTTATCATTCTATCACTAAACTCCATCTTATCAAATATTTAGTTTTCGCAAATGGCAACGTAACAATTAGTGAGTGTGACATTAATATAACATTGTGCATGCAAGGCATTGCAAGTGGAATTTCGATAATTGCCCCTGCGTAAACAAAACCAAAAATATATTACAAATTCAAATATCCATTTAACACAATAAACATTGGGAAAATTAGAAATATGAATTGTATTCGTTCCAATATAAATCACTCGATTGGTATAAATAATAGTTGAGAAAATGCAATAAACTATTCCTGTCGAATCGGACCCCATATCTGTTGAAAACCCAACGAATGTGTTAACCATTACAGTAAAACATCTATGACCGCCATCTGTTATAAGATGTAACTTTGTAGCTAGAGATGTGACCATCCGAGCAACTTTCGAAATTTTCGAAATATCGAGAACATGGAAAACAGTTGTCTCAATGAAAATGTTTATAAGAGGCGATCACTAAGAAAATGGGTTAGGTATGTTTGTAGACGGATAAAAGTGGTCAGAGGTGCCTGCTATGGGATTTGAAATTTGAAATTTCTCATTCGTACACCATTCAAAGTTTTTAATTGGTATTTTCCTGATTTTTTATGATTATTTATCATTTTGGAATATTATCATATTCATTTAGGGTGAGACGAATATATTTCAAATAAAAATCAATTAATTTGGTATCTCGTTTAGTGATAGTCAGCTTTATAAATTGTAATAAATTGATATTTGTGATATTGTATGAAATATTTTCTAGAATATTAGGACATTATACAGTCTAGCGAAATGCACGAAGGTAAATTTGATGGATTTAGAAAAGACATAATATCAGATTTAGAAAAGACTTCATAAAAAACAATCAGACTTAATATGTTTAATTATTCAAATATAGTTTAATTCTAAACGCAAATCTTTAACTGTAGTTACCTCTTTCGTTTAATGCAGAAGATACTCCGAAGGAAATATTTCCACGGCACCATATATATGCTGCATGTGATTAATTATCTCTTAAGAAACATGTGCGTAATTTGCTGTAATTGGCGTAAGCTTTTGATGTTAGCATGTTTAATAATTAACTAGAAATTATATTTAAAAACAAGTACACACACACACACACACACACACACACACACACACACACACACACACACACACACACATACACACACACACACATACACATATATATATATGAAAAGTTCGGGACCCTCACGGCTAAGCTCCTGCCGTTTCAACGGCTTGATCAGATCTGAATCGCCGGTATTCAGAACTGAATTGCCTGTATTAGCTGGTATACTCAGTGGCTATGGAGCAGGGGGGGGGGGGCAGAGTCCATATACAGGCAGACAGTCTGTACATAAAACTTCTTTAAAGTACTCTTGTTTTTTCGGGGAGTGGTCAGTATTCTTGGTGTACATTTATTCCAATGTACGTCTTCATATAGACAGCTGTTTCAGCTCTGCTTTATCCCGAAGAGCAGGAATTTCGGGGTCATTCTACTGACATGGATTAAGTGGCTGTTTGTGGCAGTGTCGGTAGAGGGTCGGACGCCATGCTTTTCAGCAAAGAGTTACGGCCCTTTATGGTCTGATTTCAAATCCCGCGGAGGTTAACTTTACCTTTCAATCAGACGGGTCGATAAAATAAAGTACCAGTAATACACTGGATATTTGCCGGCCTTGTGCCAAAATAGAGACAATTATTAATATTCGAACTTTTCAGATTTACAATACTTGTATTCATCATTGTAGAGCCATTAAATGATTTGTTATGTATTTCATTATCTTTACCTAGGAATGTGAGTTGGTATGTCTAACAAAGCATCAACGAAATAGTGAGCGTTTGATTTCGTTATCGAGTCAGCGTATTGAACACCGGCAAAACATGGGAACGACAACAAGAACGAATGATTCCTCGAAGAAAGTGGTTATTTAAACCTGTTGACCTGAAGTTGGTCAACCTGCTCATAGTGCACACACGCATTTAAAAATGAATTCTACATTATCATAAACATTTATAGTAAGTCTGTAAAAATTAGCATTGTACTTAGCTACAATTGGTTCAAATCGAAAATAACTACGAAAGAATTAGACTACTGTGTTTATTTATTTATTTATATGTATTTGTTTACGATTAACGAAATAGTTAAGAATTTAAAAGTTACTAGACCACCGGCGACCTGTTGTGTAATGTTCACTTAAAAATCATTTTAAAATAATTAAAATATACTCAAACATGTGTATAATGTGAAATGAAACTGGAAGGCCCATACATATATGCGTGTGTGTATGTATATATATATAAATGAGTGTGAGTATATATATATATATATATAGGTCTCTGTGATCTATATACACTGGCCATAGACATACACACACTCGCACACATACGCACACACACACACACACACACACACACACACACACACACACACACACACACACACTCACACACACATATATATATATGTGTGCGTGTGTGTGTGTGTGTGTGTGTGTGTGAGTGTGTGTATGTCTATGGCCAGTGTATATAGATCACAGAGACCTATATATATATATATATATATATATATATGTATATATATCAAGGAATCTTACTTTATTAACAAATACGGACCCCGTCTAAACACTTCTCCCTAAGACGAATCCACAACATACACACGTCAACATACATACCTACATCAGCATACGTCTCTATCCACATATAAACACAATGACATACGTAAACACACATGTTCTATGGTGCAACATAAATATACACAAATTGAATACCTTTTGGTGTCTATAGATATAAACGTGCCGACACACACACATACATAAACGCACATATGCATTGCACACTGATGGGCACATACATATTTGTGCACAGGTATTCCAATACGGCAAGGCCTAATGAACTCCCCTTGCAGTACGTCAAATCTGGACACACTCCAGATACATATTTGTGCACAGGTATACAATTTCTGGACACACTCCAGATACATATTTGTGCACAGGTATCCAATACGGCAAGGCCTAATGGATCCCCCTTGCAGTACGTACAATCTGGACACACTCACACACACCTTGGTATGCCAATACTATATATCATTTCACACCTTTTATTATTAAGGTTTTTGATGTTCTATTGAGAGAATCGATTTTACTGAAAATATCGAGTAATGTACACCATTTTAACAGAAATAAATACTAATCCACCCACACACACACACATATATATATATACACACACACATACAAACGCGTACATTAACATACAAAGAGACATACACACACACATACACATACACACACACACACTTCTCCGTATAAGACAAGAGCTGAACAAATATCTCTTAACATGTTAAAATATCCCCCACACACTACCAGACACATTCCTACTGACCATCCCTCTACCACGAATTACTCTGCCACACACACACACACACACACACACACACACACACACACACACACACACACACACACACACACACACACACACTTGTCTTAATAGGCATTTGAACTGTCAACAGGCTGCGGTCGCACACACATCCCTGCTGACCATTATCACAACAACGAACCTCTTTACTACTACTACTACACACACACACATATTTGTTGTTAAATACTTATTTCTCAGTCAGCCGACACAAACCTACATTTGGCGCAAAATCAATTTTTTACATTCACTTGACTTCTACTGACCATCAAAATTGTTTTGACCACAATAATTTTTGCAACACGAATTGGCGCAAAACTTATTTTAATACCGCTGGAGCCACTTTTTTAACATAAAAACAGGTAGAATTTCTAAAACTAATCAGATCAGAGCAAACATCACGGACGCTCTATCTCAAAATTATTAAAATGTCTGTTTCAGTTTTGTTGTATAAAGTTACTCAGTACCGAAATCTCATCATTGAAAAAAAAGTGAAAATAGGAGTCGATATTTACTACGAATTTAAACGTGTGATTCTACAGGGGGTATCTGTCAGCTTTCATATAATTAATTTGTTTTTAATAATTAAATACTAGAATCCAATTAAATATTTTCGATTGAGATTTACTTACGTTAAGTGTCTTATATTACCGCTGCACTCAAGATTTATACATTTCAAGCCATTACGCATTGAAAGACTAAAACGTATACTTTCGAATAGTGCTCTACATTGTGATACCCAAGAAGAGGGCAACGCCCAGGAATTGATCCACACAATGTGTTATGTGTCGTAGTGATACTCAGATATTTAGGAAATGTATATACTATGCTATGTAGCATTAATAATATAATAGTTTCTACTTTAGGCACAAGGCCAGCAATTAACCAGTGCATTACTGGTACTTTATTTTATCGACCCCGTAAGGATGAAAGGCAAAGTCAACCTCGGCGGGATTTGAACTCAGATCATAAAGGGACGTAACTATGCTGGAAAGCATGGCGTCCGACCCTCTACCGATACTGCCAATCCACCGCCCTAAAATTATATGTACCTCCCCGGCGAGGAATCGAACCCCGGTCTCCCGCGTGACAGGCGGGGATACTTACCACTATACTACCGATAATGCTATTTAATTTATGATTTCCCTTAATTTGATAGTAATACGTTTCAGGTATATTGTTGCTTGCGTTTTTTACATAGTTTCCTTTTCTTACAGAGAGTAATACGTTTTAGCTGAAGACATTGAAGAGAGACAATCATAGCCCATCATACAAAATAATTTCGTAGTCCTGGAGGACAAAATGGAGAATGAATTGCCCTGAAAGTTTGCACTCGTTGTTTTGCTGTCCCCTTCTGTCGAAACCGTACGGTACCATCTGTTTGGGAACATTATCTAAGAACAGATCCAGTTATCGTTGAGAGAGGGATACTTGCGAACCCGAAGGAGGCCTGGGTATCATTAATACATACGCTCTCAATAAACAACTAATTTGTGATTCTTACAAGTCCGAAGAATTGCTCTCAGTCAAAATCCAGCTTTGAAATTGCTGATTTCAATGGATAGCTCTCAAAAACGAGCATGCCGCTTTCCGCCAAACACTACTGTTGGGATAAAAATTGAGCTGAACATAATAATAGTTGCTGGTCAATTAGTTGCAATAGGGTGTATGAGACCTTAATGTACTCTGTAGCGAATCCGCATAAGGATAAACAAATCATATCCAGTTTGCATATGTAGTCATTTTTGCATTATTTTCAAGTGAGATTGGTGTTTGAATACTGGTTTCATTTAGTCAATACATTGAATAAGATCAAAGATGCAGTAACTGTAAATCATTCATTTTCAAATGTATATTCTTGTATCGTAGACCTCAAACTGGCATAATATCATGTTCCTCGGGACCTGCTATGGAAGGTTCTAAGGAGTATGGCATCGATGGTCAGATTGTTGCTGTTCTGATGTCTCTATACAAATAGTCGAGTGTATGTATTTGGATAATTGGGGACACATCTAAGCCATTCAATGTGGGAAGCGAACTCCGCAAAGGGTGCGTATTTTCACCTCTCCTGTTCTTTTCATGAACAGGATTGACATGCGCAGCGGGGTTGGAAGTGGTATCTCCATTTGCGGATGTAATATCAGTAGACTTCCTTATGATAGTTTTGATGCTGAGTGCTCCGTGCCTGGAATGAAAATCAGTGCTGCGAAAACTGCAACACTTTTACGCCCAAGAAAGACTGTGCAATGCACTCTACATATCAATGAAGTTGCATTGAAGCAGGTGTAGAATGTCAAGTATCTTCAGGCTGTATTCACGAGTGGTGAAAGGCAGCCGACTGAATTAAGTGAAATATTTCTAGGAGCTGGTGGAGTAATGAGCCAGATTCAGCCACCGTTAATCAGAAGATGGGAGTTAGATGTAAAATAAAAGAAAACTTCAAAATTGGTAGACATCCCTACCATTACCTACGGTCATGAATCTTGGGTAACAACCGAAAGAATATAATCGCGAGTTATAAGTGACCGAAATGGGGTGACCCCGAAGGGCTTTTGGAGTAACGTTACTCGATAGAGTGGATAGCTTAGTGATCTGAGAGTCACTCAGGTTAGAGTCGCTACTCCACCAAATTGAGGTTAGAATGTCTCAAGAAAGGATCGCTGAACACATTTTACAGATAAAACCGCCCAGCAGAATATCGAGGAATAGAACTCGAGGAATATGAGTGGATAACATTCATGGGATTAACATGCTTCGCTTGGTGATACACACGGATCAATTCGAGAATTTTACGTCTGGCAGGACCCACTAGAAGGAGTGTTTGCGGACTCAGCCCCCATGACCCTTTCAAAAATAGTTGAGTGAAAAAGAAGAACAACAAACATGTTTTCACAATGCTGCTTTAGATGAAGCAATTAATTACTAATACTAAAAACAAGTCTAAAATACCGATATCCTTTTGAAAGAATAAAATTGTAATTAAAATAATTAGTTGATCACCATTCCGTTTCTCCATCTATCTCTTTCTTTATATATCTATATACCCATACTCACACACACACACGCACACATACACGCACACACACAATCCTATATATACACACGCACAAAGACACACACACACACACACATATATATATATATATATATTTATATATATATATATATATATATATATATATATATATATATATATATATATATATATATATGCATATATATATATATAAGTGTGTATGTGTGTGCGTGTGTGTGTGCGTGTGTGTTGGGGTGGGGTGGCGAGTGACAGGGAGAGAGAGAGAGAGTGGGGAGTGAAACAAAGACGAGGGAATTAAAATGAATATAGATAGATATCTAAATATTTAATAATCAGTGTAGACGTACATAATATGTTTGGTTGGATTGTCATCATTTTTGGTTGTCAGACATATTTTCAAAATCCTATAAAATTTTAATTAGCCAATTTAAAATGTGTTGCGCTCACCAACAGCCCCCCCCCCCACACGCACACAAAAACCGAGTGAGAAAAGATATTTGCTTTATTCCCTGAACATTAATTTATTTCTCTTAGACCCGCATTTCATTATAATTAACAATGTGTTTCTATTGTTGTTTCCCTAATACTCTGGAAGGCATACAAAATGAATTTATAGAATGTGTGAGTGTGTCAGGATTGAAAATTGATATGAAAGGTAATGTTGTTGATGAAGGAGGTGGTCAAGGTGAAGATGGTGGTGATGTTGGTAATGAAAATGATAATATTAATAATAATGATGGTAGTGATGATAAAGATGATGATGATGATAATAATTATGATGGTAGTGTTCATGATGGTTATGTGAATTATATTGATGATCAAAATTAAAGGCATATCGTTGTAGAAAATAGCAATTGTAGTGGGGGTGTTGATACTGGTGTTGATGAAGACGTTGATGACGATGATAATTATGATGGAAATGATGATTATATTAGTATCGTAGATGAAGAGACCATTTCTATTGATAGCGTGGAATTTGCTGCTCATGGAGAAACCTTTGAGTTTCATTGGAGCGCTTATGAAATTAAAAATGAAATGGTGGAATACGAAGATTGCCATAATTTGCTGAAAAAAGTATATATTGAAGAAAATGATAATGGTAATGATAATGTGTTTTGAACACACGAAAGAGTGCAGCGGTAGCTCCTACTACTACTACTACTACTACTACTACTACTACTACTACTACTACTACTACTACTACAACTACTACTACTACTACTACTAGTACTACTACTACTGCTACTACTACTACGACAAGTTATAATAATGCTTTCTTTATTAACCACAAGGGTTTACATAAAGTAGACATTAACAACAGTACAGCACAATACAGGGCGGTACAAATGGGCATTTCTGCGTATAAAAAAAAACATAGCAGGATGTAATAAAAAATAAAAATGAAAAATTCCCCATAGGGGGGAGACTTCGGAGGGACATTAGTGGAGAAAGCCCATTAAAAGGCAACAGTGACTCTGACCACCAGGACAAGTGCCCTCTCCCAGTTTTCCGCCTTTAATTTACAGACACATACTCAGAGTAGGCCCATTCACTGGGGCCATACTTGCTTCTCTCACCCATCTTTCAACAAAATGCTGGGAAGAGAGCAGTTCCCTCTCTACCGTGATTTTCCTTTTCAAATGAAATTTAAAAAAGTTAATCAGGGCATCACCGAAGAGGTAATGCTCGTTTTCAGCCCTTTCAAATGTGTCCACTATACTATCTCTTTCGCCATGGCCACCAGACAGATAAAAACTGCCTGCCCTTCCCGGCTAAAGGAAGAGGGCGGGGCAATCCTCATGATGGACTCAGCTGATGGCTGGATCTGTCCTACACGCAACAGCAGGTGTTCGACATAAACCCAAAAGTTAGCAATGCTCGGACACTGGACGAGTCCGTGCAGGACGGTGTCGTCGTCCTGCGCTCATCTCGGACATTCCCGGCTGATGGCATCTCCATGCCTGTAGAAATTATCCCGAACTGGCAAAGCTCCTCGGTAGCACTGCCAGGCCATGATTTCTGGAAGTTGTCCATAGGCCCCGGCCCGAAAGTTCTTCCGAAGAGATTGGCTAGTTGATTTTCGTCAAGGCCTAGAATTTCCCCAAGTACGTCGTCGTTCTTCCCCTCCACTAATCCTCTATAGTACGCCAAGGTGGAGTTTCCACCGATCACATTGCCCGATTGGTCGAGGGCTGTGAGCGCCTGAAGACATTCCAGTCTCCAAGCGCTCCCTCTCGGTCTTCGCTTGACACAGGACTGCAGCTGCGTCAGCTGGGGAAAGACGCGTCAGCTGGGGAAAGACGCGTCTAGCAAACAGCGGCCACTCTGATCACCGTCTAGGAAGAGGTGGAGATGTCGTAGCCTGAGCGCGTGTCTGCGCATCATCAGCCCCGGCCTGCCCAGCCCTCCACGTAGCGGGTTTTGACAGCAGATGGACGGCCTGACCATCGGAGCGCGTCCCTTCCACAAAAAGAGAAAGAGCAAACGCTCCAGCGCAGTCAGGCGGGGCTTAGGACAAGGTACGACGGTCAGGCGGTAGTAGATGACGGACTCGATGTACGCGTTAGCCACCTCGGCTCGAACTTTCCGGGATAGCTTCCTCTCCGCCCACTTCTGGGTGAGAGGAGCCACCCTGCTCGTCACCTCGTCCGAGTCTTTGTCAGTCTAGAGGTCCGGACCGAACCAGACCCCTAGCAATTAAAGCAGTCCGTCCGTCGAGCGTTCGACGACGCTGTTGGACGGCATGGACCTGCCTCTCCAAGTGCCGAGCTGCAGGGCTACTTGCTTCCTGGTTGATCATTGCTCCTCTCACCGCTTCGTTTTCTCTTAGTGTAGTGACGATCGCATCGATGTGTTTGGCGTTCGACACCACTACGGTGACATCATCCGCATATGCTGACACGGATCTTCCGCATCCTAGTTCGCGCGGGATTCCCCTCAACGTCTCCAGTTTGTGCAGTAATGGCTCGAGAGTCAATACGTACAAGAGGGAGGAGAGGGGACTTCGTTAGCGGACTGAGCGCATGATGTTGAACGGTTCCGAAAGGTGACCGTTCACTCTCACCACAGAGCAGATGTCTCTGTGCATGGCAGCGATCCTGCCTTTGAAGACGGACCCTAAGCCAGCGCCCTCAGCACTGCCGCTAGGTAACGATGGTCGACTCTATCGAAACCTTTCGATTGATCTAAATTGATTAAGGACCCACCCGTGCACGGTTCCCTGGCTACCCTCTCCACGATGTATCGCGTGAGGTGGAGGTTGTCGTGGATCGATCTGTCGGGAATGGTGCATGTCTGTGCCTCTCCCACCAGACCACCAACGACAAGTGCCAACCTCTTTGCTAGCACCTTGGCCAAAATCTTGAAATCTGTGTTTAGCAGTGTTATGGGCCTGAAATTATATATGTTATCCCCCTTGTTCGGATCCTTTTTCAGCAGCGCCACAACTCCTCGGCTCACAGAGCTGGGAATTATCCCGTTCTGTTGCCAGTTGCAGTAGACGTTCGCCAAGAGGCCTCCGAAAAAATCTGGCATCTGTACGTAAAGTTCATAGGGCAGACCATCCAAACCAGGCGTTTTACCCCTTGTGCAGCAAGTCATTGCCTCCCGTAATTTAACGGCTGTTATCGACTTTTCGCAACACTCCGCCTCAGTGGCCGAAAACCGTGGCAGTCCGTCGAGGTAAACACTAAAGTCCATCTCTCGATCCGACCCGCCGCTGCCCCCGAACAGCTGAGCGAAGTGTCGCTGAAAAGGTTCACACATTTGCTCGGGATCGAGTAGCATGCGCCCCTCGTGGTCCACCAAAGACCGGATCGTGGCTTTGTTGCCACGACGTGACTCCGCCACTCGGGCCCATTGAACGGCTTTCGTCCCCTCGTGTCTGAGAGCATGCACCCTAGCTCTGACAACGCAGCCTTCATGTTTTGCATTGAAGAATTGGTCAAGGGCCAATTTCTCCGCAAGAACGTCGGTCGCCTTTCCTAACTAGTTCTCCCTCTGCTCTATTTTTCTCTATAGCTAAAGCTTTACTAAACCTAAATGGACTCTATTCTAATCGCTCTTTTCAGAACAAACCACCACTTGTTTTTGACGATGGCCCCCGTCAACGCCCGCTTAACTAGTTCGCTTATCCGGTCTCTGTAAGCCTTGCGCGCTGGTAAGGACGCGTTTAGCTTCCAGTAGCCGGGTCCTCGTCTATGAAGCCTATCTAAGTCAAGCACACAGATCACGAATGTGTGGTCCGTGTAGCTGACTATCTTGGAATTTGGACAGCCTATGCTAGACCTATCTATTTCCCTACAAAATACTCCATCTAGATATGATCTGGATGACCTGATGCGGTTTGTCCAAGTCTAAATTGGCACATTCGGGAAATCCAATCGGTACCTGTCAGACAGTTCAAAACGCCTGAGCAGTTTGGTGAGGCTCTTGCACCCTCCTTCCCTATCCGCTAATCCCACACATCCCAGCGTGCATCTGAGATCCTTTTCACTGCCTGTGGCCTTCTCCGGAAGGATGTCCTTATAAATCCTTGTGGTGACTTTTGTGGTGTTGGTGATGGTGGTGTTGGGGTTAATGATGGTGATGGTGTTGGTGTTTGTGGTGATGAGGTTGGTGCTGCTGGTGTGGATGGTGGCATAGCTGTCCTAACTTTTTTGGTTGATAGTTTATTTGTTTCCCACTGTATTTTGCTTTTGGCTTCTTTTTCTTTTTTCTTTTTTGGCATCTTTTTCTTGTTTTTCTTTTTTCCTGATACCGTTTCCCAATCCTCGTCGTCACAATCTGTCTTCAGTTGCGATAGGTCGGGGAGTGGAAAATCCTCCACAGGCGTTTGTTTTGGTTGTGGCGTGGTGTATGGTGTAGGCACTGGTGCTAGTTCTGGCGCATCGGATGGTGGTGGTGTTGGTTTTGCTACTATTGCTGGGGCTGTTGCTCTTACAGTTGCTTCTGTTGTTGCTGCTACAATTGTTGCTGCCATTTCTGCTGCTGATGGTGTTGATGGTTGAGTCACTGGGGTGGGTAAAAGAGGTGGCCTCAACTTGTTAGCCTGAGGGCATAAATCCCTTAGATGGGTTCCTTAACCACAAACGACACACCTAGACCTTCTCCCCTCGACGATTACGGTGAGATGGCTGCCGTCAGTGAGGTCTATTACCTCTGGGATCTCCTCAATGCCTTTTTGGTCCGCTTGGATCAGGTGCTTCATCCCAGATCCGGACCAGTTCTCCTGTTCTTCTTTTGCTATTTCTATTATTTTGATGTTGGCCTTGATGCCTGCGATGGCGGCAGCCATTAGCCAGGGAATTTCGATGGCCGGTAGAACGTGGGTCACCCTGATCCTTACGAGTCTTTGGCCAAAATAGCTTGGGACGAGTGTTAAGTCGTCGCTTTTAATGGGGTCATGGAGTGCTCTCTGGCCTCCTGCGGTGTTCCAAAGAACACGTCCACGGTTCCATATTTCTGCTCACGTCTGATGTGGGTTTTCTTTGGCCACACATGTCCCAAAGTTTTTGGATTTGGGACTCGGATGCCCGTTCCACTCGGCGCGATTTTATGTTAATCGTCCGATAAGACACAGTGCATAGGCGCCGATGCTACATTTTATTAGGTGTGTGTGTGTTGGGGGTGACCCTGTACCCATATTTCTTTACCATTATCTTGGCTTCATCTAATTCCTCCTGAGTTACCTGGATTGTTTCGCATATTTTGACTGCTTTGGTAAACGACATTGTGTTGCTATTCTCATTGTTGTTCTTGCTGTTGTTGTTATTGTTATTTTTGTTCTTGTTATTTTTAGTTTCAGTTGTGGTGGTGGTGGTGTCAGTGGTGTTCGGTGTGGAAGAGTCGATTCTGAGTGAATCCATTTCGATGTCACGAGATAATTTTTTTGTTCGTTTCTGATTTCGCTGTGGTGGTGGTGGGGGTGGCGGCTTTAACACCTGCAGTAATTGGTAATGGCGGGAAATCAATGTCTGCATGAGACAAATTTAAATTATTGCTACTGCTTATATTTTTAGTTTTGGCAAACGTAGTCATATTTACAACGGTGGTGTTGGTGTGAGGTGTTAGTTTGTGAGGAAGGCTGTCAGCCTGGTGTAGCTGTGAATCGTCCATGTTTCTTTCAAACTAATTTTTTGTTTGATAATTATAAAAGTTTAAATTTTGGGCTCAAGGCCCAAATCTTTTTGAGTGTCCTTTTCCGAAAGCAAATTAGGTGACCTTATAAAAAACTTAACAACAGAAATTGTCCATAAATGGCAATTTGAAACAACTGAAAACAACAAACCTTTGCGGAGCTCACGCTGATACAATTTCCTACGTAGGTCGCCAATAATAATAATAATAATAATAATAATAATAATAATAATAATAATAATAATAATAAGTAAGCTTTTGATTTTTAACATATTTAAAACAATTGTGTATTAACAATTCTTAGTACAAATGTTACATAAGGCACCAGGCATAAGGCTCTCAGAAAATGCGGAGCCATAATATCCTCTTATATCGCTCAAATATTAAATTTTGTATTATAAATTTTATATTTAAAAACCAAAATGGTTATAAATGGAAGAAAAAAAACCCTCTGTCTACACTATATAGAACAGCCAATTAACAGGAATTTCACCAACACCACAATCTAGATACACCACCTATCCCACCACCTCTCTGTGTACACTAAATACAACAGCCAGATAACGACAATTTCACCACCACCACCAATCCCAGAATAATAATTATTATTTCTACTTTGTATTATAGATCAACCAAAAACACACTAGCTAAAGTCTGTTCAACAGAACTCAGTAACGACAACGCCATAACTATAGAATAATTACTATTATTGTATTTCAATTCAATTCAAATATTACGGAAACATGTCAACATGTATATTAAACAGTGGTGACAAACCACATATATATACAGATCAAACAAACGCACACTAACTAAAGTCTATTCAACAGAACTCAGTAACGACAACGCCATAACTACAGTCACCGCCGCCGCCACTCCATCATTTCTACCGCTATCTCATCACCGCCACCACCACTCCATCACTGCTACCCCACTATCTTCTGTTAACTTAAGAAAGGGGAAGGTGACGGTATCACTAGACAAGGGAGAGGTTAGCAAAATATATAAAGAGACTGACTTAGTGACGCGGTCAAACAGCAACGACTATGGCACTGCTGGCTCACACATTTCCCACCAACAATGGAAAAAGCCTCAGCACCACCACCACCGATATAGTCAACAACAACAACAGGCAACTTCAACAAAAAGTATATTATATTATTAATAATAATTTCATTCTTAAGCCACGCAGTGCTCACATTAAGGAACCACTCATGATAATAACAATTTAAAAAAGGAAAAAAAAAAGAAAACCCCGTGACCAAGAAATACCGGATTGGCGGCCGACGTGGAATAGCCGTGTCTCTAGGGTAGGATGCCCCCTCTAGTCTTGGTTGATTACCCCTTGGCGGTTAGGGATAAAACGAAACAAAATAAAGTCAATGTCAAACGATAAAATCTCATACCGGATCACCGTCACCCGGATTAAAAAGGGCCGCGTCCCTCAGATAGGTACCAGACTGGGGGCGAAAAATCAGCTAATGGTTCAAACCTTCCTAGCAATTCGGAGCTGGAGACCTCTCATAACCGGATTACTCCTACTGTTGGCCTTCCATGCTCACCACCAAAAGATCAAAAGAAAGAGAGAGAAAAATGGTCAAGGGAAGACAATAAAGAAGTCCTTGAGGATTTCTACACTGCCATGTACTACCCATCAAATAGATCGAATACAGAACAGACATATATCAACTGGAAAAAGAAACATCCCGAAAACAGAGGCTATATCGACAGTAACAAACTAGCCAATATACGAAGAAATATTGTTAAAATAAAGTTACTAACTGATATAGAAATTGATCACATCAAGCAATTAGCACCGTCAGCGAAGGGAAAATGAAATGTGTGTCAGTAAAAACGAGGTAAATTGTAATACTTCGAATCCAAGGGATGGGGTGGAATCACTGATAGCAGAACAAATTAATGAAAGGATCGAAAAAGTGGAACTAGTGCATGTTAAAGATGAAACTGAAAATGAAAACAATGAGATCGTAAATGATAAAAAAATGAATGAGAATGAACTTGCCAACTTGAAGAATGAAATGATGATCGAATAGATGAAAATGAAAGAATCAGACATGGGGGAACGAGACACTCTCCCTAAAATCCAGAACTACAAACAGAACCCAAAGATAATACACAAGACTAACATAATTCTCAAAAATATTATCATCACAAACAACCTAAACATTACTGATTTAAATCATCTCTATTATGCATCGGCTAAAGTCACCACTCACTTATGTAGAGTGAAAAGGAAAAACAAAGGAATTCCCACAAGAAACCTTCTTGGCAAGAGAACATCAATTGCCAAATAAACCTTTTGCGATCTGATATAGAAATGTTAACAAACTACAAAGTAGGTGAACATGTTAAACAAACTAAACTTAGAAAATTGTAAAGAAAATACAGTATAAAATCAACAAGTGACATAGACATGCTGATAGAAATAATCAAGCAAAAAGTGTCGGCCAAAGCTGCTCGTATAAGGCGCTTTGAAAAACGATCTAGATTATATAAGGAAAATAATATGTTCAAAAACAACCAAAGATAATTCTACAGAAAAATTGGCAAGTCAACAATAACTGCTAAATCAATACCACCCAAGGAGGAAGTGCAAGAATTCTGGGAAAAGAACTGGGCCGAAGAAAAAGTTCATAATATACATTCCCCATGGTTAGACAGACAAATGAAAGATACAACTCAAATTGAGGAACAAATATGGGGAAATATAACAGTTGAACAGTTGCATTTGGCTCTTAGAAAAACCAACAAATGGAAATCCCCAGGAGAAGACAAAATACCTTCCCAGAGACTCATGAGCTGTTAGCCCAACATTACAATGAAATGATCAAGGAGCCAGGAAAGATACCATCGTGGCTAGTTAACGGCATTACATTCCTACTTCCGATGAATGATGAGACAAACAATCCCATAAATTACAGACCGATAACTTGCTTGGCCACAATGTATCAAATGTTAACATCAGTCCTAACTGAATATACATCTGATCACCTGATAACAAATTATCTATTTCCCAATGAGCAGAAAGGGTGTAAACGAGGCTCATATGGCTGTATAGATCTGGTTTTGGTTAACAAAATGATACTGGAAGATTGTCATAATAGACACAAAAATCTATCAATACGTGGATAGATTACAAAAAAGCATTCGATAGTTTGCCACACAATTGGATTGAAAAATGTTTAGAGATTTTCCAAATGTCTCCCATTGTGAGCAGGTTCCTGCCATTCAGTATGAAGACATGGAAAACGATACTCATCTTGAAGAGTGAAAAAAAATCACTGGAAGCTGGAGAAGTTAATATTAATTGTGGAATTGTTCAGGGTGACTCTTTATCACCGCTTTTATTCTGCATCGCACTTATACCATTAAGTAAAATGCTCAATGAAACAAAACATGGATATAAATCTATGACAAAACCATTAATCACTTGTTTTACAAGGATGACCTGAAACTATTTGCAAAAAAGGATGAACAGTTCAGTGATGGCATTAAAATGGAGTTTGGACTAGATAATTTCGCCAAAGCAACGCTCACGAGAGAAAAGCTGTTGAAAAGTTCAGACATTAATCTTGATCGGGGGAATGTGATAAGAGAATTTGATCAAGAGGAAACTTAGAAATATCTAGGTGTTTGTGAAGGAGACGGAATCAAGCACTCGACAATGAGGGAAAGGATAAGGAAGGAATATTACCGCAGAGTAAGAGCAATCTTAAGAACGGAATTGAATGCAAGGAATAGGATCGATGCCATAAACACGCTTGCCATACCAGTAGTAACCTACAGTTACAATGTCATCAACTAGTCAAGCACAGAGATCCGTAGGCTCGATACAAATATTAGAAAATTCTTAACCATGCACAGAATGCATCACCCAAGGCAGATACAGATAGAATATATCTCCCTAGGAAAGAAGGAGGACGTGGGTTAATCCAGTTAGACATTGCGTTGAAAACTGCAACAATTGGATTATCTACATATCTAAGGGATTCACATGATTGGATGATCAAACTCGTTTTGAAACAGGAAAGCATCAAAAGATCATACCCCATTACAAAAGATGCATAATGATATAGTAATGGACTACACATTGCAGAAGTTCCATTTACTGCTGAAATGAAAAACACAGAAAAAGCAAAGCAGGTAAAAGTAACTGCAAAGAAAGAACTGCTACAGAATCTGGCTAAGAAATGGCAAGAAAAGCCTCTGTATGGAAAATACCCAGAAAGAGCTAACAATCCTGATGTTGACCAACAATTAACCCTCAGTGGTTGGCATCCTGTGGACTGAAATCGGAGACTGAAGGACTTATTATATCAGCACAAGATCAGTGTCTGCCAACAAAATATTACCTAGCCAACATAATAAAAAATGGAGGCAACATATCATGCCGTGTATGTAAAAAACAACCAGAGACCATTGATCATATAATTTCAATGTGCAGTCCTATAGTTCCAACCGAATACCTAAACAGGCACGACAGAGCTGCATAATACATACATTGGATAATGTGTAAGCATTTTGACCTGGCTCATCAAAAGCATTGGTGGGAGCATCAACCACCTCCCATACTTGAAAAAGATCACATCTCAATCTTGTGGAACTTTAGCATCCAAACAGACCGAAAAATAGATGCAAATAGACCTGATATAATACTGAAGGACTTTAAAAAGAGGGTATGCCTGCTAATTGATATGTCCGTTCCAATAGACAATAATGTATCTATAAAAACATTTTAAAAATTGAGCAAGTATAAGGATCTGGAGATAGAAATTGAAAAATGTGGAAATTGTGAACTAAAACGATATCAGTGGTTGTAGGCGCTCTAGGAATGATACCTAAGTGGTCTAATGATTACTTATCGCAAATCCCAGGAAACCCGCGTATAGGAGAAATACGAAAGATGTCTTAGTATAAGGGAGCTGCCCATATACTAAGGAAGATTCTGTCAATATAAGTACATCCCAAAAGATGCATGTGTGTGTGTTCTTTCTGGAACATGGCGGAACTTGTTGTCTCTTGAGGTTTGGTTGGTGATAACTCGTATAAACATAAAGCAAGATAAATGCAACTGTAATAATAATAATAATAATAATAATAATAATAATAATAATAATAATAATAATAATAATGATGTCTTTATTGGCCACAGGGGCTGACATCAAGAAAAACATCACAGACAGAACAGGACGGTACGATGTGGGTTTTGTGCGTATAAATATTTTTATTATTTATATAAGAAAAGAAAAAAGACATAAAACATATATATATATAAACAATAAAATGAAAATTGAATCAATGAAAAATTCCCCAAAGGGGGAAACCTCCGAGGGTTACTCGTGGCGAAAACCACACCAAAATACCACGGCCACCCTGACTACCAGGGCAAGCGCCCTCTCTCAATGTTTCCATCTCTCAAACTACAGACGTATATTCAGAGTGGTCCCGTTCACCCGGAACATTCTCGCTACATTCACCCACCTTTCAACAAACTTGCTAGAAAGCAGCACTCGCCTCTCCACCCTGATTTTCTTCTTCAAGTGAAACTTGAAAAAGTTAATCAGGGATTCACCGAAGAGGAAAGTGTTTGTCTTTAATCCTTCTAACCTTGTCCACCACACAATCTCTTTCGCCATGGCCACCAGGCAGATGAAAACCGCCTGCCCTTTCTCCTTAAAGGAAGACGGCGAGACCATCTGCACAATGGACTCAGTTGACAACCGGATCAGTCCCACACGTGACAGCAACTGTTCGACATAGCTCCACAAGTCAGCAATGCTCGGGCACTGAACGAGTGCGTGCACAACGGTTTCGTCGCTATGCGCGCACTCGGACAGGCTCGGCTGACGGCACTTCCGTGCCTGTAGAGCTTATCTCGAACCGGCAGCGCTCCCCGGTAGCACTGCCAGGCCAGGGTTTTTTGGAATTTATCCATAGGCCCCGGGCTGAAAGTTCTCCGGAAGAGAGCAAGCAGCTGATCTTCTTCGACGCCCAGGATCTCTCCGAGAACGTCGTCGCTCTTCCCCTCCACTAGTCCTCTATAGAACGCCGAGGTGGATGTTCCACCGATACAGGTGCCCAACTGGGAGAGGGCACTGAGCGCCTGGAGATATTCCAGTTTCCAAGCGCTATCCCTGGGTCTTTTTCTGACCCAGAATTGCAGCTCCGTCAAGGAGACGAGCTATGGGAAAATGTGCCTGGCGAACGGCGACCACACCCGTTCACCATCAACGAAGCACCAGAGATGTCGCAGCCTCAGCGGATGTTTGCGCATCATTAGCCATGGCATGCCCAGTCCCCCATGCAACGGGTGTTGACAGCAGATGGATCGTCTGACCATGGGAGCGAGTCGCTTCCACAAAAAGCGGAAGAGGAGGCGCTCCATTTTGGTGAGAGTTGGTCTGGAGCAAGGGACGACGGTGAGGCGGTAGCAGATGACGGATGCGATGTACGTATTCGCCACTTCCGCCCGGCCTTTCAGGGACAGCTTCCTCTCAGCCCATTTCTGGGAGAGGGAGGCCACCCTGCTCGTTACCTCGTTCCAGTTTTTCTCCATCTGGAGGTCCGGTCCGAACCAGACCCCGATCAGTTTAACCGGCCGTCCGTCCAACTCCCCACGACGCTGTCGGACGGCATGGACTTGCCTCTCCAGGTGCCTAGCTGCAAGCCCACCGACTTTTCCTGGTTTATCTTTGCTCCTATCACCGCTTCGTATTCCTTGAGAGCGGTGCCGAGCATCTGGACGTGTCTGGTGCTCGACACCACTACGGTGACGTCGTCAGCGTAAGCCGACTCTGATTTCCCGCATCTTAGTTCGCGTGGGACGCCCCTCATCGCCCCCAGTTTGTGCAGTAACGGCTCGAGAGCCAATACGTATAAGAGGGACGAGAGGGGACAACCCTCCTGGACTGAGCGCATGTTGCTGAACAGCTGCGACAGGTCACCGTTCACCCTCACAACTGAGCAGATGTCACTGTACATTGCGGCGATCCAACGCCTGAAAACGGGCCCGAAACTGGCTCCCTCGAGGACCGCCGCCAGGTACCGATGGTCGACCCTATCGAATGCTTTGAATTGATCCAAGTTGATCAGGGCCCCACACTTGCCAGGTTCCTTAACCACCATCTCTATGATGTATCACATGAGGTGGAGGTTGTCGTGTATGGATCTGTCCGGGATGGTGCATGTCTGCGCCTCTCCCACCAGACCCTTGACGACAAACGCCAACCTCGTTGCTAACACCTTGGCCAAAATATTGAACTCTGCGTTTAGCAGGGTTATGGGCCTGAAATTATCAATAACATCCCCCTTGTTCGGGTCTTTTCTCAGCAGCGATACTGCTCCCCGGCTCACAAAACTGGGAATACTCCCGTTCTGCTGCCAGTTGCAGTAGACGTCTGCCAAGAGGTCACCGAACAAGTCTGGCATAAATGCATAAAGCTCGTAGGGGGGACCATCTAAACCTGGCGATTTACCTCTTGTGCAGTTAGCCATCGCTTCCCGTATTTCACCGGCTGTTATTGGCTTTTCGTAACACTATGCTGCGGTCGTCGAGAGCCCAGGCAGTCCATCGAGGCATGCACTGAAGTCCATGCCCCGATTCGGGCCGCCGCCGCTCCCGAACAGTTCAGCAAAGTGATGCTGAAAAGCTTCACACATCCGCTCGGGTTCGAGCATCACGCACCCGTTTTGGTCAGACAAAGACCGAATTGTGGCTTTATTGCCACGTCGCGCCCCTGCCACCCGGGCCCATTGGACGGCTTTTGTCCCCTCGTGTATCAGAGCACGGGCACTAGCACTGACAACTCAGCCTTCGTGTTTTGCGTTGAAGAATTGGTCGTGTGCCAATCTCGCCGCAAGCACGTCGGTTGCGATGCCTGTCCTAAACGCCTCTTCTAGCTTTCTGACTATCTCTCCCTTTACTCTATTTTCCTCTATCACTACTCCTTTCTAAACCTAATCGACTCTACTTTAATTGCCCTTTTCAGGGCGAACCACCACCTCTTGTTGACGACCGCTCCCGTCAACGCCCGCTTAACTAATACGCTAATCCGGTCTCTGTAGGCCTTGCCCGCCGGGAAAGACGCGTTCAGCTTCCAGTAACAAGGCCCTTGTCTATGAAGTCTGTCTATGTCGATCTCACAGATCACAAATTTGTGGTCTGTGTAGTCGACTATTTTAAATTGTGGACAACTTAAACTAGCCTTATGTAAAACTCCTGCAGAATACCCTATCTAGATATGATCTTGATGATCCGATGCGGTTTGTCCATGCCCACATTGGCACATTCGGGTGATCCAGTCGATATCTGTCAGACTGTTCAACACGTCTGAGCAGATTGGTGAGGCTCTTGCACCCTCCTCCCCTATCCACTAGCCCCACACGATCCCAGCGTGCATCCAAGATACCGTTCCAGTCGCCCCTAACACTAAAGAGCGGGACGTTCCAAGAAAGGTCTCTAGACGTCTGAAGAAATCAGGCCGTCCTGCCCCTGCTGGGGCGTAGACGGCTACTAGCCTGAAAACATTGCCTTAGCTGCCGGTCACGTCCAGCACCACCGACTTACCTTCTGGGTCCAGGAAGATGGCCCGTATCGCGAGATCCAAGCCTCTCCGAAAAAGGACGGCAACCCCACCCCCGATCCTGGACGGCTGGGAGATGCGTATACATCGTAGCCGCCGAAGATCGGTGCGAAGGCCCGTGCCTCGGAGATTCTGGTTTCACTGATGGCCACCACATCTATGTTTGGTGACCTGAGGTCATTGAGCAGGTGACTCTGCTTCCAAGATGACCCCAGACCACGTGCGTTGGGGAATTTTTGTTTTAAAGGTATGTATTGTTCTATTGAGATTTCGATGATGCTTATGTTTGTCGGGAGAGTTCTTGGTGTTGGTGGGGTGTAGTAGTTTTTTTTCCGTGATGTCTGTGTGCTGCTTTATATATTTTATGAGTTCTTTTTTTGCTATGTTTATGGCTGTGTACTTTTCTTGGGGAGGGGTGATTTTGTTGCCGCTTTCTTCTTGTTGCTGTTTGGTGTGTGTGTCTTGTTGTGTTAGCGTTGTTGGTGTTTGTGGTGGTGTTGCTGCAAGTTTCCTTGCTGCCTTTACCCCTCTTTGTATGCATTCGCCTTTGGAGGGTGAATCTAAGGGTTTTTTTCTTTTTTCTTTTTTGCGGCAGACTGTTTGCCACGTCACTCCCGCATCAAACTCCATGTCGGATTATGTGGCGTCTGGGAGGGGTATGTGCTCCACGGCTGTTGGTGGTGGTAGTGGAGCCCTCTTCGGCAATGTTGTTGCTGGTGTAGCTATTTCAAATGTAGCTATTGGTGTTGCCGCTACTGATGATGCTGCTTTAATTATTCGTGGCCTTGGTACGGGTGCTACGGACGTTGCCCTCCTACTCTCCGTGGAAGGGGCTTCTTCGTGTGTTTCCTGTCCTGCTCTTGGTAGCAGCGGACCAGGTATTGGAAGGAGAGGGGCCCTCTTCGGTGTCTTCTGCGGGCAAAAGGCCCTGAGGTGACCTTTCGACCCACAGAGATAACATTTTGGCCGTCTTCCTTCTACACTTATAGGGAGTTGGAGTCCTTCCTCAAAGTCTATGACCCTCACAGTTTTCTGCCCGCAGTAGGAGGGCACCAAGACTAACTCCTCACTCTTTAGGGTTTCCAAAGAGTGAGACTTTGCTTCCTGGGGGGTGGCGAAAAGTACGTCTACTGTGGCGTACTTTCTGCCTCGGGTGATGTGGGTTTTGCGTGCCCAGACGCACCCCAAGGCCTTTTGGATTTGAGCCTCCGTGGCTCTCTCCACTCGATGTGAGATTTTGCTTACGGTGCGGTAAGTCACCGTTCGTAGCAGCTGGTCCTTGAAAAAATCGGGTGGAGGTTTCAGGGAAACTCTATTTTCGCTTCTTGTCACCATGGCCCTTGCGACTGCCATCTCCTCCTCTGTGACTAACACTGTCTCGATATTTCGGGCGACACCTGCAAAAGAAGTGGTCCCTTTTTCAGCAGCACCAATATTGCTGCCGCTACTGGTCTTACTGGTGGTGCTGAGGTCGCTATTACAGGTATCGTTGTCATTGTTGTTCTTTTCGCTGGTACAGTTTTTGGTGTTGTTTTCGTTGATACTGTTGCTGCTGTTACTGTTATTGGGGCTGTTATTATTATTGTTGTTTTTGTTGATACTGTTCCTACTATTATTGTTGTTGTGGCTGTTGTTATTGTCATTGTTATTGTCGTTCTCGACCGTACCGCTGTTTTTTTTGTTATTGTCGTTCTCGACCTTACCGCTGTTATTTTTGTTATTGTCGTTCTCGACTTTACCGCTGTTATTTTTGGTGTTGTTGTTGGTGATGTTGTTGGTGTTATTGTTGGTGTTGTTTGTGTTAGAAATATTTGGTAATTTTAAATCTGTAACAATCTATTTTTCCTTTGTAATATTTTCATTTATATTTACCTCCATTGGAACGCTGTCTTGTTGACATGCTGATAAAGTCTCCCTCTCTCTGTGTTGTCTGACAGCGCTCTCTCTCTTTTTTGTGTTATCCATGTTGACTTTTTCAAAAAATATTTTTACACAAATACGAATAAGACAAATACGAAGAAGGGGTGCCGTATTATTTACTAGTGTAGCCCTGTATTAGGTGGGTCACTTCTAAACTTTTATCAAATTTAAAACTTGAATAAAAGGTTTAGAACGGTTGAAAAAGAGGTAAAACGTTGAAAAAGACTGGAGGCGATAAGAAGCGTGGCTTCACCAACCAATAATAATAATAATTATTATTATTATTTCTACTTTTGGCACAAGGCCAGCAATTACCGTGTACGTTACTGTTACTTTTTTTTATCGACCCCGTTAGGATGAAAGGCAAATATTATAATAATAATGAAGAAGTAGTAGTAGCAGCTGTAGAAGAAGAAGAAGAAGAAGAAGAAGAAGAAGAAGAAGAAGAAGAAGAAGAAGAAGAAGAAGAAGAAGAAGAAGAAAAAGAAGAAGAAGAAGAAGAAGAAGAAGAAGAAGAAGAAGAAGAAGAAGAAGATCATTAAATAGACGAGTGTGAGGTGAAGCTATTAGAAGATAGTCTCCATTATCGTGATACATAAGACTATAGAGATCGATAGGAAATAAACGAAGAAGAAGCGCATTATAGATGTCGAATTGAAAATATGAGAATAATGAGATGTTAGTGGTTATGAAAGTGTGTTAATTTACTGGAGGCGGAATAGATTAATATGAAGATGAGAAAGACGAGGAAAAGGAATACATGCAGAAATATAAGGTGTGTATTAGCTAAATTGAAACTATACAAAAAATCTGAAGACAAAGACACCCCAAAAATTATATATTTTATAACATTAATGTATTTCACGTCAACTATTTTTAGACTGTTTGAAAGCAAAAGAAATAGAATATTAATGATTTTTTAAATGAGAGAAAATGTCAATAAAGAAATAGAAACAAAAATACTATTACCACAGAGAAACAAAGCCTGAGAATATGCAAAATTAAAAAAAAAGATGTAAATGTAAAATCAAAGCCAAATACAAGATTTCTACAACTGAATGTCAAATTGATCGTTAAATATGTTAGAATAAGCAGTCAAAAAGCTTTCATTAACCAGACAAACTAACATATGTTTGTACACTGGATGACATAGATATGATAACACCAATGTAGGGAGAGTAAATATATATATACAGTATTAAACATATATACAAGATTAAATATATATAGAAGATAACATTAAATGAGTTAATCATTCCCTTATACATAATACTGTTATTATAATATAATAAAAAACAGAACTTCAGCATTACTTATGAATTTAATTAATAGTTATATATAAAATTGCAGCATAAATTAATATAACCCTGATTACACGAGATAGAGAGCAACCATTGTATATGACTGCTATAGTTAATGTGAAAGTATACCGTGCAGGTCGTTGCGGCAGGATACGCCAGCATCTACAAATACGAGAACAATACACATAAGGCAATACTCCTGTATTCGATTTCAAACATTTCCTTTAATTCTGTACAGTATGAAATAAGCATTGCGACTAATCATGCAGAAATAGCCTCATTAGCATGAGCCAGTTTCGTACATGTAGTTCTTGAAGCGCTTCAAACAAGGGATTTGCCGATGCAAATGAACGCATGTTGAATGACCATAGATAGAGGCACGGCATAGATGGTACAAGGGATATGTTTACTCTACACCAGAAGATTAGCTCACCTTACTAGAATCTAGATATTTGACCTATCCGAGCTGACCCGAGGCAATAATCGATACAACAAAGAGAATTTCTTCAAGAAAAAGTTAATTATCTATTAACAACTTAAGAAATGACAGCCGATCATCGGGATTGTCATATGACAATTAGTCCTGTCTGTTACATTAGCATTTCAAATTTTATAAAGGTTAACTTTATCATCCATGTTGATAAATTAAATGCCCGTGATTATTTAAGACGCAAACGCCTACCATGAATGACCGTATGCCATATATATATATATATCCCTATATATACACAAGTTAATTAAGATAAAACTGGCCTCGTCTCCTTTTTTGTCCACATTATTCATGTGTTGAAAAGTTACAGCTCATGTGCCTGGCGATCCTCATTTAAATCCATGCATCTTTTAGGCGCGTGGTGAAGCTTAACATAACGTCTTTACAATCATATCTAAGGATGGCTCTGATCTCATCTCTGATGTTTTTTTCCTTAGTTCAGTGAAGATTCTAAGTTTGTTGACATATAGTGCATCATTCAAATGAACCCAAAGAAGGTAATCTGGGTGGCTTAAATCAGGAATGTTCGGGACACACTTAAAATATCTCTTCAAACATTTCACACGGTTTCTAAAGATATTTTTAAAATCTTATTCGCGTCTCATTGGAAGAGTGAAGACTTGCTTCGTTTTGTTGGTCCTAGAATGTATTCATCAGAGATGGGTATATTGTCTGTAGCTTCTTTTTAGAAACTTTCAAAACCATCACATAGAGTTGTTTTGCGACTGTAATAGGGACACACTTTTGGTTGAAGAATAATAGGCAAATTTCTCAAAAATGGCAACCCAGAAGTCACATATAGCCCAGTGGAGTGGTTTCGCAGACTCATCAGTTAGTTTCTCTGACCACAGAAGACAATGTTCTGAGAGGCGATCTTCTCTACATTAAACATGTTTTCATCAGAGGCCCACGACAGAAATTTCTCACGCACAGTTTTTCCACTTGCTCTTATCAGCTACAGTAAGCTTTTGTTTTGTTTGTATTAGTATGTAATCGCGGTGAATTGGCAGTATCGGTAGAGGGTCGGACGCCATGCTTTGACGCATAGAGTTATGGCCCTTGCCATTCTGAATTCAAATCCCGCCGAGGTTAACTGTGCCTTTCATTCTTACGGGGTCGATAAAATAAAGTATCTGTAATGTACTGGGTAATTGCTGGCCTTGTGCCATAAGTAGAAACAATTATTATGTAGGGATACTTTTTAAGACACTCATTTACAATCTTTCGGCAAGTTTCTCTGGAGAGACACAAAGATTGGGTGCTGCGGAGCAATTATTTTAGGCTCTACTCTACAGATTCTCGGACCATGCCAATAACCCTCAGATTACGCTTCCTGGATCGTTCAGAATTAATAGAATGGTTGAGATTTTCCACTGCCACATAAGTCGCAAACGTATACACCCAGTTTTGTATATGGGCTTTGAAGGGAGGTATGTCCGGTTAAAAAATGAACGAAATTGCTGGTAGATCTGCTTGTCCGAACAGCATTTAGAAAGGTTTTTCGCACAGAAAATGATGACCTGGAGCTCTTATTGGAGATTTGTTGCCTTTTCAGACGTTTTATCTGCCTTAACCTGACATTTGAAATTGATCGGTTTGAAAATAAATATACAGTAACACAAAAGAAGCCCGGGGCCAGTCTATTTTGTATCACCCAGATACAATAAAGCATTTCCATAGAATCATTTGATAAAATATATACACCATTTCCTCTCCCAATCAGCATAATCAACCACACAAAAAAACAATTTAACCAGGCTATAATATTGAAAGACACCTATGAAGAAATAATAGATAAATAAACGACAGCTATCTATTTGCGATAAACAGCTATAGAATATTTACCCACCATTTCCAATAGCATGCGGGAATCGATTAAATATATCGTCAACCATACACAATTAGGTATACAATCAAAGTTAGAAGAAAAACTGTATATATATATATACCAAAACTAGGTTTCTACACCATGGGGTTTCATTCGCTTTTAGAAATATCCGATCAAGGATAAATTCACGAGCTTCGAAATCAACAGGAAACAAACTCACTTGGAAGAATATTTTTCTAAAATGATCGCCGCCGGAAACGAATTCAAAATGGCTAAGAACTGTGACGTAGCAGTGGTCAAGTCAGAAATAATGTGATTGGTGCCTTACGGCGAGTGGGCTGGTTGCTAAATAGTGCAGCCTAATATTGCCTAAATTGCATCTCAATCATATGGGAGACTATCAAATAGAAAGATTTACATATACACAAACTAGAGAAAGTCATATATATATATATATATATATATATATATATATGTCTCTGGCAACCATTCACCATGTGGCTCATTGACAAATTAATTAATTAAATAATCAACAATCAGAGCAATATACAATAAAGTTGTCCATAGAATCATTTGATAAAATATATACAGCATTTCCTCTCCCAATCAGCATAATCAACCACACAAAGAATCAATTAAACCAGGTTAAAAGATTAAAAGGCACCTCTGAAGAAATAATGGATAAATATATATATATTTAGATGTGAGAAAAACCACAGACCCTCCATCGCAACTCAACTTTTGAAAAGCAGAAGAACTGCGAAACCGGTAAAGGAACCAAATAAATATATATTTTTAAAAAAAATAAGACTCCAGTTGCATTTTCGATTTCATCTCTTTTTCTTTAAACTTTCACTCGTGTAGGACACCTCGGTTATTTTTCATTTTGTAAAAAAAACCTCACTTTCTAATATATATATATATGTATGAACAAGTATGAGCTCCGGCTGTTTCGACCTAGCTGTCGAAAAGGCTGGAGGTCAGCCGGCGGGGTCTCGACTATTTTCTATTACCCACTCCACTACCTTAATTATCGAGTACTCTGGTGTGTTATGGTCCACCAGGTTCCTGAGCACGTTTCCTTCGTTATATATATATATATATATATATATATATATATATATATATATATATATATATATATATATATATATATATTGTTATACTTTGGGAGGGTCATGTTGCCAATAAGAAACACACGCACCAGATGCTTTCACTTCAATTTAGTATATATTTATAAATTTACAAATTTATAAATTTATAAATTTCTGGTTGGTTCCACAACCAGATAGTTGTTTATATATAGTCATAGTCCTTTCGTCACACACTCTGTGACCTCTTCAGTGACTGGGGATTCCTTTCTTTGTTTCTGTGCCTCTCCTTTGTTCTGTCCTACGCCATTTTGTTTCTGTGTGTGTGTTGTGTGCTCAGTTTGCGCATGGGCCACATTCTTATTGGCAACATGACCCTCCCAAAGTATAACAATATCGGTTTCAACACACCATTTCAGGTAAAGAATTTTGCTAAACAAATTCAGAAACGAAATATATATATATATATATATATCATAAATCATGTCTATAGAATCAATCAGATATTAAAATATATACTATTTCTTCTTCTAATTAGCATAATTAACCATATACATAATCAAATCTAGCAAGCTTTAAGAATAAATTTTCTAACGGGGAAATCTCTGACAAACAATTGATCACAGCTAGTTCGCGGTAGCTCCGTTCCACTATTTATCAAACACTTCGGCAGCATGCAGAATCCGATCAAACATACCATTAACCGTACGTAATTAGTAGTAAAATTAAACTTAGAAGAAATGCGCACATACCGTAATTATATCTCTACCATGGTTTCTTCCTTATTTAGGACATCCAAATAATATGGAAATGCCTTGAGTTAGGAATCATCAGGAGACAAACTCAGAATCAAACATTTAATTTCTCAAACCGACCGCGCCAAATTTAGATTCAAAAATGGCTAAGATCGCTATGTAGCTAACTATCTACCTAACTATAGCCCCACGCCCACCCAGGAAGAATAGGCGAAGGCACATTAGCTGGTACAACCCCCCCTTCAACCGAGAAGTTTCAACACCTGTAGCTAAAATTGTCTTCACTCTCTTACAAAAACACTTCCCCACCCAACATAGGTACTATACTATCCTTAATAAGAATACCATTAGACTCTCTTACTCTACCACACCTAATCTAGCTAGAAACTTAGCCAACAACAACATCAAGAAGATAAATACTTTTTCCGAAGCCCATCCAGCAACCGATAGCAACTGCAATTGCCCTGATAAGACGACCTGCCCTCTCAACAACAACTGTCTAAAAAAAGATCTCGTGTATACATACGATGTACTCTCAGGCCCCGATGAAAAAAGAAACTCGTACATCGGGATGACTTCTAATAGTTTTAAGACTCGCTGGTACGCCCACACACATTCGTTCCGGCGCCCGGACAAATCTAACCAGACTACACTCGCCGCCCACATCTGGCACCTAAAAAGGAACTCCACCCCCTTCAAGACCCAATGGAGACTACTCCAGAGAGCGCGATCATACACGGAAGGCCATAATTGCTGTGACCTCTGTATCTCCGAGAGCTATGAGATTCTATTCGCCAAAGGCCCTCTCCTCAACAAGATCTCGGAACACTCCCCTAATTGCATGCACAAGAACTATGCAAATTACAAAAACTACAGACCCCCCCGGCCCCCGAAAGACCCCCCCCCTATCACCACCCCACCCCGCCCCCCATCCCATTTCCGACCCTCCATCTCTCATTATTACCCTCTTTCCTCCCCTCTATCTCTCATTATTACCTTCTTTCCTCCCCTCCAGGTCTTATATATTGTGTTGTAGGCCTCTGAGTAAAGTTCCGTGGCCGCACACACAAATTCACGTATATACCTGCTCATGTTTGCATACGTGCAGTTATGAACTGCTGCACGCACACGTTCATGATTTATTTATCTATTTAACTGTATATTTATTTATTAATTTATTTTATTTATTTATTTAGTTACTTTATTTACTTATTTATTTATTTATCTATTTATTTATTTGTTTATTTATTTACTTATTTATTGGTTTATTTGTTTATCTGTTTGTATGTTTGTTTGTTTGTTAGTTAACTCATTAATTTATTTATTAATTTATGAGTGAATGATTAGGTAATGAATAGATAAGGGATAAAGGATAGGTAACGAATTGTGAATGGTAAATAATGAGTAATAGATAATAAATAATAAATAGTAATTAATTACTTGATGATAATATTAATAACTTAATAGTGACATTAATTATTTTAATCCTCTATCAGGCCCAGTTTAAATTTTGAATTTAAAATTTAAAATTCGTCCCACTACCTCATATTATAGACACATGTATGAGTGCGAAAGAGTGCGTGTTTGTGCATATGCGTTTATGTGTACTTATTTGTATGTATGTATGTGTACGCATGCGTGTTTGCTTGTAAATGTGTATGTGTGTGTATGTATATTTGTATGTGTATCTGTGTATATATATGTATATGTGTATGTATATATATATATATATATATATATATATATATATATATATATATATATATATATATATGTGTGTATACGTGTATAAGTATATATATATATATATATATATATATATATATATATATATATATATATATATATCATCATCATCACCGTTTTACGTCCGTTCTTCCACGCTAGCATGGGTTAGACGGGTTGTCCTGTTGTGTGCAGTGTCTGGTCGGCTGACCATGCCTTGCTCATACAGGAACTGATCTGGCTTGATTTCTACAGCTGGATGCCCTTCCTAACACCAACCTCATTTACAGTGAGTGCTGGGTGCTTTTTCATGGCGCCTACACGTCCACTTTACAGTGTGGGCTGGGTGCTTTTTTGCCGTGGCACCTCCACGACCACCTTGCGGTGGGGGGGGGGGGGCATATTGTTTATATGCTTCAGCATTTACCCATGGGAGGTCGGGTACTCTGTATTACTGCGTGACGCCAGAAGTCACGGTCGTGTGTCATTGTCTTTGAGAGGTGTAGTTGGGTAAGGTCGGCTGTTATCACCTCATCCCAGGTCATCTTGGGTCTCCCCACTCCGCGGTTTCCATCAACTTCTAGTGCTCTGCACCTTTTTATGCAGCTGTCATCCTTTATACGCATCACATGTCCATACCAGCGCAACCGCCTCTCCTGCACACAGCATTTGATTCCTCTTATGCTCAGTCTCTCTCTCAATTCATTTATGCTTTGTCGTTCACGTATATTACTGTTACACATCCATCGGAGCATGCAGGCTTCGTTTCTCTCTAATCTACGTAAGTCTTCCACCTTCAGCGCCCAGGTCTCACTACCATGCAACATCGCTGTTCGGATACACGCATCATACAGTCTGCCTTTCAATCTGAGGAAGAAGCCTTTTGCAGCTAGCAGTGGTAGTATTTCCCTAAACTTCTTCCATCCCGTTCTTACCCTAGTTATTGTACTTTCTGAACACCCACCTCCGTTGCTAATTCGGTCACCTAGGTAGCAGAGGCTGTCTACTGTTTCTACAGGGCCCTCCCAGAGATTGGTGGTACATGTTTGCTGTGGCTGTTTGCTGCTTGCTGTTTCAGCACAGCTGCTGCATGTGAAGCCTACATTCTTAATTAAGCTTCCTGAGATCCCGCTACATCTCTTGTGTACCCATTGTTTGCATTTGGGGCAGAGAATGGAGTTCCTACCTACACCTTTCCTACATACTGAGCAAGGCCATTTCCCTGAGGGGATCTGGGTTCTGTTTTCTCGTCTACTTACAAGGACCTTAGTCTTTGTCATGTTGACTTTGAGACCCTTTCTTTCTAGTCCCTGCTTCCAGGTTTGGAATTTATTCTCTAGTTCTCCCATAGATTCAGCTATGAGTGCGAGGTCATCAGCATACAGGAGTTCCCATGGGCATCCGGTCTTAAACTCCTCCGTTATTGCCTGCAGGACTATGATGAACAGGAGAGGGCTAAGAACAGAGCCCTGGTGGACCCCAACGTGTACGCTAAATTCCTCGCTATACTCATTGCTAATCCTAACTTTGCTGACTGCTCCCCTATACATGGCTTGTACCGCTTTCACAAGCCATTCATCTACTCCTAGTTTTCTAAGAGCCCACCAGATTACCGCACGTGGAACTCTGTCAAAGGCTTTCTCAAGGTCGACAAATGCCAAGTAGAGTGGCTTACTTTTAGCTAGGTACTTTTCCTCACAAGGAAGAGGGCATCAGTGGTGCCTCTTCCTGGTACAAACCCAAATTGCATCTCGTCTATTTTCACCTGGTCCCTAATCAGCTGTGCTATAACTCTTTCTGTTACTTTCATGACCTGGTCCATCAACTTGATACATCTATAGTTTCCTCTATCTAGTGCATCGCCTTTACCTTTGTAGCAGTTGACAATGATGCTACTGCACCAATCTTTTGGTATGGCCCCTTCTAGTATTACCTGGTTAACGATACGTGTGGTTATAGTGTGACCTACAGACCCAGATGCCTTCAGCATCTCGGCAGCTATCCCCGATGGACCGGTTGCCTTCCCCATCTTCATATCTCTGATTGCCTTACTTACTACGCTGCCGCTGACTTGTACTGCTGGTCCCTCTATAGGGTCTACCTGGGGTAGGGTCTCTTCTTCCCATGCATTCTCCTCATTTAGTAATCTATCATAATGACTCTTCCATGCATCTTTCTTCTCAGCACTTGTGAGGGCAAGCTCACCTTTATCATTCCGGATACACTTCTATATATATATATATATATATATATATATATATATATATATATAGTAGAATAATCGAGTATCGAAAAATCGGCCACGAGTTCACGATAAACAAAATTCGATATGAGCGGCAGAGGGCTCAATAATTTAGATAAATCAGAGCTATAACTATCGTTAAAATACCGTCACACATAGAACAAGTCTATAATCAACCATACAACCGAAAAATTGCGATCTGGAAGATTCGGGACACTCAGATAAAAAATCAATAAATCAATAAATCAAATGAATGTAAAAAGCATACCCGGACCCGCTAGAAAGATGGTAAATCTAGCTTCTTGGGTTTCTGTAAATCCTTAAACTGTCCTCTATCAGCTCACATAAAAATATATCAGACTTCTAGGTGCCAGCGGACAGGAGTTTACTTCCTCAATGAGCTTTGTCCAAACGAATGAAAAGGCATAACCCAGGCTAAATACGCACATGGAATTCAGCAAGGGAGATAACCTCTATATCCGTGAAAAATATTCGGGAAAATGTGGAAATACACATATCGAATAAGAGTGCTCAATAGACATGTTAAAATAAACAGGAACTATTCATCATTTAATAGAATCGACAAAAAATGAACAATAAAATTAACTGGTCAATAGCTAGGTCTAGAGCTAAATATAGTAGAATAATCGAGTATCGAAAAATCGGCGCACGAGTTCACGATAAACAAAATTCGATATGAGCGGCAGAGGGCTCAATAATTTAGATAAATCAGAGCTATAACTATCGTTAAAATACCGTCACACAAAAAACAAGTCTATAATCAACCATACAACCGAAAAATTGCGATCTGGAAGATTCGGGACACTCAGATAAAAAATCAATAAATCAATAAATCAAATATATATATATATATGAGATTATATATGTATGTGTGTGTGTATGTGTATATATGTATATATATGTGTGAATGTATGTGTTTGTGTGTGTGTGTGTATGTATGTGTATGTATGTGTGTGCATATGTATGTATGAATGTATAGTATAGTTTACATGAGAGAGACATACGTACATGTAGGTGTGTATATATATATATATATGTATACATATATATGTATATATATATATATATATGTATGTGTATGCGCACGCGTGTATGTGTAGATATATATGTGTGTGTATGTGTATGCGTGTGTGTGTGTATATTTGTGTGTGTGTATATTTGTGTTTGTGTTTTTCTTGTGTATATATGTATATATGTGTATGTATGTGTGTGTGTGTGTGTATGTATGTGTGTGTATGTGTATGTGTATACGCACACATATGTGTGTGTCTGTATATATATATATATATATATATATATATATATATATATGTGTGTATGTGTGTGTATGTGTGTGTGAATGTGTAGGTGTGCACACACACACACGCACACACACACACACACATATATATATATAGGTATGTATGTGAGTGTAAGTGTTTTTGTATGTGGTTGTGAGTATGTAAACATATTTTATTCTTTCCATTCTACAAAAACACTCTGGCCACCTGTGGCTTGTATGTTAACTTGACCACTCACCCCAGTCTGTGCCATGATTCAGTCTTGTTAAATGTTTAATTTCTATTACCAACCCACCTAAAAAATTTCCCTACTATATATTTGTTGAATTACTTTTTTTTATTTATTTATTTTTTATTTATTTTATTTATTTATTCATTTATCTATTTATTTTTTCATTTATTTATTTATTTACTTATTTATTTATTTCAAAAAGCACTCTGGCTAATTGACCACTCCCCAAAGAAAAAACGACCTGTGCCATGAAGTGGTCCTATGTTTCTAAATACCATTCCCCCCAAACCCCCCCCCCCCCAATCCACCACCCCTCCCTTACCACTACCTAAATGTATAAATACCAGAACTTAATATGACACCCAGCTTCCTGAAGATTTCATCTGAATGAAACAGTACTAAGTCCTGTAGAAGCTCCTTCTATAAAATAAATAAAAATATATTTATATATATATATATATAGGAACGAGTAGGACCCCGACGGCTGAGCTCAAGCCGTTTCGACGGCTAATTCTGGACGAAAAAAATTTTTTTATTTAGTCCAGAATCAGCCGTCGAAACGGCTTGCGCTCAGCCGTCGGGGTCCTACTCGTTCCTATTACCCACTCTATTACCCTAAGTATTGAGTACTTTGGTGCATTATGGTCCACCTGGTTCCTTACCACATTTCCTTCGTTATATATATATATATTGTTATAATTTGGGAGGGTCATGTTGCCAATAAGAAACACACGCACCAGTTTTTTCACTCCAATTTATTATAAATTAAATTTATAAATTTCCTGTTGGTTGGTTGGTTACACAACCGGGCGGTTGTTCATATATTGTGAACGTTTTTTCGTTACGCAGTATGTGACTTCTTCAGCGACTGGGGATTATTTTCTTTGTATCACCCAGAATATATATATATATATATATATATATATATATATATATATATATATATATATATATATATATATATAATAATGAAATGACAGGAGGCTGGATTTGTGTAAATCCTTGAAAGGTTTATTATACTATGATCATTTCAATGACCGGGTTCATGAGATCGACGTTAACTTATGCTCCCATCCCTTTCTGTTTTCGTTTATCTGACCGGTAGTAGCATACTATAAAATTTAGCCACGTCACTCCAGGGCGACCGGCTGAGGTTCAAGGAACAGAATAGCAGTCGCCCTCGGGTCTCGATTTTCAGCCCCATGGATTTTACCTATTACATTCACATATTATATTTCGAATACCTGATGATATCACCGGATTCATACGGAACCCGGTCATTGAAATGATCATAGTATAATAAACCTTTCAAGGATTTACACAAATCCAGCCTCCTGTCATTTCATTATAATATTTAACTCCGTAATAGCACCACCAACTACAAAAACAAAGACGGTTGAACTGCTTTACGTTGAGTACTCTCTATATTATTGCATTACGATTGACCATACGGAATAGACCAGCTCTATACAGTGGTGAACATCAAACCTGAATAAATATATATATATATATATAACGAAGAAAATGTGGTAAGGAACCTGGTGGACCATAACGCACCAGAGTACTCGATACTTAAGGTAGTAGAGTGGGTAATAGGAAAAGAGTCGAGCCCCGCCGGCTGACCTCCTGCCGTTTCGACAGCTATATATATAATATAAAAATGTAACGTAGCTGTCTCAACTCTTTCACCTCTGGTCGATGAAAGTTGCACTCCCTAGAACAATACTAAAACAATGGGTGAGATATTGCGAAAACAATACTGCTCTTAAAAATATTGGTAGGTCTGATCTGGGCCATATCAGTGATGTTAACTCCTGCCACACTCTATATGACATAAGACTTAGCTCGCTTGTTGACGTTCCGGGAATAAACACATTTAAATACAACTCAGCAGTAGGCCTCGATATGTTGCTAGCTAGCAGCCTGAAAGCGTGTCGACACCAACTTGCACTTCCTCTAACTCATCTAATAAGGTACTCGCTGCACACATGCTATAACCCTGAAAATGTTATGTCCCAATCTACTGTTCCAATTTTCGAAAGCGGAAACAAGTCTCTTGCAGTGAATTACTCCCCGATCTCAATCACCTCTCATATCATCAACTTATTTGAGAGGGTGGTGAATATACGAATAACCCACTTCCTCGAAAGCAACAATCTGCTAAACTCCAACCAATATGGTATCATTTGATTATATTTTAAGAGATTTAGGAGAGGTCTCCATCACTGATGGCATATAACATGATTTCAGCAAGGCTTTTGACAGGGTCGATAACTTTCTGTTGGAAAAACTACCAAACATTTCTGTTCCTGGAATGTTACTGCAATGGATCAAGTGTTTCCTGACAACCAAAACATAACATGTTTTAATTGAAAGAATATGGTCAATCTCGGACAAAATAAGGCAATGTTTTGGGCCTATTTGTTTTCTTATCTATGATTTTTCGACGTCATCAAGCGCATTAGCGCGAGAAACTTCACATATGATTCCAAGATACAGAAAGTCATCAACGCAGCGAGAGACAGAGCAGGCCTTCAATCGAAACTACTTGCTATTATACAAAGCACGGAAATAATATGTGACTGAACGAGGGTAAATTTGGCCTACTCCACTTTGGAAATATGGATGAATTGAAACTCTCATATTCACTTCCCGCTGGTCAAACCCTAGTGACACAGAAAAATACCAGGGACCTTAGAGTAATTATTGATATCAACGTAAGATTAGCCACTGATATAAATAACAATACTTACATAGACCACGAAATGTTGTCCTGGATTTTCCGAACTTTCCGTTTCAGACATATTCATACCATAATCCTTCTCTTCTCTATCTTTACTCAGTCCCACCTTGAGTATTATTGTTTTACACTCTTGTCTCCCCACATGAAAGAAAGTATTGTGAAATCTGAAGAACACCAACGGTCAATTACACAAATAATAGATCGCAACACAGGCCTAGATTATTGGGTTCGAGTAGAAAATGTCAAAACCTCCAACGCCGCAATGAGCGATATATTATATGCCTGATATGAAAAACAGTTCATCAGTATTGTTCAAATGGTATTAGCATCCTCTTTAAATCCACGTAAGTCGTGGGTCCTGTGTTACCCGCCCACTACACAAATTAAACTGGCGTATTATAACAATATTACGGTACATTTGTTTGACATCAACTGGTTCCGCTATCTTCGATAACACCAAAATTCATAAAGAGAGTAAAGGATCCCGTAAAATTCAAAATGTCTTTGGACAAACTTCTCCATGAAATTCTGGCCAAGCCTCCAACACGGATATGTCTCTGAAAACAATGACTCTCTACCTTACTGGGCCATGATGTCCAAAACCTGACTATGGTGTGAATCATGATTTTGAAGTCTTCGCCTGGCGGAGCTATTAAAATAGACATGTGGTGGGTCAATACCTGCCGTAACCTATAAAGACAAAGTTAAATATATATGTATATGCATATGGGTATATATATAATATATATACTCATATGCATATACAGATATATATATATATATATATATATATATATATATATATATATATATATATATATATATATATATATACACATATATATATATATTGTTATGCTTTGGGAGGGTCATGTTGCCAATAAGAAACACACGTACCAGTCGTTTTCACTTCAATTTATTATAAATTAAATTCATAAATTTAGGAATTTATAAATTTCCGGTTGGTTGGTTGGTTCCACAACCAGACGATTGTTCATATATTGTCAAAGTTCTTTCGTCACACATGATGTGACCTCTTCAGTGACTGTGGATTATTTTCTTTGATTTTGTGCCACCCCTTTGTTCTGTCCTACGCCATCTTGTTTTTGTGTGTGTTGTGTGCTTAGTTTGCGCATGTGTTATATCCGGGTGTCTGTGTGTGTTTATATTTGTTTATTTATTCGTTTATTTACATGTTACTGGTTAGTTGTTTGTTCTATGTGTGTGTGTGTTTTCATTTTGTCCTTAATTTTAAGTTGTGATGTTGCTATTCCATTCATGTTTTCTATTTAATTTTAAAACTAGAAATGTAGTATATAGCATAAGATGTACTGAAGGACAATCTAGAGATAAGAATATAGTGTACATAGGTGAGGCAGCTCGTAATATATGAGAACGGATAAATAAACACTGACGAGAGCTTCAAGATAGTAAAGAATCAGCTGTACTCCACCAACATGCTAAAATAGAACATAAGGGTAAATTAGAGAACATAGAAATAAAAATGGAATCGCACACAGAAAAGACGCAATGTTTAGACAAATCACAGAGGCAATACACATAAATGAACTCCAACCAAAATTAAATAAAAATTAAATAGAAAACATGAATGGAATACAAATTCCCGGGAATAGGAAAACCCATTGAGGGTCTGAACAAACTCAGCCAGACGGAAAAGTGGTAGGGCGTATGTCTATCAAAATAAATAAATTGATGATTTGAGAAAGCAATACCAATAATCAGCCCGGAACATATGAATGAATCGAAACAACAAAAGTAAGCTTTATTTCATCTTTATGTTTTTCTGTTTGTTTCTATTCAACTTCTAGCTGCCTGAAGAGGTCATAGCTGTTGCATAACGTATATCACCGGATTATATATAACAGCGATTATGAATAAACGAAGATAATTATAACCTCTTTACTTGTACTTAATGTTTACACACACAGAGACACACATAGACACACACATATGTGTGTATGTATATGTATATATATATAACTAACAGAGAACGAAGGACACGCACGGACAGAGATATGAACACTCCTCTCTAAATATGTATGTAAAAACTAATTAGTTTCCTTTCCCTTTTCATTATTTATATGAATATGCAACATAATTACATTATGCGTACCTGCAGTTGAAAAAGCTTATACTGCTGAAACTGGTATTATTAAATGCGAAAATATCCATCTTTAAATAACTATCTTGTTATTATACTGAAATAATCTCTTCAGTATTTTCTGCTGAGAAAATCTTTTTCCTCTCTACTATTTGCTTATAAATATATATATATATATATATATATATATATATATATATATATATATATATATATATATATATATATATATATTTGTTTATGCTTGGGGAGGGTCATATTTGTGTAATATTGCCAGAATTAATAACAGAACACATTTACTGTTTGGTTCGTTTTCGCTTTTCGCTTCTGTGTCTTTTATATCGGTAATCTAATTTATTCGGTCCTTAATGTTGCCATTGACTGACCAACGGTCAAAGATAATACAGATACAATATAGACACAAACACATATATATAGTTTATCAAAGTTCTTTCGTTGCACATCTGCAACATCGTCAGTGGTGATATTGTTTCCTCCCGTTGCATTGTATTTTCTACGCCATCTTTATTTAGTCTGTTTATATGTTTATTTATTTGTTTATTTTATTTTGTCTTCTTTGCGCATGCGTTTGCGTGTGTAGTGTTTTGTTTGATTTGTGTTCGTGATTGGGTGACTGTGAATTGGTTAATGTATTCTATCTTTACTAGTGTGTGTTTATATGTGTTTGTTGTTATTGTGCTTGTGTATGTATTTATTTATTTATTTATCTATTTATTTATTTATACTTCTCTTAGGTCAGTGTTGTTTGTTTGGGTGTTGTTGTTATTCCATTCATTCATTCTGTTTAGCCTTGGCCTTCTAAGTTCTATTTCACTGGCCTCTCAGATTTGCCTACCGTCGTGTTGTTGTCTGGCATGTTCGTATAGTATTGAACCGTTTTTTCGTCCCTTTAGTTCCCCCCAGTGTTGGTCTATCCTTTCACCTATGCTACGAGCTGTCTCGCCTATGTATGTTGTTGTCATGTTTCTGCAAGTACCCTCTGTACATCTTATGCTATAGACTATGTTTCTAGTTTTACAGTTTATCCGGGGGTTTACCTTACATATGATACATTTCCTATTAGTACAGTGGATTTTCTTAAAAGGGTAGGTTTTGCTGATCAAGGATTTTATGGTGGTTCCTAATTTTTCTACCACCTTAATCTTTAAGTGGGTCTTTCTCAGGGCATTTCTACACTGGTTAGCTAATTTCTCTCCAGGGGTAGCGTCCACAAACATGACACTCTGGTATCTATGGTTGTCGTACCATGAGGTGGCTTTCCCTATCTTATGTCTAGCCCTATCTAAGCTATTCCATGATTTGCTCCTGTATAATGGGCAAATTCCTTTCATGTCCAGTTCTATGAGGGTCTTATACTTCTCCATAGCTCCTTCGTATACTCTGAATCTGTCTGTTTGGTTGTAGCCAGAGAACTGCATGCAGTTGATAAGTGTCGGATGTGTCTTTCCATTTCTGTTGGGTCGCAAATGCGGGACACATTCTTCATCACTCCTACCAAATCTTCGATCAGAATATTAAACTTAGCACTACTGGACATTGCTGAGTTTTTGAGTATCAGTTATTTGGAGGCCATGGGTTTAGCATAGTGTGAGTGGAGAATTTGGGCTCTCTCGTCTATAATGTTAATCCAGAGTTCCGTGTCTAATACAGGTAGTCTATTGTTAAAGTATTTTATTAAAAGGTAACCTCGTAGGATAGATATTACCCATCTCATATGTTTTGTCAGCTGGGTTGAAGAATAGCTAAAACCAACCAAACAGTGAGTGTGTTCGGTTATTAATTCGGGCAATATTACACAAATACGACCCTCCCCAAATATAACAATATTTGTTTCGACACACGATTTCATATCAAAAACCTCGCAAAACTATATATATATATATATATATATATTAGTGAGAGCCGTTACTTTTCTATTACATTAATAACTGTTTCTACTTGTGGCACAAGGCCAGCAATTACCCAGTGCTTTACTGGTACTTTATTTCATCGACCCCGTAAGGATGAAAGGCAAAGTTAACCTCGGAAGAATTTGAACTCAGAATGGCAAGGGCCGTAATTCTATGCGTCAAAGCATGGCGTCCGACTCTCTACCGATACCGCCAATCCACCACCCACTTTTCTATTACATGAATAACGATGTTGAACTTGCGTCTGGGTGATGTTTTTAATATGTATCTGTTGTGCTCCTTCAAACAGAATGTATGTTCAATACCTTATTAATTGCGTGTTACAATACTATACAATTGAACGTTGTAGAATTAGGATACATCTCAGACAGACTCAGATGTATTCATATATTTGCGCTTAGACCACACTACGTGCCTAATTAGTGAGAAACTAGCCGAAACAGTAGCTCTTCTCATATTTCCGACGTTGATAGCCGTTCCTTAATTTAATCTAATCTGATTTAAACATGTAACGAAAACGAAAGTTTTGGACAAATATTAGCACTAATATAACCTACCTGGTTTCCAAGAGTTATATGTTATAAACGTGATCCATATCAACCAGCAATTGGCCACACAACATTCATAGAATGATGGATCGATATTGTATACTTTAAAACATGGTTAACTCATAGTATATATTGTTGATTACCTCTTGTTATATTTTCCCCATCTGATACTACTATTGCCAGCATTAAAAGAAATATATTTTTAACACAATTGGTATATAATCTTTAGATGTTGCTGGTATTGATTTGACATTGCTGGTACTAGAGATAATAAAAAGATATATTTTCGCATATGTATGTTGGAAACGATGTTGTCAATTGCAGGGAGGCGTGTTGATTTTAATGTTGGGAAAATATACTTCATTCGAAAAACATGCTGTGGATGCGTTTCTGAGAGATTTCTTCGCTCACCCCAATAACATCACCCGATTCAGATAAGTTTTACTTTGTTGAGACTTATAAAGGGATACAAAAACAATGCAATGGACCATTACATTTTTTGTTAATATGTAAAGAAATAAACAGATAATTCAGCACGGGAGAGCTACGTGTAATAAGTTTACACGACAATTAGATGTAGCATTATGAGGTTAGCATCACGGTCTTAAAGATTACAGCCTAGTGCAGGAGTAATGGTGCCACCAATCTCTCATAATATAACTGGCTGTTAGACGTAGTTGTTTGTGAAATGCAATTAAAAAAAAAATATAAGTATATTGATTTTGTCTTAAAAGCCAAAAAAACTTTTCTTGTAAGAATTCTTTTATGAAGCCGACGAAACTAAATTTGGCTGTGAACATATAAATAACTAAATTTAAACCATTAAGGAATTTAAACCATTACGCTGAACTAAATTTACGATAACCTTCTACACTGTTGTCAGAAGGTTAACACGGTAAGGTCATAAGTTTAACTTATGTTCTTGTCGGTTTAATTTCCGCTAACAGCGATTTACTGCATTAGTTTCAGTCTGCTACAGTAAGATATATATATGCTTTATGTCGGTACGTATTTGTGTATGTATTTATGTACGTGTGTATGAATGCATGGATATATGTGTATGTATGTATGTATGAATTTGTGTATGAATGTATGTATGCATGTGTGTATGCATGTGCGTTTGTATGTATGCGTATATTAAACTGTGTATGTGTTTGCACACACGTATTTGGCCACGCATATATGAATGTATGCTTGTATGTAAGCTGAATTACTTCCAAATTGATATACGCATGTATGTATAAGATTATGTATATATGTGTGGATGCATTTATATGTGTGTGTTTGTGCATATATATATGCACAAACACACACATATATAAATGCATAATCATATACATAATCATATACGTACATTCGTATATCAAGTTGGAAGTAATTCAGCTGACATACAAGCATACATTCATATATGCGTGGCCACATACGTGTGTGCAAACACATACACAGTTGAATATACGCACACAGACAAACGCACATGCATACATACATGCATACATACATGCATACATACATGCATACATATGCATATATATATATATATATGCGTATGGGTGTGCAGTAGACGAGTATTATGGAGTTATAGAAGGTTATACTCAAGCAGGAACATTTATTGTATGAAATTATATTTCTATTTCTCAAGTGTTATCAACATATCAGTGACATCATATTCATTTATGCCTTGTTTCAAAAGAATGTACGTGAAGAAAAAACATGAAAGACAAGGAAATTAGTCTTGAAATATGAAGTTCGACATGCACGCCCTGACCAACATAGGAAATGTATTAAACATATTTTTATTTCAAGAGATATTTTTGCATATCAACCATATTGCCATCAATAATTATCAAACTCCTGGAGAAACTACAGATTGAGTTTGTTTCGCCCAGGGCTTTTCAACAGTAGTAAGTATTGTATGAACAACACGCCTAGAGTTAATTTAGGTAACTATATATTTCACATTCTATGGAAACTGAACAAGTCAAACCATGTGCGACTGACAGCACATAGTTGCATTAGTGGATAGTAAAACGTCTAGAAAAGGCAGTCTAAAGCCACTCAATTTCAAAGACTCAACAAAAAATGAAAGAAATCGCTAGGAGCCGAATTCAAATGGAAAACGGAGGTACAATGGAACAAGGTCACATGTTCAACGGCTTCAGGTCTCTAAACATAGATATGGTGGCCATCAGCAAAAAAAGAATCCCTGAGGGACGGATTTTCACACACTTCTTCAGCGACTGAGGTGAAACCATCCCCAAGCTGTCCTGGATCTGAATGGGTGCTGCTGTGTTGTTTCGGAGCGATATATTTCTCGAGATAGGGCCCATTTTCTTGGGCCAAAGACGTCACTAGTGGAAATGTCCACGCTTTCAGGCTGGCAGCAGTCTATTCCCCGACAGTGAAAGGAAAGCCTGATTTCTTCCGGTGACTGGAGACCTCTCTAGGAACGTCCCATTCTTCAGTGTCAGTTGGCAACGGAACGGTATCTGGCATGCAAGCTGGGACTGCGTCCGAGTAGCAGATATGGGAGGAGTGTGTAAAAACCTCGCAAACCAGTTTAGAATGTTCCAACTAACTGACAGGTTCCGTCTGGATTTCCTTAATGCACCTGTGTGATGTGGACAACCCGTGTCGGGTCATCCAGATAGCAACTAGGTAGGCTCTTTTTGTAAGAAATATAGATAACACTAACATACGATGTCCGCGGTTCAAGATGGGTGACTACATAGACACAAATTAATGATCTGGGAGGTGCACATATGGAAGTTACATAGACAGTGACGTGCCTATTGGAAGCTGCACTCGTCGTTCTCAGTGCGTAACGACTCTAGGGACCGAATTACGGACTAATTAAACGGGGGCAGTCGTCAACAACAAATGGCGGTTCGCCATGCAAATGGTCATCAAAGTAGAAGCCGTTAGGTTTAGCAAGGCTATAGTGATTGAAATGGAATAGACAAGAGTGAGGTCTAGTTAGAAAACTAGAAGTGCGTAGAAGAAGCATCGGCGTGCAAGCGGCCAGATTAGCACTCGAAAAGGTTTTCAATGCTAAACACGACGACTGCGCTGTCAGAGCTTGTGGGCGTGCGTTAGTACATGAGGGGATGAACGACGTTCAATGGGCTCACGTGGCTACCAGAAACACGGCGTGACAACAAAGGCACAATCCGAACATCGGCGCGCGCCACAACAGGCGCATGGTACTTGATCCTAAGCAGATGTGTGCTGCTTTTCAGCATCACTTCGCTAAACTGTTCGGCAACAGTGCCAAACTTGATCCCTGAATGGAGTTTAGTACCTACCTCGGCGGCCGGCATCGGCTCTTGGCAAATGAGGCGGACTGCTGCGAAAAGCCGATAACGGGAGGCAATGACTGAGGAGTGCGTGAAATGTAAATTGCCTGGTTTGGATAGTCTGCCCTTCAAGATTTACGTATAAATGTCAGACATATTCACTGACTTTTTGTCAGACATCTGCTGCATCTGGCAGCAAAACGGGAGAATTCTCAGTTCTTTGAGCCGAGCAGAAGTGTTACTGCTGAGAAAGGACCGGCACAGGGGGGACAACGCATATAATCTATGGCCCATAACTCTGCTGCACGCAGAGTTCAAATTTTAGGGCAAAGTAATTAGCAACGACTTTGGCACTTTTCGTCGAAAGTCTTGTAGGAAACACACAGACATGTGCCATTCCCGACATATCCCTCTACCACATCCACCTCATGCAATACATCGTGAAGAGGGTTGCTAAGCAACCTAATACGGAGGGTGTCCAGATCGATTTAAATGAATTGAAAGCTTTCAAAAGGGTCAACCATCAAATCCTGGCGGCCGTCATGAGAGCGGCCGACTTTGGGCCCTTTTTTCTGATGGAGGTTCGCTGCCATGCATGGCGAAATCTGCTCTGTGGTTAATGTGAACGGCCACCTTTCAGAACCGTTCAAGATCAAAGGCTCTCTCTTCCAAGGTTGTACCCTTCCGTTCTTGTTGTACATCTTGACTTTAGTGACTTTATTGCACAAACTGCAGATTTTGAGAATCATCCCGCATGAACATGGTTGCAGGCCAAATACCCTAAGATTCATCTAACTGCACTGGGGCATTTGCCTTTTTGCTTTTTGTGGAAGGGATGCCTTTCGATAGTAAAGCGATCCAACTACTATCAACACCCGCTCAGTGGAGGACTAGGGATGTCGTGGCTGATGATGCGCAGATATCCTCTGAGACTGCAAAATCACTGTATTTTCCTAGACGGTGAACAGGTGTGGTCGCCTTTCACTAAGCACTTTTTGTCTCGAAAACAAACTACCAATTATATTTCGGAGGACTTTCGGACTAGGGCCAATGGATAATTTGCAAAAAATCCCTGGCTTGGCAGCGCTAGCGGGGAGCATTGCCAGTGTGAGATAATCTTTACAAGCATGAGAGTGCCGTCAGATGGGCCTTTCTGAGGTGTGAGCAGGGCTATGTGACCGTCCTACATGCAATCGTCTAGTGTCCGGGTATCGCTAATTTGTTTGTTTATGTAAAACATCTGATGTTACGTGCAGGATGGAACTGGCTCTCTGCTGAGTCATTATGATCATTTTCCCACCTCTCTCATTTAAAGTGGGAAAGCATGCAATTGTATCTGCCTAGTAGCAATGTCAATGAGATCGTATGGTGGATGCGTCTGACAGGGTTGAAAATGGGAATTTTCCTCCTCGGTGACCCTCTGAAAATTCTTCAGGTTACACCTGAAAAAGAAATTCAGGATGGAGAGAAAAATACTGCTTTCCACCTATTTTGTTGAAAGGTGGTTCGGAATGTCAGGCATAGACCGTGTGAATATGCCTGCTAGGAACGTGTGCTTGTAGTATTAAAGGACAGCTGGGAGGAGACCCATGGCCTAGCGTTCAAGGTGACCGTGGCTTTGGTGGTCTCCTCAGCTTTGGGAAATGTTTATGTTGTTTATTTATATTTATTTTCTTAATCTCTGTTATGAATTTTATTTTACACACAAAATCTCACAATGTATTTTCCTCTACTATCTTTAATGTCTCCTAAATCTGAGTCCAGTGTGGCTAATAAAGAAAGCATTATTATTATGATGATTTGAAACTTCCTTTGAATTGTGCTTCGTTGCAAATCATGTCGACTGTCAACTTTAATAATACATCCATTTTATAATCAAATGTCACACAGATGATGCCACAATGTCACAAAAAGCAGTAAATGTCTTTGCAAATGTTTTAGAAAGAATATCCCTTTCTTTAGGAGATGGGCAGTACCAGTCAGCACTATTTCCTGTATCTCTTGCAGGGATGGGTTTTAGCTATCCAGTCCAACTATTTTTCAGTACCCTTATTTATCATTCCAAGTGTACCAACTATCACTGGTATTGTACAGGCTTTAAGACGCCACATTTTTTCAATATTGATTGATATATAATTATGCTTACTGGGCTTTCTGAACCCTCTCGATGAGATATTACGATCTGATGGAATGCTCAAATGAATTAAGAAACATGTATTCTCTTTATGGTCCTTACAAATTAGATCAGGCCTGCGGGCCTTGATTGATCTGTCAGTTTTCACGTGGAATTCTCAGAGGAGTGTCGCGTTCTCGTCTCCTGTTAATACATTTGGGTGATAGTCGCAACAATCTCCCACCCTTTTCAGACTAACAAACCTGCACATTACCCAGAATAACTATTGCCCCACTCTATCATCCCTCGTTTTTTATTCTTGGGCATTTAATATCTTGCAGCCTGAAACCAAATGTTCTATGGTTTCATCATGCTCATCACAGAATCGACACTTTTGGTCAGTTCCAATTCTCATCTCAAGGGGTTGACATTTGTGCTTTGCGGACATTGGTCTTGTGCAGCCAAAATGAAACCTCACTCTCTGCCTTTAGCCGAACACTCCGCAACCACAGAGAGCTTGATCGACATCAGGTTCTTTCTCCGGAGAACATACTGCTCAGGATGTGGATATTGTTCCCATGTAGTGCAAGTCTCTGTTGGCTTTTATATGTTGCCAATAATTTGATATTCTTTGCGGCTTTAATTGCAGAATCGCCATTCATATTTTCAATCTGTATTCCAAGTTCTCCGATAACTTCCTACTTTTTCTATTTGACTGAATAGTGTCTAGGGAGATAGAGGCGATTCATATCTGCTTTAATTTCGTTAACATTGCAATTTATAATATTTAAACTGCAAATGACAACAGCGATTGCAAGCGTATTTATGACAGGTAAATTATTTCTCGAGTTAAGCTCTGTTTTCATGACAGCACCTACTCTCCAGTTGCATTCCTTCCTGATTCTCTATCTTATTACTATTTTCTATCCTATTATTATTGCTTTTAATCGATCGCCTTTCAGGTATAATGCCATCCTGAGACATTTTTTAAATTGTTTCTATTATGTCAACAGTCGAAACAGAAATTTGACACCATCGATTAACTAAATCTGCGTTCTATCTACAGAAAAAAAATATTTTTAGTAACTCTCGTGGAACGGGTTAAAACGCCCGTTTCAAAGTAGAATCTTTTTACCATCTTCGCCCAAAATTCAAAAAATGGTCAGTTATTTTCTCTGGCAAACATGATGAGTCAACATTTTTAATAGCTGCTGAAAAGAAGAAAATAGATGACATAGCAGATTTAGTAGCTGCCAATAAAGCGACTGACAGCTGTACTCCCAACCATGACAAATGCAACAACAGCATTACGACCAACAAAAACCAAAACATAGTTACAGGCTTTGTCCAGCACCACCAGCGACGACGACGGCGACAAAACAACAACAACATCACTGCTACCAATACCAAAGGAAAAAGTAAATATTAAGTCACAGCAAAGACAGTCACAAGCAACAATTTGGATTGAGTTACCTTCAGATAATCGATACTTCTTATATACAGAAACGGCACCAAAGTACATAAAGCAGTACAGTATAACGAATATGCTTATGTACAGAAATGCACAATCTATATATATAAAACTGTGGTTGTCTGTCTGTCTATCGATTTTTGGCACACATCTCCTCTTAGAATCTCTCACGGAATTGCACCGAAATTGCTATACTTGTACATTGAGCCCTAGCGAAGACATCGGAACAAAAATATTTCAAATTGACCCGCCCTATCTGACGAAATCGAATATAATGTATCGATTTTTGAGCGTAAGTGATCAGTTATTTCCCTTTGTTCTGTTTACATTGAGCGTCTGCGTGCAAAAATTAAAAAAATTACGCTGGCTTTCTCAGCGTTTAAAATGACATTAACACAATAATTTTTACTTGAAAACAAGTCTATTTAAAGACTACGTAAAACAAGCAAATATTTCGTAAAAAAAAGCAAAAATTATATAAGTTTATTTAAAATATATGTATCTGTAAATTTCGTTAGGCGTGCAGTCAGTTTTATATATATAGATGATAAACAATAATATCCTCTATGAGGTCACTAAACCTGCTAGAAACAGCAGCTAACTCTCCCTCATATCACACCACTCCCTACTGTCTTAAATTTAGAAAACACATATCCTCTATGAGGTTACTAAACCTGCTAGAAACAGCAGCTAACTCTCCCTCATATCACACCACTCCCTACTGTCTTAAATTTAGAAAACACATATCCTCTATGAGGTTACTAAACCTGCTAGAAACAGCAGCTAACTCTCCCCCATATCATACTCCTCCCTACTGTCTTAAATTTAGAAAACATATCTTCTATGAGGTCACTAAACCTGCTAGAAACAGCAGCTAACTCTCCCTCATATCACACCCCTCCCTACTGTCTTAAATTTAGAAAACATATCCTCTATGAGGTCACTAAACCTGCTAGAAACAGCAGCTAACTCTCCCCCATATCACACCCCTCTCAACTGTCTTAAATTTAGAAAACATATCTTCTATGAGGTCACTAAACCTGCTAGAAACAGCAGCTAACTCTCCCTCATATCACACCACTCCCTACTGTCTTAAATTTAGAAAACACATATCCTCTATGAGGTCACTAAACCTGCTAGAAACAGCAGCTAACTCTCCCTCATATCACACCACTCCCTACTGTCTTAAATTTAGAAAACACATATCCTCTATGAGGTCACTAAACCTGCTAGAAACAACAGCTAACTCTCCCTCATATCACAACCCTCCCTACTGTCTTACATTTAGAAAACACACAGACAACCATGCAGAACAACTCCATCGCAGCTCTGTTGTTCGGCTGGCATCGTCTACTCGCGTGTTGCGCAAGTACTGTGAAACAATAAATTTCAACACTTTTTTGCACAGAGATAATATCCATAGGCGAAACTACAATTTTCACTGCTGGCGCAGCTCCTGCTTCCAGGTCTGCAATTCATTCACCCAGTGCCTGGCAGACAAAAAAGTGCTGCAACCTAACTTTGGTAACTTAATGACCCCGAGCAACGCCGGGCTTTAATGCTAGTTATTTATAAATGTGTAAATCTCTTCATCAAACGCCGGGTACGGCCCTCTATTCAAGAATCTCAACATATCTTAAAGAAGATAGAGAAAAATAAATTCCACTGTCTCGACAGGAACAAAGTACGGGATGATAGAATTGAAATTTGCATCAGAAATAGCAGCAAAGGCTCACTCTATCAACCCCTTAGTGAGTGATAATATCTTGCTGATCCCAACATACATGAGCAAATATGTGACAAAGTTTACAGTAACAAATGTTCCGCCTGAGGTAAAAATTCCCTGGCTAGTAGCAGCCATTTTAAGGGACGAAGAGAATAATGAAAATATCCTCCAAATTCAAACATCATGTCAGGAGAGCTGAAGTACATTTGGGATGGAGCTTCTGCTCCAAATGAATCTGGAAAAGCTAAGAATGATTCCTTATATCATAGAGCTACCAAATGGTACGGAACTGTTCATAGCTTAAGAAAAGAGGTGGCCTGGATGTTATATATGTGGCGAAAATATTCATCTAAGGGCCTTCTGCACAAAACAAGGAATAAAAGAATGAAATTACGCACTATTAGCAACACTTAATCCGAATCAACAACATCAACAACAGCAAAACATTTAAATTGACAGCAACTGCATCACCAACAACAATGTCAATATCGATGCGCGTGGAAATCATTTCCCTACTCGACGTCACATTATTGGATGCATATTGGATGCATATTGTGTGGAGTGGAAAACCGTCTTTCACAATAACGAAAATAAAACAAAAACTCTCTGACTTCGCCCTCTAAAAAAGAAGGAAAAAAACTAAAGCTTTAAGACATCAATTACCGACACCTACATCAACGTCACCGAAAACACCATCATCACTTCTACTACCACCAGCACTGGCAACACCAGCAGCATCAGCAACATGACAGACACCGCAGTGACCAAAAACAAAAACATCCCTAGCAACCAAATCCATATACTTTACAAACAAAAGCTAATCCAACAGAAAGATACAACCTGAACACACTATACAGATATAAACCTGAAAAACCAAAATTTAATCAACTACCTACAACATAAAACAAGCATTTCAGTAATTCATCACATAACACCCAAAAGGTTCGCACCACACAGACACATAAACATTCGGTGAATTGGCAGCATCGGTAGAGGGTCGGACATGCTTTGCAGCGTAGTTACGTCCCTTTACAATCTGAGTTCTAATCCCACCGAGGATTACGGGGTCGATAAAATAAAGTACCTGTAATGTACTGCATAATTACTGGCCTTGTGCCAAAACTAGAAACAATTATAAACATAGATAAAAACGTACACAAATTTAAAAACAAATTTCCCTGTGGCAATTCGTGAATACCGAACGCACTCTCCAAAATGATATACATAGACATGCAAACGAACCCACATCTGACCAAACTGTCAAAGGTAGCTGATATTCTCACTCTTTCTTCATTGAACGTGGCTTCTTTCAAGATAGGCAATGTAAATACACGTGGCCTGGAATCGTCGTGGAAGCAGGATAACCTGCTCAACGATCTCAGTTCACTAAAGCAAGATATCGTGGCCATCAGCGAGACCGGAATTTTCAGTGCACAATATTTGCGCACATTTTTGGTGGTTACGAGGTCTATGCATCTCCAAGTCGTCCAGGATCTGGGAGCGGATTCGTTGTGTTTGTTCAGAAATGCCTGGTTCTTGCAATATGGAATCATGTTTCTGGATCCAGAAGTAAAGTTTGTAGTTTTGGACGTGACCGGCAGCGAGAGGACGGACTGATTTCTTCAGACGCCTTGAGACCTTTCTAGAAACGTCTTGCTCTTTAGTGTTTGTAAGGGACTACAATAATATCACGTATGTACGCTGGGAGTAGTGTGTGAAAACCTCGCAAATCTGCTCAGACGCTTCCAACTGTCTGAGAGGTACAGACTGGATTTCTTGAATGTGACAATGTGGTCAGGGACAATCTGTAGGGAATTAGATGAGTCTAGTAAAATGTATCCACAATTCAAAATAGTCGATGACATAGGTCACACATTTATATTATGTATGGTCAATCTAGATAGGGTTCATAAACTGGGTCCTGGTTACTGGAAGCTAAACGCGTCATTCTCGGCGCATAAAAACTACAAATAGTCGATCAGTATATTAGTTAGGTGAGCTTTGACGGAGAAATCGTAAACAACAAATGATGGTTCACTCTAAGGGCTATTAAAACAGAATCGATACGGTTTAGTAAGGCTGAAATGACAAAGAAAACTAAAGTAGTGGGAGATCTGGTTAGAAAACTAGAAGAGGCATTTAATAAAGTCATTACAGCTAACGTGCTCGAAGCGAGATTGGCTCTGCACCAATCTTTAAAAGCTAACCACAAAGGCTGCGTTGTCAGTGTAAAGGTGCGTGATCTTAAACGCAATTGGGCGAAAGCTGTTCAAAGGGTCCGAACGGATGAGGTGGGGCGTGACAGTAAAGTGACTGTCCACTCTTTGGTGGAACACGACGATAGTAGTACTTTATCACAAGCAGCTGTGTAAGAATTGATAATTATACTTCGACCAATTTTTCGGCAGCAGTGGCGGGTCGGATCGATGGATGGATTTCAGAGCCTACTTGGATGGCCTACCACGGCTCTCGGCGAAGGAGGCCACGTGTTGCAAAAAACTGACAACAGCCGAGGAGATATGAGAAATATTGGCAAGCTGCACGAGGGGCTAATTCTCTGGCTTAGACGGTCTGCCTTACGAACTTCACACACTCATACCAGATTTGTTTGGCAACATCTTGGCGGGCATCTATGCAACATGGCAACATAGAGGGAGAATTCCCAGTTCTGTGTGTGACGGGATGGTAGGGCTGCTTAGGAAGGATCGCCAAAAGAGGGCATATAAACAATTTCACGCCCATATTACTACTAAGGCAGAGTTTAAAATATTTGCCAAGATACTAACAATGTATTTGGTGCTTGTTTTCGGTGGTCTGCTAGGGAAGGAGCATACATGCACCATTTCAGACAGATCCATCCACGACACCCGCTACCTCATATGATAAATCATAGAGATGGTGACTAGAAACCTGTCACGGGCGTGTCTCTGAGTAATTTAGAGGAAACAAAAGATTTTCGATAGGGTTGACCATCACGAACTTGCGGTCGTCCTCATATAATCAGGCTATGGACCCGTTTTCAGGAGCTAGATCACTGCAATGCACAGCAACATATGCTCTGTGGTTAGAATGAACGTTCAGCTTTCGGAACAATTCACCAATTCAGCATCATGCGTTCGGTTCGCAAAATATTGTCACTTCTTGTCCCTTTTGTATTTTTGACTCTTGAACAATTACTACACAAATTGGAGAGATTGAGAGGCATCCCACACTAACTAGGATGTAATATATCCGGTTAGGTATATGCCGAGGTTGTTACCGTAATGGTGTCGAACACCAAACACATTGAGATGATAGGTCCACTGTCAGAGAATACAAATTGGTAACAGAAGCAAAACTCATCTAGGAAAAGTCAGCTTGGCTCCTGGTGATGCATTTCATGCCCTCCAACAGCATCGTAGGGCGCTGGATTGAGCGATGGCTTGAATTACTTGGGGTCTGTTATCCTTGAAACGCCGGGAAGAGGTTGCTAACATCTACAGTAGCCTGGTTGTCATGACTTGTCCTAGACCACGTTTACCTGTACTGGAGCGTCTACTCTTTCGCTTTGTCTGGTGGGGGCAGTTTGCATTGGTCAGATGGTCCACCTGCTGTCCACACTCGCTAATTGGAAGTTTTGGTATGCTGTGGCTGATGATGCGCAAGCTTGCCATAGGGAGCGTTTGGAGATTGAAATGTCGTCAAGCGGTCACAGCTCTTAACCAATCGGACTTTACGATCGGTGGAAACCGCACCTTAGCCTTCTAAGGTTAGTGGAACCTAAGAGCGATGGCTTCATTGACAAGTATCCGGGCGTTGACGAAAATCAACTAGCCACTCTTTTAAAGATGATTTTCGGTCCAGGGCCCATGGATAACTTCCAGATATCCCTGGCCTGGCAGTGCTACTAAGGAGCTTTACCAGTTTGGGATAAACTTTACAGGCATGGAAGTGCCGTCGATTGGGCATGCCCGATGTGCGTACAGGGCAAGGAAACCGTCCTGCACGCACTCGTTGTATGTCCGAGTATTCCTGCACTTCCTGTCACGGGTATGACGGTTCCGACTATCAACTGAGTCCTGTCTGTAGATGGCCCCGTTGAGTTCGTGTGGTGGACGCGTTTGAAATGTTTGAAGACACCCATTTTCCTCTTCAACGAAACCCTAATTAACTTTTTTCAGATTTCGCTTGAAGAGAAAAATCTGGGTGGAAAGGGAAATGCTACCTTCTAAAAAATGAGTGGGAAGGTGAGTGAATGTTGCGATCATCGTAAGTGTGAATCTGAGGGAGAAATCTCTGCCATTTACTGCAGATTAAACGAATACATAACGATTTCCTCTCTATGCACAAGTAATATGTTTTGAAGCAATGAGCAGTGAAAAGCAATTCGTACATCAATATTTTTATTAGACTAACATATTGAAAATAAAAGCATTGTAAGCTTTGTCGGAAAAAGATAGACATTTCTGTTTCGCTTCCTGAAAATTAGCATATTAAAATGCAACTATTGGTTTGTATTATACCCCAGTAACAAACGCCTTAAAATATATCAACTATAACATTATCAAATGTGTCTATATTTATTTATACAGTTATCCGTCACCCACTGAAAGTGGGATGATTTAGGAAGGAATAGGGTGATAATAAACTATAGAAAACAGCGACCACTTATGAGGTAATCTGTAACGAAATGGCTTACAACATTGGCTATTATTATTGTTGCGGTGAATTGGCACTATAGGTAGAAGACCGGACGCCATGCTTTGCAGCATAGAGTTGCGCCCTTTTATGGTCTGAGTTCAAATCCCGCCGAGGTTAACTTTACCTTACATCCTTACGGGGTGGATAAAATAAAGCACCAGTAATGCACTGGGATAATTGCTGGTCTTTTGCCAAAAGTAGAAATTATTATTGTGTTAGTGTTTGTGCTAGTGTATATGTGTGAGTACATGTGCTTGTGTGAATATATTCATTGTTGTGTCAGTGTATGTGTTTACGTTTTTATATTTATATTCTCATAATTACAAAAGTTACATATGCACACCAAGATATAATCTTGTTTATCTATGTTAGTTACGGATGGTTTATCCATCAAAATTATTAACTTGCTTTTTTCACTCTGTTTACTTATTCAATACCACAATTAGCCGTCACTTTTGACGGCACGGGGCCAGTTAGTTATTCTATAAAACGTTCCTGACTAGAATCCAGAGTTCTAACTGGTTTCACTGGCGGAATAAATGTTTAAATCCTATTTATATACTTATGAGGGAAGTTAATCGCATTCATCCTGCCAATTTTATAATGAATGATGCTATTAATTTAAAGTTAAGATATGCCACTGGAACTGGCATTATCAAGTTAAATTTTGCAACAGTATACAAGGAATGATGTTATTATGGTAATAATTGAATACATATATATGAATGTCCATCAACTTAATATATAAATGTATAGTTTCACTGACTATAACCAAACTTCTATTATTATATTTGACAATTATGATTTGCAGCTTTGGTTAGCTACATGAGATATGCACTTACTTTACATTTATCTAAGCAGATCTTATTCACTGATTTCATTTCGTGGGCAAATATATGGCAACCATTTAATTTGTTCTGGTTCGAATACTATCACAAGATACAATATCTCAGCTACAAAACTTTCTTTTTACATAGGGGTGTTTTACATTGCATGCATGCATTCCTGTTACGTATTGTCGTTGAGTGGTAGCTTCAGGTCACCGTGGTTTGAGCGAGTTTATCATCGAATACGTATTACTCATGGCTAATTTAGAGATACATCGATTATGTTGATTATATTAAGGATTCTCTGTCGGATTTGCCGATGAGTTCGTCAAACTGAATATTTTTGTTATTAATGTAATAAATACATGGCCGAATATTCCACAGAGCTCTGTAATCTTATTGTAATCCCTCGGTAGAACCGAGTGACACAGTATGTCGCAAACCTGGAACTTTGAATTTCTCGCACAATCTAACTGAGAAACTTAACGTCTCTCTAATTCACCCAAAACAATTAGATAGAACATACGTTATAATAAAATACACTTTTCCACGATTTGACACAGTGGGTTTTCCCCTACGATTAACTGATTGCTATTCATACCTCTTAACTAATATTCCGGTTACACCAGTCTGTGTAATACTCAGCCATGTACTTGTTACTTTAATAACTGAAATGTTCAGTTGATCAAACGCCAGAATACACATCGGAAAATCCGATGGAGATTCCCGAATATATTCTCAACAACCTAATGAAAAGATATCGCAAAAACATTCTTATTCAGAGAGGCAAATGGACACATTTCTCTTAATGGTAAGTTACATTTTCTCTTATACGTTAAGAATCTCCTCTAACTAAAAGTTGTTCTATTAACGGTGGTAAGTCTTATTCTGTTAACGGTGGTAGTCTTATTCTTCTAGTTGGAGCTAAGATACCTAACTGAAACCTTCTAGAATTGTGTGTCTTAACTTACACTATATTCATAGGGTAAGATGGACGGGAATATTTCTTTTTAGATTACTATACTGCGATCTATTACTCAGTATTTATTATTCGCACAAACACTAACAAAATAATAATGTAAGGTATATTATATGATTTTGCTTCTCTGGATAAGATACTTAGAGATCTTTTTTCATTGAGATTATATATCTACTCATGTCAATTTTACTCATGTTTCATATTTTCTGCTCCCGAAATGGTGATCTAATAGATGGTCCATATTGACAGCTATAACTAGTAGCAATTTGGACTTGCCACTTTATCCGTATATGCAGATATTTACCTTGTTAGAAGATCTACGCATGCGTGTAATATAACATGTTTTCTTGCACCATGCCGATTTGATGAGTTTTGACTCATTTCGCTTAACGGGCATTTATATTTTCTCTTAAGCCTTACAGCATCCCCTCCGGTCATTTTTTGTTCTGTTACCAGTAGCCATCTGAAACCTGTAGAATGGCCAGCGTTATACTTCATCTTAGAAACTTCAGTAAGTGAACTAAGTGAAGTCTTCTAGGTTTAAGGTGCTTAAATAAGAATATATCCCTTAGGAAAGAGGCTTGTTAGTTGTTATTTTTTTAGATTGCTTTATTGGGATATACGCCTATTTGATTTTGCGTGAGATGTTTTATAAATATTTATGTATATAAATAAATATATAATAATAATATTTATAATAGTGATAATTATGATGTTTTGTTTATTACCAACAAGGCTTGACACAAAGCATAACATTAAGGATAGCACAGGACGGTACACATGGGCGTTTCTTCGAGTAAAAAAAGGAAAAAATAAAATACAAAGGTTGTAACAAAAAATTAATGAAAGGAAAAATTCCCAATGTTGGTGGGGGGGGGGGGGGTGCGACTTCTGAGAGTCACTCGTGGAAAACGGCCTAAATAAAGCCAACGTGATTCTGAACAAGGAAAGTACCCTCTCTCAGTTTTCCACCTCCCGTCTAAGGCGCATACGCGGAGCCTGATTTTCCTCTCCAAATAGAATTTTAAAATAGTTAATCAGTCGTTCGCCAAAGAGGTAAGTGCACGTCTTCAGCCCTTGAAAGAAGACGCATGCCGCCAGGACAGCTTCGTAATCCTGTGTGTATCTGGGATACGTCTGGCTAATGGCACTTTCAATAAAGTTAATCCCGAACTGGCAAATCTCCTCAGTAGCACTGACAGGACTGGGATTTCTTGATGTTGTCCATGGGACCCAGTCCAAACGTTCCCCCAAACAGATTGGCTAATTGATCTACATAGACGCCCAGCATCTCCCAAACAAGTCGTCGCAATTGCCCCCCCCCCCATTAACTTGCTATAGAACACCGAGGTGGAATTTCCACCAGTCGCAATACGCGATTGACTGTGGACTGTGAGTGCCCGAAGATATTTCAGTCTCTAAGTGCACTGTCTTTGTCTTCACTAACCCCAGGACTGCAGCTGCCTAAGTGCGAGTAACAGGGGAGAAACTCGTCTAGAAAAGCTAAACCACACGTGTTCACCACCGAGGCAATTTAGAGACAATGTAGAATCGGCGCATGTCTACGCACCATTATCCACCGCATTCCCAGTTCTCCACGTAGCGGCTGTTGCCCTTCTGACCATAGGAGCACGACTCTTCCAAAAAACGCATGCAGGTCAACCAACTTTTCCAGGTTGAACATTGCTCATGTTACCTCTCCGAATTCGTATGCTGGCACGGTTCTCCCGTATGCCAGTTTTCGCGCGACATCACACAACGGTTCCAGTTTGACGGTAATGATTGGAGAGTTAATACATACCACAGGGACGAGAAGAGACATCCGTCGTCATGCCTACCGACAAACAACGATGGTCGACCCTATCGAAACCTTTCGAATGATCTAAATTAATCAAGGCCTCTTCCCCTGCCAGGTTCGTTAGCTACCCTCTCCACGATGCAGCACATGCAGTGAAGGTTATAGTGGATAGATATATCTGGAATGGTGTATTTCTGTGCCTATCACACCAGATAGCCGACGACAAGCGGCAACTTATCTGCTATCACCTTGGCTAAAATCTTGAACCCTGAGTTTAGCAGAGTTATGGGCCTGAAATGATCTATCATGTCCCTGTTGTTAGCGTACTTTCTCAGCAGCGCACCCGCTCCTCGGCTCACAGAGCTGGGAATTCTCCCGATCTGCTGACAGTTGCAGTAATCGTCCGCCAAGATGACTCCGAACGTGTCTGGCATGTATACCTAAAGCTCGTAAGGCAGACCTTCCAAACCAGGCGATTTATCCTTCGTGCAGTCAGTCATTGCTACCCGTTTCAGTTACTGTTATCGCAGAGTTAGAGCAATCTTAAGAACGGAGTTGAATGCATGGAATAACATCGATGCCATCAACACGCTTGCAATACCAGTTATAACCTACAGTTTCAATGTCATCAACTGATCAAGCACAGAGATCCGTAGGCTCGATACAAAAATTAGAAAATTATTAACCATGCACAGAGTTCATCACCCTAAGGCAGATACAGATAGAATATATCTTCCTAGGACAGAAGGAGGGCATGGATTAATCCAGTTAGATATTGCTTTGAAAGCAGTAACAATTGGATTATCTATATATCTAAGGAATGCACATAATTGGATGATCAAACTCGTTTGAAACATGAAAGCATGAACAGATCATACCCCATTACAAAAGATGCAAATGATACAGTAATGAACTACGAATTTCAGAATTTCCATTTACTGCTGAAATGAAAAACACAGAAAAAGCAAAGCAGGAAAAAGTATCTGCAAGAAAGAATTGCTACAGAAACTGGCTAAGAAATGGTAAGAAGAGCCTATGTATGGAAAACGCCCAGAAAGAGCTATCAATTGTGATGTTGACAAAACTTTAACCCATCAGTGGTTGGCATACTCTGGACTGAAATCGGAGACTGAAGGACTGTTATATCTGTATAAGATCACTGTCTGCCAACAAACAATTATCAAGCCAACATAATAAAAAATGGATGCAACACATTATGTCGTGTATGTAAAAAGCAGCCAGAGACCATTGATCATATATATGACTTTAATAAAGAGGGTATGCCTGCTAATTGATATGTGCGTTCCAATAGACAAGAAAGTATATATAAAAACATTTGAAATATTGAGCAAGTATAAATACCTGGAGATAGAAATTGGAAAAATGTGGAAGTTGAGAACTAAAACAATACCAGTGGCTGTAGGCGCTCTAGGAATGATACCTAAGGGATCTAATGATTACATATCCCAAAACCCAAGAAACCCGCGTATAGAATACATTCAAAAGATAGTATTAATGGGAACTGTCCATATACAAGGGAAGATGCTGTCAATATAAGTACATCACAAGTCTAAAAACCTAAAGATGCGCGTGTGTGTGTGTGTTCTTTCTTGAACATGGCATACTTTGTTGTCTATTGAGGTCACTGATTATGACTTGGTGATAACTCGTGTGAACATAAAAAAAGATAAATGCAATAATAATAATAATAATAATAATAATAATAATAATAATAATAATAATAAACGAAATAATAATAAACGAAATAATAAAACGAAAAACGCAAATGAGAAAAACAAAGAAAAAAAGAAAAAAAAAGGAAAGAAGAACTAAGTCAGACTTTCAAACATTACAATGAAACTTATGTTTATTTTTGTTTATTTAGCTTTTTATCTATTTGTTTGTTTGTTTATTTATGTTCGTCTACGGCGTGATGGTGCTACGCTAAAATCAGCGGAGGTGATGAAATCACCGGTAGTTATGTAACCATACATTCACCAATGCTCGATATGAGTGTTTAAATGTCGAACCAAAACAGTTCGAATAACGGTGAAGTGGAGACTGGAATGTCATGTGACAGACTCTCACCCAGCAGGTGCTCCCTGGCCCAGCAGCAGGGAATTGGCTGTCATACTGCTGGTGTTGGAGGAAGAGGAAGAAGGAAAGGGACCAGAACCAACTGGATGAAAGAATTGAATAGAACTGTTATGCAATGTTACCTGAAGTGTAACCCCAAGGAAAAAGGCTATATGGAACGGATGCATAACATCTGGAACGAGATTGGTCTATTTAAATTAGATGAAAAACAAATGACCGGGCAGGCTCGGGTAATAAGAACTATTGGGTGGATAAGCGAGCTAGAAATGGAGGAACTGAACAGAGAGATTAGGTTGGAAATGGAGGGTGGAGTATGCCAGGCAAATGAGCCAGTGGGAAATGAAGGTGAAAAGGTTGAGAGAACGGAGGAACCATCCGAACAGACAATGATCTGAATGCTGAAATAAATATTACCTGGAACAAAGATACGGCCACTGAGGAGATGAATGCTGACGGGCTAGGACAAGATTTATTGATATCCTAAACTTAGTGGTATATGATGAAATGAACAATGGTAGTGGGAAACCTATGAATCTAAGATTTGTAGACAGGAAAAAGATAAAAGAAACAACAGCTAAGGTAAAAAAGTCATCCCATACCTTCTGGCGAGGAGCCTTCACCAGTGCAACAATATCCTCAAAGCAACAGCAAATGCGGTGAGGAAATCATTTGGCATAAAAGCGAGAGGAAACTACAAACAAGAAAGATTAGAACCTTGGTGGAAGAAACGACTGAATGGTCAAATCAGGGAAATGAGAAATGACATTGGAATGCTTGAGTCCCTACTGAATGGAACACTAAAAAACATAGACACTAAAAATAGACTGGAAATAAAGTACAAATGTAGGAGGGAAAAGCTAAATATTATCATAGAGTAACTGAAGCAACGCATTGAAGCAAAGAATGCAAAAATTAGGCGATACGAGAGCAGAGTCAGACAATATAGAGAGAACCGCAAGTTTGACAACAACCAGAAGATGGTGTTTGGACAGCTTGAAGGGAAAGAAAGTGGCAACGACTTGATCCCTGAGGTGGAACAATCTAAGACATTCTGGAGAGGAATATGGGAGCAGGATGTTAAACATAATGACCAGACAGTGTGGATTGAGACAGTACAAAAGGAAATTAGTGAACAGGCACACCAACAAACTGATTTGAGTATCACAGTTGAAACTCTTAAGGGGCAAGCCAAAAAATTAACCAACTGGATATCACCAGGCCCAGATGGTGTGCAGGGGTATTGGATTAAAAATATAACATCTCTCCACCCGAAACTGAAAACCAAGTTCAATCACTGCTTGATGTCAGGTGAGGTACCAGAGTGGTTGACAAAAGGTACCACAGTTCTGGTAAGGAAAGACCCAATCAAGGGTAACTATAGACCTATCACATGTCCGTAATGTGGAAACAGTTAACAGACATTGTGTCTGAGGAAATCTACCATCACCTCCACATAAACAACTTGTTACGGGAAGAACAGAAAGCATACCGAAAGAAGTCCCGTGGTACAAAGGACCAGTTACTTATTGATAAGATGGTAATGAGGAATTGCAAGAGGAGACACACTGGTCTTGCCATGGGATGGATAGACTACAAAAAGTCATTTGACATGGTGCCTCATTCTTGGATCACCAAAAGCCGAGATATCTTCAATGTGGCAGATAACATCAGACAGTTGTTGGGCAAAAGTATGAAGTCCTGGAAAACAGAGTTAACATCGGCTGGAGAATCCTTGTGAGGCGTGAAGATCAAGAGAGGTATCTTCCAGGCAGATAGTCTGTCCCCTCTGTTGTTTGTCCTTGCCCTGATGCCCCTGACCATTATACTGCGAAAAGTGAGAGCAGGTTACCAGTTGGGAAAGGGAGAGCTTACCATCAATCACCTCCTCTGCATGGACGATCTTAAGCTCTTCGGGAACAGTGAGAAGGAGTTGGATGTGGTTGTTGACACAATGATATATGCATGCAATTTGCTATTAGTAAGTGTGGAGTCCTTGTGATGAAGAGAGGTAAATTGAGCAGAAGCAACGGAATCCAGGTAAAAACAGGTGAGATGATAAAGGAAATTGGCACTGAAGAAGGATACAACTATTTAGGTGCCCTGGAGGCTGATGACATCAAGAACAAAAAAGTGAAGGCATTGATAAGAACTGAATAATTTCGGAGAATAAGGAGCGTATTAAAATCACATCTAAATAGTAGGAATGCCATAAGTGCAGTAAATTCCAGAGCTGTGTCTATTATTAGGTACAGTGCGGGAATTCTGAAATGGAATGTTGCTGAACAAAAAGAAATGGATAGGAAGACTAGGAAGCTATTGACTATCTACAACATGTTCCACAAGAGGAGTGATGTCGATAGACTCTACCTAAGGAGATCTGAAGGTGGAAGAGGTCTTATCAACATAGAGGACTGTGTTCAAACGGAGAAAAACAACCTACACAAATACGTGACTGATAGTAGGGAGCTAATGCTCAGAGGTGTACTGAAGGAGAGGACAATAGACTAGGGGATGTCCAAGGAGGAAATAACAAAAAAGAGGAAGAGCAACCTTCATGAAAAATCCCTTCATATTAACTTATTTGTGAAAACTGATTTTAGAGACCCACAGACATGGAACTGGTTGAAAAGAAGAGACTTTAAAAAGCCTTCAGAAGGAATGCTAATGGCTTCGCAACAGCAAGTCCTAAAAACGAAGTGGGTGAAACACCATATTTACAAGGAGGAGGCTATCACACTGTGTAGGATCTGTGGACAGAGAGATGAGGAGACTGTGACTCATATTGTATCCGAGTGTAAACACCTAGCCCAGACTCACTATAAAGGCTGGAGACATGATGTGATAGGTAGGGTGATCCACTGGCACCTAAGCAAAGTAAACAATTCACCATATTCGGAGAAGTGGTATGATCATAAGCCAGAGTAGGTGATAGAAAACCATCAGGTGAAGATGCTATTGGATTTTAGGATACAGACGGACAAGTAATTAGAACACAATAGGTATGACCTAGTGGTTTTGGACAAGGAAAAAAGAGATCGTGCCTGATTGTAATGTAGCCTGCCCATTTGACACGAAATGCAAGAAAAGGAGAGTGAGGATTTGGAACTGCTATGAAGTCATCGTCGTCCCGATTGTCATAGGCGCACTAGGTACTATCTCAAATAGTTTCCAAGGATGATTAAAGAAGATTAGTCCAGCCCCGCTTTTTGTAACACTTCAAAATGCATGCTTGCTGGGAACAGCAAGAACACTCCGATACGTCCTGAATATCTGAGGCTGCAGGTAGTGGCTTGATATTCATTTCAACAAACTTTGCAGTTAAATAACATCAATGACTGAGATTCAAAGAAAAATAATAATAATAATTGTTTCTACTATTGGCACAAGGCCAGCAAATTAACCAGTACATTACTGGTACTTTATTTTATCGACCCCGTAAGGATGAAAGCATTTGAACTCAGAATGGCAAGGGCCGTAACTCTATGCGTCAAAGCATGGCGTCCAATCCTCTACCGATACTGCCAATAATAATAATGCTTTGTTATATAGGCATAAGGGCAGCAAATTTGGTGAAGTGGAAAGTAGATTAAATCGACCCTGGCTGCATGAATAATACTTTATTGTATCGACCCCGATACTGTAAATCCTATAATAATGATAATATTATTTCTTTTTAGCCACACAGATCTCACATTAAGGACACATTAAAGTAGATAGAGAACGATAGAATGTGGGTTTTTGTTTGTGTAAAACAAAATCTATAAGAGAGACTGAAAATAAACATTTAAAACAAACATCACAACGTCCCTAAATTTGAAGAGTCTCTAATTGTCACTCATGTAGAAATCCCACAAAATCCACGGTCACCAGGTCCGCTAGGGCAAAGTGCACACTCCCAGTATTTCAACTACAGATCTTCAGGCGTATGCTGAAATCAGACACATTCACACAGACCATGCATGTCATTCTCACCTACCTTTTATTCAACAAACACGTTGTAAGGCAGCAATTTCTTCTCCCCCAGGATTTGCCTCTTCAAGTGAAATCGGAAAAGGTTAATCATTGCTTCCTCAAAGAGGAAGAAGGTATCTTCAACCTTTTCAAACGCGTCCACCCAACGATCTCTTTCACCATAAAAACCAGTCAGATGCAAACTGCTTATCTTTCCACTCTAAAGGAGGGCGGCTGGGCGATCTTCACATTGGGCACAGTTGATAGTCAGACCCGTCCTATACGTGACAGCATGTGCTCGACAAAAAAACAAAGGTCAGCAATACGTGGACACACGACAAGTGCGTGTAGAATGGTCTCCTCACCATGCGCACACCTCAAACAGGCCAGATTAACGGCGCTTCCATGTATCTAGAGTTCATTCTGAGCTAGCTAATCTCTTCGGTAGCATTGCCTTGCGAGGGATTTCTGGAAGTTGTCCCTGGGCCGTAGCCCGAAGGTTCTGCCGAAGAGATTGGCTAGTTGATTTTCATCGACGCCCAGAGTCTCCGAAAGGACCTCGTCACACTTTCCCTCCACTAACACTCTATAGAACACCAAAGTGGAGTTTTCACTGATCAGAGCGCCCAACTGGTTGAGGCTGTTAGCGTCTGAAGTTATTCCAATCTCCTAACACTTCCTCTCGATCTTCGATTGACCGAAGACTGCAGCTCCGTCAAGGAGACGAGATGGGGGAAAACGTATCTAGCAAACACCGACCAAACATTTTCACTTCAATGAAGAGATGGAGATGTTATAACCTCAGCGCATGTCTGCGCACTACTATCGACGATATGCCCAGCCCTCCACGGAGGGGACTTTGACAGCCGATGCACCTCCTGACTATTGGAGCACATCCCTTCCACATAAATTGAAAGAGGAGATTCTCCAGTACAGTGAGATGAAAATTTAGAACAAGGCACGACGATCAGGTGGTAGTAGACGGACGCGATGTACGTGTTGGTCAACTCTGCCCGGCCTTTCAATGATAGTCTCCTCTCGAACCATTTCTTGTTGAGAGAAACCACCTTGAAAGTTACCTCGTCCCAGTTTTTGTTCATCTGGGGTTCCTGTTAAAACCAAATACCGAGTAATTCTATCCTGTGCCCGACTAAACTCTTGGACCTGCCCCTCCAGGTTCCGTGCTACAGACCCACCGACATTTCCTGGTTTATTTTTCCTCCTGTTACCGCTTCGTACTACCCCAGAGTTTTGGCGATCATCACAATGTGTTTGTTGCTTGACACTATTATGGAAGCGGCGTCGGCATATGCCTACATGGAACTTCCACATCGTAGTTTCCACTGGATGCCTCTCGACGTCTCCAGTGTGTGTAGTAATGTATAAAGTATCAATACATATAGAGAAGGGATGAGAGAGAACAACCTTGAGGAACAGAACGCATGTTATTGAATGGTTCTGAAAGGTGACAGTTCAGTCTAACCACAGAGCAGATGTTGCCGTAGATTGCAGCGATCCAGCTCTTGAAAACGGGTCCAAAGCCTCCAGCTTTGAGGACGGCTGCAAGGTGGCGATGGTCAACCCTACCGAAGGCCTTTGATTGATCTACGTTAATCAGAGCCACACCCATGACAGGTTCCTTAGCCACGTATGATGTATCGCATGAGGTGGAGGTTGTCATTTATGGACATGTCCGGAATATTTTGCATTTTGTGCCTCACCTACCAGATCAACAACGACAAACGTCAACCTCGTTGCTATTACTGAGTTGTGGGCCTGAATTGCCTATATGGTCCCTCATGTTCGGGTACTTTCTCAGCATCGCTACCAACCTTCGACTCAGAGAACTGGGAATCCTCCCTTTCTGCTGCCAGTTGGCGTCGACATCCGCTATGATGTCATCGATCAAGTGTGCCATGCTTATGTAAAGCTTGTATTTTTTATAACGTAATCCATGTGATTTTCCCCTCGTGCAGCCTGCCATTGTGTCCCATATTTCTTCGGCTGTTATCGGTTTATCGCAACACTCCGCCTCCCTCACCGAGAGCCGTGTGAGGCCGTTAAGGAAGGCTCTGAAATCCATCACTCGGTCCTTCCCACCAGCGCTCCCGAATTATTTGAGCGAAGTGATGCTAAAAGACCTCGCACATCTTCTTGGGATCAAGTACCATGCGCCCGTAGTCGTCCGCCAAAGATCCGATTGTGGCTGTGTTGCTACGCCTCGCCTCCGCCACTCGGGCCCACTTCTGGCACAATCTACAATATTGTTATTAAACACAGTAATTTTCATTCGGCAGGTATTCTCACATTATATATCTGTATTAAATACGCGTTGTCAAATCATTCTCGATTGGATAATATTTACATATGGACATTCTGGAAGCCGAATAATATTTCATGAACAGCCATGAACAGCGTGTTCGGAAGTTATTTCAGAAGATATTATGTTTGTTTTACCAAATACGATTGTGCTCCCCATTTCATTGTAGTAACATTGTGTTTCAGAGTAGATCGCATAGACATCGAATATGGCAGGCATGATCGGAACATTTCAAAACAATCTAAGCACCACTTTAGTGGTGCGTAGAAACTATGCTTACTTGTTGGGCGGATCTGTGTCAACTGAAAATTGTTTTGTCGGTAATAAAAGTTGAGCAGATCTTTGATTTTCACCCATAAAAATAAACATAATATTGTGGATAAGTGCGTGAGTGGTGTGTGTAGGTCTTCTCTCATCAAAACCTCATTAAGATATTCAATTACAACTTGATATGAGAACTGATTGAGGAGAGACGTATAATGGTTTCAAATAAATTAATGTGACCTGCCAGCGAGTAAGACATATGGTATCACGTTTAAAAAAATGATTAAATTACAATTGTCGTTGAAGTTGAAAGAAGTTAATCAAAAGGATGTTCAAAATAAAATGTGCCCTTTGTATCCACTGTGGATGCCACCAATTTAAGTTCAAAATATTTTGCACAATTTACATATTTCCATTATTATTATTCACTATCCCAGACAAAGCTTGAAACTGCTTAGCATAAGTGACGAGAAATTAAGACAAACGGAATGAATTTACTTTAGATTTGAAAGAGTACAGGCCATAAGAAGGAGGAAACCAATGAGATGAAAGAGACTTCCAAAGTCTGACCGCTCGAGGAAAAGAACTACGGCAGTAGAAAGTCTTCCTTATTTGTGGAACCATCATATGTTCGGCTGAAGACATTGTGAGTTTCGAGTAAGGCGAGATAGAAGAAAGTGATCTGCAACCCAAAGTAAAATATTTATCAGACATCCTCCTCTGGTAATTACGATAGGAATTAATAAGACTGGCGACATCACGCCGATATGACATAGGTTGCAGAGTTGAAGCAAGTGAGGAAGCAATAAATCTGAAACATGCTTCTGAACTTGGTCTAGAAGATCTAAGTGACAAGTTGGTTCACCGGCCCAAATATGACAAGAGTGGCAAATTGTGGGCGCTATACAAGAAATCAAACTTACAAGAAGCTGAGCTACCACTTCTTCATATGTAAAAGATCCAGGAAAGATCAGCTAAGAAAATAAGACAAAGAAATTTCAAAGACAAACCTTCCTCAAGAGATTTGAATGTCTCAGTATATCATCCCTCAGACCAGACCCATATCAATGTAACTGGTATGAAGATAGGGATTCTGCTTTCTACCGAGAGACTTGAAACGAGTCTTCCCGGGAAGCAAATTTACTCGTAACCTCTCTGTTTCTTCACAGCATGCAGATAGAACCTCAAGATTAGGACCAAGGTACTATTATTACCAGGAGAGGGACTTACTGGAAAACCAGAATATTGTGTAGTTACCTTTCTCAGATTTCATGGCTGTCGACTTTACAAGTGCACACACACACACACACACACACACACACACACACACACACACACACACACACACACACACATACACACACACACACACACACACACACACACACACACACACATACACATATATATATATATATATATATATATATATATATATATATATATATATGAAAAGTGTAAGTTTCTACACAAAACGAAGGTTATAGAGAAAATTGAGGTTGGTAATGGCACATGGAATATATAAGAGACAGAATACTTTTTGTGAAAAAAACATATAATTTTATAAGGTAAGGAAATAATAAAGGGTATACAAAATGACCGGTTTCGATGGGTCTGCAAAAGCCATCTTTTCAAATGTTGATTAATATTAAGAAAATTAATAAGAAAGAAGAGTTAAAATTTGAGATTTGAAAATTCAAGTATAAAATTCAGTGTGGGATTTCATAGTAGTTTTCATCTTGGTAGCAGCCAGTTGACTGCTGTGTGCCTTTCTGGTAGTGAATGAGGAGTTATTTGGGGGAGTGGGTTATTTTATAAAGGTCAGATTTAGCAATGGCCAGATGGCCAACTGCTGGTCTGTGAGGGGTGGAAGCAATATACATACATATATCTCCCTGTGGTCGGTAGGAGAGGGGAGAGTGATAGAATGGGATTAGTGCACTTACACCTATATATACACACATACCCTCATCCACACACACATACATATACATATACATACATATATATATATATATATATATATACATATATATATATATATATATATATATATATATATATATATATATATATATATACATATTGGTAAACGGAATAGAAAATGCTGACAAATTGTTCACAGTTGAAAAATGGTTTAATTAGGAATAAAAGAGTATTAGTGATTGTATGGGTTAGTATTCAGTTGTGGTTTTAAGTTTTTAAGTTTTTACCGGTTGCGCAGTTCTAAATGCTTTTCAAAAATAATTTTGAGATAGAGTGTCCGTGCTGTTTGCTCTGATCTATATACATATATATACATATACACACATACATACACACACACATACATATACATACACACACACACACACATATATATACACATACACACACACACACATATATATATATATATATATATATATATATAAATACATAAATGTGTATGTGTGTGTGTTTCAATAATCAGTATTGGTTGACACAAGCAATTGAACAACTATGAGGTAATCATACGTAAGCACTTCACCTTGTGGATATCATTATTATAACATCAGACGAAGTACCAACATTAAGAAGAAAGGAGTTTTCGCATATTCAGTTTAATACGTCTGAGCTGTGTACAATTCAAAGGCATCAAAACGTCCTTATATTACAGTTATTGAATAAGTTGTCAGGCAGGTATTCAAATGTAAACAATGTTTTGTCCTTGATTTTGGTATGCCTGCCATAGATGGGATGTTGATATTCTGGCAGGCATATAATTTACTATATGAATGTTAGCGCTGGTAAACCAGAGGCAGGAAATTGGGAGCTATTGTGATGGTGTTCAGATGTAAAAGTAAGTATCCTATGGAAGGCCAGGCGGTTGTTGGTCATTTATTCAGACCCTTAAAGGATTTTTGAACAAATAATTTTTCCAAGTTGATTTTTAGAATTATTTTATTGTCAGCGGGTGACTGATGTGACTACAGTCGTCCCATCCCTAACATTTCATCTTTGTGTCAACATGTTCATAGTCAGTGGTAATTAAATTAAACATTAGTAGAGATGGAAGAGTAAGCTGCTTAAGCTAAAGCGTGCGGGTATGCCTAATTGTGCGAGATAGACCTTAATATAGTGGGTTCATGACGATGTGGCCATACGGGCGCGTGGAGGATCATATAGAAGCAACATGAATCTATATGGATGCAAGTACACGTGAATGATATCTCAACTACTTGCGCACACGCGCAGGCAGACACATAACTCATACTTGCAAGCGCACAAATATACACATATACAAGGTCTTGCACACATGAAGTTAGATGAATAGAGAAATCAAAAGAAGGAAGGAATTACACGAAATGTCATTTATTTGGTTTAACTGTTACAATATACTACTTTGTTTGCGGCGGGGGAGCGTTTTCAAAACGTATGGCCATATACCGAAAATATTTGGATAGATCCTAGTTCGGCATTTTAGAAAAGATAGTTTCCAGGAAAATGTATTCAATTTTTTTTTTCTAGGGAGAATGTATCAATCGGAGTTCTGAAGAGTAAAAGGAATAAATGAGCCTACCTCATCGCAAAAACCAATTATAACATAATTATCAAACACTGGAAAAAAAAGTCAGAAACATTCGAACAAAGAATAAACTGTGCTCACAGAAACGCAAGAATAGTCACTATTTTGCACGTTAACATTTGGTCATAAACAACCATGCGAAGAATAAAATACCAATTTTTCGGATATTAAAAAGATGTATTAAACGGTACCTTTCTTAGCATTACAAGCTACTGGAAACCTGAATTAGAGCAGAAAAGGAAATATGGCAATGATGTGGCACAATTATTGAGTGTGAACAATTATTTAGGATTTATCAAAATGCATATAACTGGAAGTTGATAATTAAACAGCTTCGAAAAAAAAAGGAAAGAGGCAGGGAAGCAATTTAATATACTCATTAAAAAATTATTTGATGATGTATTCCATGATGATTATTCCAAACATAGAAATATGACATAAGGATCTTTTAAACATAGTATTTAAATCTTTGGATGAAGCACAAGTTAATAGAAAAAAAGAAAACAGAGTGAACCTTCCAAAACACATATCTACCTATTTTCTAGTGCTTGGCTAGATAAGAAGAGGTAACACGAGGTTCATTCAAAGGAAGTTCGTGTTATTTGTTTCATGATTCGATATCATTTGTGCTGGCGTTGATCAGTGAACTAACGCGGGATTTAATTTCGTTAAATCCCCGTGTAAAGTGTAAAACGTTTTGTTTGTATGTTGCATTGTTTCATAGTTGTTTCAAGAAGGATAGGTAAGATATGATGCAGATGCAATTAGGGGCACTTGGGGGCTATCTCGGTAGATAAGATGGAAAATAGATGAAGGTGAGAAGGCGGAAGGCAGAAGGGACAATAACAACAGCAACAGCAACTGAAAGAGTTGCTGTTTCAAGAGCAGTACAAGCTTCATATGTAACAAATGAATCATCTCGTTCTCAATACCGAGAGCCGGTGATAATTGTGCCCACACTAGGAACCAAAAAAGGTGCTCCTCTATATGGGAATAATATATTGAATTTAAACTCTATCAGTGAGCTGCTCAACATTACCAAACTTAGCTCAATTACATCAATTGTTTAGTCAAGAGTACTCAAACTAGACGGTCATATAAAAAGATCAACTCGTGATGTGAGTAGATTATGCCTGAAAGGAAGGCTGGATGGTAAGAAAAGCAGAGGCCGGCCGCCAAAACGGTAGCTTGATAATGTCAATTTATGGAGTGGACGTGAGTTTGCTCTTATAACGCTGCTGCTGCTGGTGAGCGAACTTTGTGGAGAAGAACATCTCATGTTGATGCGCAGTCTGCAACTGGTGAAATTTAGAATCACAAGGAGAATGAGAATAATTCATGCTTGGGGAAGTCCATATTTCCTTTAAGATTATGAAGTCTGTAGTCCTACGAAATCCTATGAAATAATTTGGGGCGCTTTGTACATTCAATAGAGATGAAAATAATATGGAAAACAAAAGAAACTCATGAGAAATGAAGGCAAAATAGCAGAAGTGCCCATACAAAGGTGCATTTCGGTACGTATTATTAGTCACACAGCAGTGTATTGGCAGTATCGGTAGAGGGTCGGACGCCATGCTTTGCAGCATAGAGTTGCGGCCCTTTATGATCTGAGTTCAAATGCCGCCAAGGTTAACTATGCATTGCATCCTTACGGGGTCGATAAAATAAAGTACCAGTAATGCTCTCGAGTAATTTCTGGCCTTGTGCCAAATGTAGAAACAATTATTAGTCACACTTCAGTTTCCGAGAGAACGCGGTTTTTCTCTCGCACAGTTCGACACATAAATTGCCGCGGTATACCTCAAAGGGGATAGATTTAATACAGAATTCAAAAATAAATGTAAGAGCAATTTACTGAACGTCATTGAATGTGTTAGTTCGTTACACACAATTAATTACGCTTTCTATTATTTTATTTATACATGAATATAATACTTTACTGATTCATATTTGTCAAAATATATTAAATTTGAATATTTCAATGCACCTCTATACTTCATTTCTCCACATCACGCAGACGCACGCACACACACACACATCCAAACACACACTCACGCACACACACATACACACACATATTCGCACACGTATACATACACACACACACACACACACACACACACACACACACACACACATACAGACATATATATATACATGGGGAGGGTCATATTGTTGTAATATTGCCAGACATAATAACAGAACACACTCTCTGTTTCATTGGTTTTCGCTTATGTATCTTTTATATCTCCATAGTTAATTTATTTGCCACTCAATGCTTATCATTGATTGACCAGCGGTTAAAAATATAGATAATATATATATATATATAGTCTATCAAAGGTTTTCGTTGCACATGTGCAACATCATCAGTGTCACTATTATGTTTCCTCTTGTTGTATTGTATGTCTACACAATTTTTACTTTAATTAATGTATTTATTTATATTTGTCTCTTTCTCTGCCCATGCCTTTGCGTGTGTGTATAATATTTGGTGGTGTGTGTGTTCGCGTTTGAGTGTATGTGTTTTTGTTTTCGTATTCTATCTTTATTCACTAGTGTGTGTTTATGGGTTTGTTGTCATTGTACTTCTGTATATATTTACTAATTACTTATATTTCCCTTAATTCACTATTGTTTGTTAGGGTATGGTTGTTGTTGTTATACCATTCGGTCTTTCTGTTCAACATCGGTCTTCTTAATTCTACTCAGTTGCTTCTCTGATTTGCCTACCTGTTAAGTCATTTCTATGTTTAAATAGTATTTTAATTTCTATTTCGTCTATATTACTCTCATGTCTTTGTCTGACGTGTACGTATAGTACTGAACAATTTTTTACCCTTTTAGTTCCCGTCAGTGTTGGTCTATTCTTTCTCTTATTCTGCGAGCCGTCTCACCTAAGTATGACATTTCATGTTTCTGCAAGTGCCCTCTGTACATGTTATGCTATAGAGTACATTTCTAGTTTTACACTTTATCTGGGAGTTCATTCAACATATACCACATTTCTTATTTGTATAGTGGATTTTCTTAAAGTGGTATGTTTTGCTGATCAGGGATCTTATGGTAGATCCTGGCTTTTCTACCACTTTAGTCTTTAAATGGGTCTTTCTTATGGTCTTTCTACATTGGCTAACTAATATCCCTACAGGGGTAGCACAATCAGAGAAACAACTGATATAGAGCAAAGAAGACCGAAGTTGACAAGAAAGACCGAATGGAATAACAACAACAAATAGACCCAAAGAAACAATACTGTCGTAAGGGAACTATAAGTAAATTAATAAATAAATATATACACAAGTACAATGACAACAAATATAGTATACAAAAACACACTCTTAGAAACACTGACTTAAGGGAAATATAAATAAATTAATAAATAACTATATACACATGGACAATAACAATAAACACATATAAACTCACACTAGTGAACAAAGGTAGAATACGAAAACAAAAACACATACACTCAAACGCGAACACATAAACCAAACATTATACACGCAGGCAAAGGCATGCGCAGAGACAGAGACATGAAATAAATAAATTAATTAATAAATTAAGAAATAAATAAATTAATTAAAATAAAAATGGCGTAAATATTACAATACAGTAGGAGGGAACATGATAATAGTACCACTGATTATATTGCAGATGTACACCGAAAAACTTTGATAGACTGTATATATATATATATATAGATATATATATATATATATATATATATATATATATATATATATATATATATATATATATATATATATATATATATATATATATATATATAAAGAATGAATAATAACAGGTAGACATCATAAAAGGGTAATTTATTCTGTGTGCTTACAAATGATTCCACGGTGGTTATACACCCTAGTTATGCTATGTGCAAATTTATAACTATTTGCAAAACTCAATTATCAAATGCTGTGACTACTGTATCATCAGAGCAAAAGCTGTAACTGCAACCTACATGAAAGATGCCCATTGAAGAATAAATGCCTAAAGTACAACATTGTTTACCAATGCACTTTTGAATCGAATGACCAGAAATGGCATTACATCGGATCTACCACTACCTCCTTTAAATCTCGCGGGTATCGTCATCGATACTCAATTAAACATCATCCTAATCACCGTTTTGTGACCACGCTCGCCAACAAGACCTGGCAACTCCGTGAACGCAAGCAACAGTTCACCTTGAAATGGTATATACTTTCCAGCACTCGTGCATATCGGAGTGGATTGAAGTACTGTAGGTTATGTAACCTTGAACTATTTTACATCTTAAAATCCAAAAATAAATTACTAAATGATAGAATCGAACGATCATTATGCTGCAACCACAAACTGAAGGCTAAATTCTCTCACTATAAAATAACTTAACATTCGAACCCGTAACTATAACATTGCTTTCTAGCTAACCACTTTCTCTTCCCCCACACTACAAGACAATACCCTGCTTATCACTATAAATTGAAACTTAGTGCAATTTACTCCCATGCCATAGCTTTCGTCTGTGCCCTCTCTATCTCTCCCTCTCTATCCATTCCTCTCTCTCTCTCTCTCTATCTCTTCCTCGCCCTAGGTCCACCTCCCTCCTTCTCTACATCTATGAACCTGCCCTCTGTGGCAATAAATAGGTCCAACCTTGACTATCAACGCATCGCTTAAGGGGGTCGCTTTAACCAGTATAATAAAACCCCTACCACAACATGTTGATTAAGATATCTACAAACCACTCTCTCCCATTTCTCCAATCCCTGAATCTCTCTCTCTCTCTCTCTCTCTCTCTCTCTCTCTCTCTCTCCTCTTCTTTTCACTCTTCCTTTTCTACTCTATCTTCCCCAATAACCTCACTTAAGGGTATTTACATTGTACATGTTAACCATTCTGTCTAATGATAAAGTGGTCACAGCATTTGATAATTGAGTTTTGCAAATAGTTATGAATTTGCACATAGCATAACTAGGCCGTATAACCACCGTAGAACCATTTGTAAGCACACAGAATAAATTACCTTTTTATGATAACTACCTGTTATTATTCATTCTTTATCTACACTCCGGAATACAGAAGGATCAGGAACTGAGTTTCTTCAACTATTCTTCCATAACTCGTTGAGTAACCTCTCACTGTACGTCAACTCTATCCAGTGTTGTAATTAACCATTACTGCATCCAGGATAATCCTATACCTAATATATATATATATATATATATATATATATATATATATATATATATATATATATATATATATATATATATATATATATATATATATATATATATATATATTTATATATATATATATATATATATATTTATATATATATATATAGAGAGAGAGAGAGAAAATTGAAGTTGGTAATGGCACATGGAATATATAAGAGACAGAATATTTTTTTGTGAAATAACATATAATTTTATAAGGTAAGGAAAGAATAAAGGGTATAAAAAATGACCGGTTTCGAGGTTTCGATGGGTCTGCAAAAGTCATCTTTTCAAATGTTGATTAATATTATGAAAAATTAATAATAAGAAGAGTTAAAATTTGAGATTTGAAAATTCAAGTATAAAATCCAGATACACACATTCATACACACACACACACACACACACATACATACGCATACATACATCCACATGCACACACATACACACACACACACACACACACACACACACACACACACACACACACACACACACACACACACACACACACACATACACCCATACACATAGAGAAATGGCCTCCAAATATATATATATACATACATACACATATTTTTCCATAATATAAGAAGTTAGAACAGTGAAATTAAAATACAAGTCATTCTGATCACATTGAGTTCTTCATGTAGATTGTGTCCCGCAACCGACAGTGGTGAATTCTGTGTGCGCATATACATATATAGATATATGTGTGTGCACGTGCAGGGTTTTACATGGATGTGTTGGTCACACAAAGGCATGGTCTGTCAAAGAATAAACCTGATTCAACAGAATTGGTCTCTGGTCTTTAATAGTAGTGATAATTATATACATGCACTCATACACAAACATACAACTGTCACTCCATGCGTATGTGTGTTTATATTTTATGACAATTCTATTGGGGTGATAACCCGTTTAGTTTTGGGTTAAATTTGTTAAGGAATAGATTTTCTTGAAAACTACTATGAAATCCCACACTGAATTTTATACTTGAATTTTCAAATCTCAAATTTTAACTCTTCTTATTATTAATTTTTATTAATTATTCTTAATATTAATCAACATTTAAAAAGATGGCTTTTGCAGACCCATCGGAACCGGTCATTTTTTATACCCTTTATTCTTTCCTTACCTTATAAAATTATATGTTTTTTCACAAAAAAGTATTCTGTCTCTTATATATTCCATGTGCCATTACCAACCTCAATTTTCTCTATAACCTTCGTTTTGTGTAGAAACTTACACTTTTCATATATATATATATATATATATATATATATATATATATATATATATATATATATATATTAAGAGAGTAAAACAAAAATCCTTTAATACATCAAAAGTTTTTATTAGCCGACAATGTTTCGTCCTATTAAGGACTCATCAGGGCAATCAAAACAACAAGAGGTAATATCGGCAGATACAAGCCAGAAACTCTGAAGAATATGGAGTGTACATACACTGTCTTACAAAGATATACGATAATAAAAATGAAAATAAAGATAAAAATAATAAAAATATATAATAACTAAGGATGTAGATAACATTAAGAACCATATTACAAATATAGTCCAAAGCTGTTCGTCGAATATCTGCTCATTAGTGGACAAACAAGATATGCGGAGGGAGATGTTTTTAAGCAGGTTATTGGTGATTTTGTAGGATGGTTAGAGTGGCGATGGATGTAGTGCAGGTTGTCGTTTGGTTTCCTGTATGGGTAGCACAGATCATTTTCGAGGTTAAGGGTAACGTCCAGGAAATTGACTCGGGTAACGGACGTTTGTAGGATTATTTTAACTCCCCAGTCCCAGAAGAAGTTGATTAGTTGTTTACGGACCTGTCTGCACTACTGGGGTTGTACCTTTTGAGTTTGAGGAGCCCATCATCCCGGTACAATCCACCGCCGAATGCAGGAAACATTTCGGTCAGTTTAAATAGTAGGAATAATCCTATAAGATCTGTGACCTCGGCCGAATCCGTCTCGCCCATACTGACGTCGAAGGGGGAGTCGGGAGCTATCTTTATCCACTTGGAGTTGTCGAAAAGTAGGGCTGTCTTCCTGGCGTGTAGAATAATATTTATTTCCTGGTCAGTGACGTGTGTGAGTGCTGCAGCAAAGTCCAAGGCGGCCGTATGGAGCGGTAAGGTAATAGATGCATAGTAACTCTCTATGTCAAACTGGATGAATTTTGTGTCTCGTTTATCCTCCATATTTCTGAACCATGAGATTACTTCCTGGGTGCTGAGCCATAGGCTAAGTCTCACGTGTTGCTGAATTTTGGAATAACTCGGTCTAGGATCTTTTTACTGATCCTCCCTGTGTCCGACTTCGTTGGGTTTATAAGCCTAATGGATGGTTTGCGATCGAAATCGGATTTGTGGTCCTTCAGTGTGAAGGGGGGAGTCCGTGGCTCTGGGGGTTCAGTGCGGCCGGCGACCCCGAGGCTGGAGGTAATTTGTTGTCCATCTCGATTCATGTCCTCGATAATTGAATGGTTAGCCTTTTTATAGGTGGAGTTTAGGCCGCTCCTGATCAGTGTGTGGTATCTGTCAGGGTTGATGAATTAGAGGTTTCCAGTTTTAGCCGAGTGCACCATGATATCGTTGGTGTTTTCATACTCTGTTATTTTGATACGGAGTTGTTGTAGGAATCTGTTGTGTCTGGGTTTGAATTTAATGCTCTTGACCAGGTGGAAAAGGTTGTTCTCGAAGGGTGAGAGCATACAGTTTGGAGGGGGAGATTTGTAGGTATTGAATCCGAATCTCTCCTTTGTGCCGAAGATCTGATTGTCGCGGTATCTATCGTAGAAAAAAGTTGTCCATCTTAGTCTTTTCGCACAAAAGGTCGATTTTTGGCGTGAGCATCCGAAAGTAAAGTTTTCTCGGTGGAACTAGGACGTTTTTGGTGGAGAAGTTGATGTTGTGTTTTCGCATCGTGCGGGTGAAGACACTTGAACTGGGTGGAAAATCGGGATATAGCGTGGTAGAGTCGGAAAGTGCTCTACTACAGAGATAGGAGCTAAATAACAAAGGAATTGTGGTAAGGAACCAGATGGACAATAACGCACAAGAGTACTCAATACTTAGGGTAGTAGAGGGGAAAATAGGAAAAAGTATGACCCCGACAGCAGAGCTCAAGCCGTTTCGACAAATATTTCTGGCCTAAATTAGAATTTTAGCAGACGAGGAAGAAAATAGTGGTTGGAAGGAATTGTTTGGATGAGACAGGGGGGAGAAGAAGACAAAGAGGAAAAGAAAAGAGATACATCTACCTATGTAAGCTGGTGGTTTCTCCTAACTTATTCGGCAAGTGTGTGTGTGTGTGGGGGGGGTTATTAGCCCTTATCTACCCGCCCGGGTCATTATGGGGTCTGAGGGCGAGGTAAGTCCTACGCAATCTATGTTTGCATGCGGTTACCAATTCGTCTTTCTTGTTTAGGTGTTGGTCCTTAGAAAACAGCATTTGTAATGTTTCCTCCAAGCATAAGTTACACGGCCAGCGTCCTCCCGTGTAAGAGTTAGCTCTGGACAGTAAGCTCCAAGTGAGATTGTATGTTATATTGTGTTAAACCCCTTTAATTTTGTATCAGTTTTGTTACTACTCAATTTTGGCAAGTTTTTTCTATTCTCAACTTAATAACCTGTAATTGTTAGATAGCATTGAGATTTGTTTATTTATTTCTCACTAACTAATTTTATATATTTTTTGTATTTCTTTCTATTATATTTTATTGTCTCCTACTCTCATTCGATTTACCTATTCTATAACATGCCTTCTCCACTTCATACACTCTCCTTAGAATCTGTTGTATACTTATCACTTTCAACGCTTGACCGCTCCACTCATTCCCCTATTGTTCTAAATGCAAGTTCAGCCATCCCTACCTCCCACCAAATGCCATGATAGACTTATTTGTGTTTACAACAAATTTTAACTAATCGTCTTCACAACTGCAATCTTCCCATATAAGGAAGGACTCCCTTTCAGAAGTTTGGCTAGGTATTCACCAGGATAAAAATTCTAATTTAGTCCAGAAATAGCCGTCGAAACGGCTTGCGTTCTGCCGTCGAGGTGATACTTTTCCTATTCCCCACTCTACTACCCTAAGGATTGAGTACTCTGGTGCGTTATTGTCCATCTGGTTCCTTACCACAATGCCTTTGTTATATATATATATATATATATATATATATATATATATACATATGCTAGAGTAAAACATGTCCAGAGAAATATTTCATAATATATATACATCATCTCTACTCCCGGCGAAGACGCCGCAATGGGATATTTGTTTACTGTTTCTTCATAGATGCTTTTATTCTTATAGCCTAGTCTAATTGATTTTTTGTGTGGTCAATTATGCTGATTGGGTGTAGAGATGATGTATATATATTATCAAATAATTCTCTGGACATGTTTTACTCCAGTATTTTGCTCTGATTATTTAATATATTAATTCTTCATTGAGCCACATCGTGAAAATTTGCCAAAACACATATATACCTCTGACTTTGTTTAATTGGTGTATGTGTAAATATTTATATATATATATATTTATATATATATATATATATCAAAATGAAAATCTGATGGCAAGGTAAAATTCCAATCATTTTAATCACGATGCATATTTATATATACATGTAGACGTACGTGTGTGTATGCATAAATCTGTCGGTGTCTGTATGGGTGTGTGTGTGTATATATTAGTATGTGTTGGTGCTTAATGTGAAGTGTCAACAGGCGTGTGGGATGCTGAAACCAGCATGACTCCATCGAAAAGTGTTGGACGGAAAATGGCTGATGACCCGTGTTGCAGTAGATACTCACCAGAACATGTGATGACGTGGAATAAAAACAGCCAATGGCATGACAAGAGTGGAAGTAGGGTTTTTGAAGGTGTGTTTTGATGATAACACCCCAGTGATAATTTTTGCTCCTAACGAAATACTCGTGTCTGAATGAACCTGCAGAAGTAGAATCAGCCGGATCCATACAAGGACTACGTCTCGAGCTACCTGCCGGAGAAACAATTGTAACACGCAGTAAATTAAGTCCAGATGTATCACTGATTTTTCGTTTTCTTTATATATATATATATATATATATATATATATATATATATATATATATATATATATATATATATATATATATATATATAATATAAGAACAAAAGATGGTTAAAAGAGTTCCATGTATTTTATTATGCGCATTTCAAAAACAAATATCATCATGCAATAATATTTGTGTTTTCATCAGATAAAACAGGAAGACATGATATGAAGGTTAAAAAACACTTGTGGATAGTGCAGTTTTAAATCAACATATGAAAAGTAGTTTTAGATTGATGTGTGATATTGGAAAAAATATTTTATTTTGAGGGGGGTGGGGTGGAAAGGATGAAAAAGAGGAGAAGATGAGAGTAAAAAGTGGAGAGGGAGGAGTATAATGAGGAAGGATGAGATAGGAGAATAAATGGGTGATAGAGAGAGAGAGAGAGCTTTTATAACTGAGAAAGATATATTGTTTTACATAGAGAGGTTGAAAACCGTTGGAAGATAATGTATAAATTAAAAGAATTTGAAAATTAACGAAGAGAAAAATAATGTAAAGTTAAGGTTTGTATATTGAAGGGTTTAATAATATGTGCGATGAAAAGAAAATGTTAATATGTATTAAGAATAATATTTAAGGGTTTAATAATATGTGCGATGGAAAGAAAAAGTTAATATGTATTAAGAATAATATTTAAGGGTTTAATAATATGTGCGATGGAAAGAAAATGTTGATATGTATTATTAAAAAGAACAACAGGCAATTTAAGTAAGGATATATTGTGAGATGAGCATGAATAATTTAGATGAAAGGGAGAAAAGAATAATGAATTGAGGATGAATAATCTAACGTCAAAAAAATGTTTTTTATGTTTACGAAGGATTTTTACAAGGTGATATAGAGTAAGAATGTATTGTATTATGTAATAATTGTTTCTATGTTAGGCAACAGTGAGAAAAGATACAGATTAGGGGTTAGACATTAAAAGAAAAAGAGAAAAAAGGGAAGTGATAAATAGGAGCGATATAGAATGAGTAACAAGTATTATAGAATGAGTAACAAATATTATATAATGTATGATAAAAACTTTGAAATAAGGTAGAAAGATGGGTATATTTTTAAAGAAGTGTATATAGAAGAAAAAGTGTATGAGAAAAAGATTCTAAATTGATAAAGTTTTGGATATTAGCTGTATACTTTGTGGAATGTTTTGTGGAATGTATGCAAGCAGATAGAAAACAAGTGAGTGCGTCTATTTATTATAGAATCTAAATTAGATATAATGGTAAATTTTTCATTTAGACAGAGATTGCAAATCTTGGATAGAGAACTGTTCAAGTATGGAGACGCAGAAGAAACCTTCTTCCAAAAGATGCTATATTTAATATTTTTGTCTTTCAAGGACCATATGAGTTCTGAGAGAGCCGTGTTGATTCTTTTAAGTTTGTATTTAAAAGACGAATGATGGCTATAATGACGAGCTTTAAAGCAGGTGGAAGTGGAGCCAAAATAGGTGAAGGAATTGATGTCAGATATAACTTTACATTCGTAAATTAAGTTTTTATCAAGACAATGGTTGTTGAGAGGACATTTATTTTTAACAGGGCAATTGCAATTTCGATTAGAGAGATTATTAACGAGTGACCTAGTGTTATCTACAGAAGGTATTGGATTGGAGAAGTTATTTGCGATAGGAATAATAGTTTCTTGATTTAGAATGGGATGAAGAACATTTAGCGAAGTTGTGTTTGACGTTGTATTTGGGTTTGCAGAAATTAGCCTAGGGTTTACAATGACGTCGGGAGTGCTATTACTATTATTATGATATTCAGTGTTGGAAGGAAGAGATTTAGTATTTAGTATTTTATTGTTGTGTTTAGAGATAATGTTGGAAATGTTGGAGGATGTAGAATAGGAACATTTTATAGTGTGTTTGTTAAATATTTTACTATAGATATGTGAGGGAGGGAAGCATTTATTTAAGGCACTAAAGAATAATTTAGGAATATTATTATTAATAGAGATGGAGAAAGGAGCATTATACCAGATTATGTTTTTGTATCTAGGTCTTTTATTAAAGTTATTGGAATGATCATGATTAATTATTCTACTGTAAGATCTTCTAGAATTTGTTTCTTTACTATATTTGATTTTATCAGGATAGCTGGCTTTAGAAAGCGCGTTATTATAGTAATTGGCGTTAGCATCAAAGATGTTTTTATTAGAAGATAGGTTAGATATTCTTTTTCCAATATTACTAACTATAGCATTCTTGATATTAGTAGGATGGTTAGATTTAAAGTTAACATAATTTAGGTTCTCATTGTTTTTATGGTAAGGGTAATATAGGCCAGTGTCAAGATTAAGAGATACATCCAAGAAATTAGCTAGTTTGATGCTGTTATCAAATTCAATTTTTAGGTTATATTGGTTAAAGAGATTACGTATATTGTTCTTAATAATATTAAGGTTAACTATGTTGCAGTTTAAGATAGTAAAGAGTCCATCGTCACGATAAATTCCACCGCGAAGTCTTATATATTATGTATACTCAGGTCCTACAAATGTGTATATGTATTATTGTATGTATGTGTATATGTGTGTATATATGTGTTTCTGTAGGTAAGTGTACGTTTTATATATATGTGTATATGTATATATGTATGCGTACATATATATATGTATATATGTATGTGTGTGTAAGTATGCTTTTGGGGTTTTTTTGTGTGTGTTTGCATGCGTTGTTTTATTTTGTTTTATTTTATTTTTCCTTTCCTTCTCCCTTCTCCAGCCTCACTTTCATATAGATTGCATTTTTGGTTTTGTAATCCAGATTCAATAAACAAACCAGCTTTTTCCGTTCTGATGATTGAAAGCAAAACCTTTTGCTTTTAAGAAACCACTGGTAAATGGAATAATTGCCTTATGTTGTTTATTACATAATAATAATAATTAAGCTCTGTTGCCTACATAGAGCACTCTTTTTTCCTGGACTTTTCCCTTTTTCGATGGAATTACTTCATTTATATATATATATATATATATATATATATATATATATATATATATATATATATATTCATTAGTTAACCAAAACAAGACCACAAAATTCACAAGGAAGACATTATTCAAAGATTGTCAACATATTTTAGGTTGATGTAAGGAATGTAGAGATTAATAATAATAATAATAATAATAATAATAATAATAATAATAATAATAATAATAATAATAATAATAATAATAATGTCCGTTTACAATTGTTTAGCTACTCCATATAATATTTCTGGATCAGATGACTATATATCATAATTGATCTGGTTTAGTTGAAAATATTTAACATATTTAAGAGACAGAGTGGCTCATCGGAACCCAGCCACCTAGCTGCTTTCTACTGCATATTGCATATTGAGCACATGCCTTTACGCTTAGGCTTCTAACTAATTCACCAATCTCTCCTCTCATATCGCCTCTCCTATCTCCATCTCTCTCTTTTAAAGTGGTACTCTTGAACTGTGTGTATATATATATATATATATATATATATATATATATATATATAAATAAATATATATATATGTGTGTGTGTGTGTGTGTGTGTGTGTTTGTGTGTGTGTGTGTGTGTGTGTGTGTGTGTGTGTGTGTGTGTGTGTGTGTGTGTGTGTGTGTGTGTGTGTGTGTGTGTGTGTGTGTGTGTGTGTGTGTGTGAAAAACAATTTGAGCACCCCTTTCTTTGAAGGCAAATATAAGAAGAACTTTGTGACGTGAAATGTCGCGAAATTTATTATAATTATTCACCTACCAACGAAATTACTTATCTAAGAACCTAGCATTTCGAGCCACTTTTTCCATATAAAACAGAAGTAACATTCAAACACCAACCATATGTGAGAAAAACTACAAACCCTCCATCTCAATTCTACTTTTAAAAAGCAGAAGAACTGCGAAACCGGTAAAGGAATCAAATAAATATATATATTTCTTTTAAAAGAGACTTGAGTTGCATTTTCGATTTCATATTTTTTCCTTATACTTTCACTCGTGTAGGACACCTCATTTTTTTTCATTTTGTAAAAACACCTCACTTTCTAATACTTACCCACCACAGGAAGACCAGAAATGCCACCAAAGTGTCAACAAAACGAAAACACACTGAACCAGGAAATCTTAAATGAATACAAAGAGATTTCCTCCAAACTTTCAAATTTTGACCAACAAAGTGGACCAAATATAAAAAGGGACATCTATGATGAAGCAGAAAATACCCAAGAGACGAATATTACTCCAGCATTAACTAAACTAATCGAAACCATTGAAACAGCAATGCTCCAAAAGCTTGAACAACCATTAGAACCCAATCTACGAGATGTCCACTCATTGAAAAACAACCTAATCAATATATGGACTCAAAAGCTCACAGCCTGCAAATACGCCTTTTGGAATCTCCTAAAAAATAATGGCAAGGCAGACATATATGAAAAGTGGCTAAACTCTACTCCAATCATCCCCCTATAAAAAAAATCCAAATAAAACCCATCCCGAATGAACCAGAAAACCAACAAAAACTTAGGGAAAAGATGGCGTTAGATAAGTTTAAAATAGAAATAGAACTGTTGCGGTTAGGAGCCAACTCCAACGAAGAAAAATTCAAGTCTCTCGTCCAACAGAGAGAACAGAAATCTCAAGGCACTCTGAAAGCCTACTCTATGAAAAAACCTTAAAACTTTGGAAAGAAAATTGAGGGGATGGAAAATAACGCCACCTGGTTCAACAACTACGATATGGATTTCAAAAATGAACAACATACAGGTAACCCATTTTAAAAACAAATTAAAACACACCACACTCACGACAAATAACAAAAAAAGTTAAAAAACGTCCAACATACCTCCAGAAAAACTATGACCATAATCCCAGAACCCATAGACAAAACTATAACCCTACTAAAAACCGAATGTCCCACAACACAAGACAGGACCCGATTCGCAGATTACAATCCACACAACAACAGGTAAAATGCCATTAGATAGAATAATAATACCCATGAAAAAACAATTCAGAAAAATTATTTTTTAGACCAATGCTACAGGACCCACGACACCCGGTGGCACAAACCGATCTTGAAAAACCGAAAATAATCAACCTTTCAACTACAAACTTCTCAGCCCAACAAAGGACTGACATTTACACCAACACCACACTACTATAACCTCAATGAGATAAATAACGATATCACACACTTCTGTAGAAAATTACGTCTCACAGAGGAATTTGTTGACAAGTAGAATAACGACCAATCAACTGTATGGAATAAAAGCAGCTACAACCCAACAGGTAGGAACTGAGTTCTGGTCAAATGTTGTGACCACATAGCAACTTTCCTATGCCATGAAATACCGCAACCTAAACCCAAACCCAACACGAGTCGAAGTAAATGGGAGATTATCCATGAACTAAAAAACAAAACGGACATTATAATTACGGAAGCGGACAAGGGAAGTACTGTCGTCATTATCGATGCTGAACAATATACAAATTCTATGTTCTCTCTCTTACAAGATACTAACTACTATGAAAGAGTAAAAAAACTACCAGAAATCAAAAACGATGACCAGATTAAACACATTCATTTGTCGATACCAGGAAGACTTAATTAAAAAGGAACGCGATTATTTAACATATTTTGAATACAAAACCAGCAAACTCTACAGACTTCCGAAGATCCACAAGTGTAAAATAATTAACGATGCCTGTAAACAATCCACCTCAACCTGCGTGAACACACACTACTCAATAGACCTTAAATTAAGACCAATTACAGCGCGCCCACAATGTGAAACAGACTGAGCAACTTCATAGACATACTACTAAAACCAATTCTCAAACACATACCCTGACTTGTAAGAAACGATCTGGACCTCTTAAACCACCTCCCCAAACATGTCAACATCGACGCTATTATTGTGTCTTTCGATGTAGTGAATCTCTACACAACGATCCCACACCAATACGGACTAGAAGCAATATGATTCTGGCTAGAGAAATATCCTAATGAGATACCTGACAGAATAGAAAAAAGGCTTCATCACCGAGGGATTAACATTTATTTTACCGAACAACGTTCTTGATTTCGACGGCAGTAGTTACAAGTAAATATCAGGGAACGCGATGGGTACAAAGTCGCTCCAACTTATGCCAACTTAGTCATGGCATACCTGGAAATCCAGGTATATGAATAGTCCAAATCAAAATACGGATTGAACTTCCAGAAATAAATCAGAGAATTGGAAACGCTACTTGGATGATTGTCTCATTCTTTGGTCTCACACACTCGACCAACTAAATGATTTCAAAAATTTAATTAACGGCATCAATAACCACATCCAATTCACAATGGGATACAGCCAATATCAACTCCCATTTCTGGACATCTTAATCATAAAAAAGACACAAATATTGAAACTGACATACACTACAAACCAACAGATTCCAAACAATACAAGCTATTCACCTCCAACCAGCCAAAGCACACGAAGACGAACATCACTTTTAACCTAGCAAGAAGAATTTGCACAATTGTCTCTAATTATGAAACGCGAAATAAAATACTTCAAGACTTAAAGGAAATTCTACTCGAAAGACAGTACCCACCATTACTAATAAATAATTGTTTCTACTTTTGGCACAAGGCCAGCAATTACCCAGTACATTACTGGTACTTTATTTTATCGACCCCGAACGGATGAAAGGCAAAGTGAACTTCGGCGGGAGTTGAACTCAGACCGTAAATGAACATAACTATGCTGGAAAGCATGGCGTCCGACCCTCTACCGATACTGCCATTACACCGGTTCTAATCCACCATTACTAATAAATAATGGAATAGAAAGAGCTAATGCAATAGGCATTGATGAATTACGAAAAGAGAAACGAATTCAAGATACGTCCAATATTCTATCATGTATCTCAACACACAACCCGAGAAATACGGAAGCTTACAACACTATTCCCAAGAACACCCCACTATTGAAACAAGACCCAAGAATGAAAAAAAGCCCTTGAAACACACAAAATAATCAAAAGCAAAAGACAACCGAAATCACTAAAACATTACTCACCAATGCCAAATGACCTACCACAAACCCACAACCAACTGTCAAAAAATGTGGTCGCTCTAATTGTGGAACATGCACTCACCTCATTGAAGGCAACACGCATACATTTCAATCAGGACAAAATTTTGCTGTAAAAATCCCTTCACTTGCTCATCAAAAAATCTATTTTATGCCATTAAATGTAAAGGATGCAATGAAGATCATATAGAGTAAACTAAACTCACTCTCAGAAACAGAATGACTGTCCATCGCCAACAATTACTAGATCCTACCGCAAGACAGATACCACTCAGTGCACATCTACACATATGCGCAAGTAACAAGACACCCACATTCCAAGTCTTCCCATTTTATCTCTGCCCTTACAAAACAATAGAACAAATACGAATAAATAAGGAAAATATGTTTATTCAAAAATAAGGACCAGCATTAAATATAGTTTAATATACATTATATCAACACCATAACATGCTAACCATCCAAACAGACACATAACACCTTCTACTTTTCAAAATAAAAACCAGAACTAAATAAAACTTAACATACGTTAATACTTTAACACCTTAACATACGACACCCCACACACACATAGCTCCCTCCCCCAGTACTATTAACAAAATCATTTTCCTACACACAAACAAAATATATTTTTTTTTTTCTCCATCTTAACATGCTAACCATACTCCCACACACATATAACACCCATACACACACACACACACAACTTCCTCCCCAATTTCTACTAATAGAATCATCTTCCTACACGCACACACACATACACACACACACACACACACACACACACACACACACACAGACGCACGCACACGCACACAAACACACACACGCACCAGCACACAAATAAACATACATATTTCTACTTTCTTTATTTCAATAGAAAGTCTGAATGTTGACACCCCAGCACACCAGCCATATTCACTGAAACAGCACAATTCTACACAGCCCGTTTTTCTTGACCATTATCTTTTGTTTGGCACAACATTTTCTAAATGGACACAAAATAAATTCCCAAATACGGGCGCGAAATTTAATTCACGTAACAGTCATAATTTCATTTATAACCAATCAAATTACATTTCAGCGCATCAGTCATACTCAGAACAATTCTCTCCATCCTTTTTTCTTGACCATTATCTTTTATTTGGCACAAAATTCTCTAAATGGCTACACAAAAATTCCAAATATACGGGCGCGAAATGTAATGTACTTGTTCACGTGACAGTCATAATTCCATTTATAACCAATCAAATTATAAAAAAAAGCCTTCGTGAAACGCTTTTTTTTTAAAGTAAAAAGAAATTCAAACATAAACTGGCGCGAAGATGATGTGCTTCTTCACGTGACTGCATCAACCAACCAAACTTCACTCATATATGAAAAAACAACCAGAGTCCCCATTTTGTTTAAAGGCAAATATAATAAGAACATTGTAACACGAATGGCGCGAAATTTATTATACTTATTCACCAACCAACTAAATTTCTTCTCTAAAAACCTAGCATTTCGAGCCACTTTTTTCTAATCAAACAGAAGTAACATTCAAACACCAACCAGATGTGAGTAAAACCACAAACCCTCCATCTTAATTCTACTTTTGAAAAGCAGAAGAACAGCGAAACCGGTAAAGGAACCAAATAAATATATATATTAAAACAAAAAAAGACTCGTTGCATTTTCGATTTCATCTTTTTTCATTCTATATACATATATATATAGGAAAAGAGTCAGGACCCCGACGGCTGATCTCCGGCCGTTTCGACAGCTAGATCAGAACTAAACATGTAGTATTAGGACGACATGGACGTAACTGAACTTAACAAGGGGTACAGTCCATAGATGTGCATTCAATCAAAACAGTAGATGTATCGAATCAAACAATACTAAAATTTGTTGTTTTTTCTTCTCTTCCACGGGGAATGGTCAATGATTTTGGTATGTCATGTAGATAGTTAAATTCCTTCGTAGCGGCGGGAACGGGTGGGCAGTACTTGCCTGTAGAACAAAGGGGAAGGAGTAAGATGACATTCTGACCTGTGGGTGCCAGGCTGGTGATGGGTTAAGAGGGAATTATTTACAACTATCTCTAATGGCGGTAAAATCAGCATATGAAAATCGATGAATATTTTAGAGTGAAAGTAGGGATGAAATGTCTAACAGTTTGGTAAAGAGCAAAGCATATACGAGTTAACACTAATTAAATTTAGTTATCAGTTATTCTACTGCACTGGAACGGCTCGTCAATGTAGTAATTTACCAGTATTATCTTCCATAATGATACACTCCAAGAAAAAACAATGGCGATGTGTTCGCCTGTACCATGTATATTTAATAAGAGTGAAACTATTTGGGTTAGCCTGAGGAAGAAAGGAAACTGAAAATAATAGTGAAGATATGCAAAGATCCAGCTAAGTGTAATTAGAGAGCGTAACTAATAAAGAAAAAAGAAAAAAAAAAGAAAAGATTAAAGAAGAAAGAATGTCTACTTCTACCTAATAAGTATGCTTGGCGTTTCCTCTATCTTAGTTTGTCAATAGGAAAGAGATACAGCCGAGTTCTACCCACCCGGGTCGCGAGGGAGTTTGAAGGTAAGATATGTCCCACGTATTCTGTTTACACGACACGAGATAACAAGATCATCTTTATATATATATATATATATATATATATATAT
>OZ024742.1:269917449-269949949 GCA_964016885.1 Eledone cirrhosa | reverse complement strand
TATGCTCCTTCGGAGAAGAATATGATAATATGGCAAACGAAGAATCAGTGCTGCATCGGAACACAATGTATTACGTATTACAATTGTTTCTCCGGCGGACAGCTCGAGTTCGATCTTTTTGTGGATCGAAACTGACTCTGGATTCGCAAGTTTCTCAGATACGTCTAGTGGCTTCGAAGCAAATTCTCTTTCTGCAAATTCTCATATATATATTTATCTACTTATTGATTAAGGGTAAAAGTGAGTTTTATCATTTATGTGTTTCTCCTGTTTATCACATGTTCATTATATCTGGTTTCATGACCACATGATAAACAGGGGAAACCCCAGATTAACAAGTCTCACGTTTTAGTCTAACGAAAATGAATATTTAAACTCTACTTTAGTATTGAGTACACATTTCTCTTTCCTGTGAACCATATGCGGTTATATATATTTATATATAATGGGTCATTTGCTTGCTTTTTGTCAATCAGTGTTGATATTTGTCGTCGAGAGTTAACATCTACACTGCGCCGGAATATGATGGAAAATAGAGAGAATAAATATGTGAGAAATCGAAAGAAAGTCAGCACGCGAGCAGTCCAATAGTGCATTGAAACCGAAAGCTGAAACTAAGCAAGTAAGTTAACAAAGAATATATAAGTATGGAAAGCTAAGAAAGCGAGCGTCGCGTGTTCAACACAGTATCTGACACTAAAACGTCAATACATACTTGCTTCAGAATTTCACTTAATCAAGTGAACGACTCAGGTGCACTCAATATAAAGCAACAGCATGCGCCTACTTTGATATCAAAATCTGCGCAATGGGTTGCGAGACATATTGACATATATTTTCTATATCTCTTCCGTGTGTGTATATATGTCATATCCCCTTCAATGTTAGCCCATGTATAGCAACGACATCCATAACATTTGCGTGTATTCTGTTTATATTTTAACGCAAGTATGTGAACTCCGAATAAGTCATGACTGTATTTGGGGGAGGCAAAGACAAATTTGACGTTCCACCGTTGCCACAATTACCAACGTTAATTTTTTCAAATTCAAGAAAGCACCAATATATATGCAACGAGGCAGAGGCAACGAAGAAGAGTTCCAGCTAGAACCAGTCAAAATATTTAAACAGTTTAAACACACAAGTCGGGTGTACTTGCAGAGGCCCAGAAACATGCACCCTAAAACAAAAGTGTAACATACCTGAAGTTTTATCTACTGGTCAAAACCAACAACAGGAGCTCAAAACATAGGTAGACACTGGGATAAGCGATCGTCCACGAAGATAGCAAACCACATGTGGTCACTCAACGATGCAGACATCGATTTCACAATTTAATGGAAGGTTCTGAGAAAGTCTAGGCCATACACAAACGGGAACTTGTCCCGTAGGAGGTTGTGTAACGATGATCGAATGTGTGTGTATTTATATATTTATAATTATATATATATATATATATATATATATATATATATATATATATATATATATATATATATATATATATATATATATATATATATGCTTTGCGAGGGTCATGTTGCCAATGAGAAACACACGCACCAGTGTTTCACTCCAATTTATTATAAATTTCCCGTTGGTTGGTTGGTTCCACAACCGGACGGTTGTTCATATATTGTCATAGTTATTTCGTCACACATTATATGACCTCTTCAGTGACCGGGGATTATTTTCTTTGTTTTTTGCCTCTCCTTTGTTCTGTCATACACCATCTTGAGCAACTGGTGCGTGTGTTTCTTATTGGCAACATGACCCTCCCACAGCATAACAATGTCGGTTTCAACACACGTTTTCAGATAAAGAATCTTGCTAAACAAATTCAGAAGCGATATATATATATATATATATAACGAAGGAAATGTGGTAAGGAACCAGGTGGACCATAACGCACCAAAGTACTCAATACTTGAGGTAGTAGAGTGGGTAATAGGAACCAGTAAGACCCCGACAGCTGAGCTCAAGCCGTTTCGACGGCTAATTCTGGACTAAATGAAAATTTATCCTGGTATTTAAATAGCCGATCTTCTCAAGGGGTAATTCCATATATGGTCAAAGTGATTTTCAAAAATCAGTAGTAATTCTGTGGTTGCAAATTAGTAGGGGAGATGGTGGCTAAACCTGCCAGTAGGAGAAAGAGGGGAGGGGTGGAGTAGACCCAATCAAGCGTTGGTAGTGCCAGCTACAGCTGGGCATGAGGTCAAAGAAGATACAGGGGAGGGGGAGGGGGAGGAAGTCGGAACGGTAGGTAGAACAATGGGGGGTAGAAATAGGAAAGAAAAAATACTGAGAGTGAAGAAAAGCACTTATTTGCACTTATTTGCACTTATTTGCTTTTCTTCACTCTCAGTATTTTTTCTTTCCTATTTCTACCCCCCATTGTTCTACCTACCGTTCCGACTTCCTCCCCCTCCCCTTCCCCTGTATCTTCTTTGACCTCATGCCCAGCTGTAGCTGGCACTACCAACGCTTGATTGGGTCTACTCCACCCCCTCCCCTCTTTCTCCTACTGGCAGGTTTAGCCACCATCTCCCCTACTAATTTGCAACCACAGAATTACTACTGATTTTTGACAATCACTTTGACCATATATGGAATTACCCCTTGAGAAGATCGGCTATTTAAATACCAGGATAAATTTTCATTTAGTCCAGAATTAGCCGTCGAAACGGCTTGAGCTCAGCTGTCGGGGTCTTACTGGTTCCTATATATATATATATATATATGGAGAAAAAATTTACGAAATGGAAATGCGGGTATATAGAATTTATTAGGTAACAATTGTTTCTATAGTGTATGAGTTACCTATACCTCGCTATTTGAATAATACACAAATATTATCAAAAACCGAAAGTACACTGTAAGCCAACACACCATGTCATCAGACCTTTGTATTAGAATGATATGAAAATATTTTATACACTAGATAAAAGATAAAGAAGGAGGTAGGAAGAGAAGGGGAAGAGGGAAGTGAGTAAGGTGGAGGGAGTCTTAGGGTTTAAGACTGTCAGACTAGTAGAGATTGTGAAGAGAGAATGTTTTGGCAGCAGTTAGCTTAATGAGGCGTGCTAAGGTTGGCTGGGAAGTAGATACTTCTAGTGGTGTTGTTCGGACAAAATTTAGTTAGAGGAGTCAAAGTGGTACAATGTCACAGACAAGTTATTAGGGCTATTATAGTAGCAGGTTATTTCTAAAGGGGTCCAGAAAAACAGTGTTTAGTACTATTATTATAGAAAGCCATATCTAGTGTATAAACATATAAGACAGAAATTTGCAAAAAGGTAACATTATATGCATTTAAAAAAAGAAAAAGTCGTTTTCAAACGATGGTTACAGTATAGAGAACGTTCAATTTTGCTGTTCAAAAGTTTGTTTACTGACGTTAAAATGCAGTATATCTCTAAATTGCATAACTTGCAGAATCGATGATTTTGCTGATATGCAGGCGCAGCTGCAATAATTTGCCAATCAAGGGAGAACGCTTGATTGTTCCTCCGAAGCTGCCAGGCTTTATCGGCGAGGGTTGTTACGGAGCACATTTTCTCGTGCCTGATCGAAGATCGATGTTGGTATAGGCGAGCCTTGAAAGAAGTTGCGGTACATCCGACGTAGTACCATTTGTTGGTCCCGGAATTTATTGTACACCGGTAGACAATATTGCGTGCTAGGCACTGGTTATTCAGTGGGCACGTACCTGGTTTGGTACAGTTACAACTATTTTTATGTTTTGCAGTAGAATCCTGGATAGTTTGGTGGGGTTGCGGTTGCGTGTTATTGCGTTGCATGTTGCTATGCTGGTGCGCTGAGTCATTAGGGATGTACTTATTCAGTATTGCTGAGTTGAGTTTTCTAATTAGTTGTTCTATGTTAGGTGCAGTGGAGTATGAGAGTCTAATGGTGCGCGAGTTAAAGATTTTATAGTATTTATGTGAAGTTGTAAAGTGTTTATTGATTAGTGTATAGAATTGTGAGATAATCTTAGTGCTAATAGAAGAATTGTACACGGGGTTATACCATATGTACTCTCTACGTCTGACTCTATTTGCTGGTTTGCACCTGTTAGTATGCCTATTGATGTGTGTGTGTGGTGCAATACTAGTTCGACTTAGATGTGTTTTATTCATAGTACTTATGTGGTTATCGTCTAGATATTCAATTTTCTCGCAGTAACCAGCTTTTCTAAGTGCGTCATTATAATATTCAGCATGCTCGTTGAAGGTCTGCAAATTAGACGACAGTCGGGAGATCCTTATGGATATATTTTTAGGGATAGATTTAATAATGGAATGAGGATGGTTCGATTTTACATTAACGTACTTAAGATTTTCATTAAGTTTGTGAAATGGCTCTATATTACCGTTATTAAGGTTGAAGGTAACATCCAAGAAGTTAACCACCTTAAGATTGTGTTCAAAGGTAATATTAAGCCCTAGTTCTAAGAAAAGTTTCCTAATGTTTTTACGTCGCCTTTCTAGGTTTTGTTTGTTCATATTCTTGACTAATAGAAGTGTATCGTCGCGGTATATTCCGCCGTGGAGGTCCGTAAATTCGCTCTGGAGTCTATGGGCTATATAGATCCCAACCAAATCCGTGACCTCCGCCGAATCATTAGAACCCATCGTAATGTCGAATTCCGAGGGTCTATCCCTGCGGACCCAATAACTATTTTCAAAGTGCACTACTGTGCGTCTAGCTTCAAGTATAATATTAATTTCCTCGTTTGTGAGGTCCGAGTTAGTCTTAGCGAAAGAGAGGGCCTTATGAAGGGTTTCGGGTGAAATAGAGGAATAGTATTCATCTATATCGAATTGAATAAAAGAAGATTTGTTTTTGTCCCTAATGTTATTTTGAACCATCTTATTGCCTGATGAGTATTACCCCATAATTTAATATCTACCTTAGCCTTAACTTGGGGGATAATACGATCTAATATGTACTTACTAATCCTACCTATATCGGACTTTGAAGAACATATTAATCTAATTTTAGGGTTAGTATCGAAGTTATCCTTATGGTCCTTCAGATTAAAAGTCGGTGTAGCTGGGGATAGGGGTACCGTTCTGTCGTCAATTTTCAGTTTCCTAACAATATCACATGCTGCGTTATTAATGTTGGTTAGTGTAGTTGCGTTTGTTTTTTTGTATTTCCTATGTAATTCCTTACGTATAAAATTGTTATAAGTTTCTACATCCAGGGTGTATAGATTCGAAGTTTTGTCTGCCTTTATGATAATTCCTTTGGTATTCCTTAGGTTGTTGAGTAGAGTTTTAATATCTCGTTGCAGTATATATATATATTCGGGTAAACATTGATGCAATTCAATTCAAGCACTCAATGTACTTATTCCACATAGGAGTGACGGAGTAAATATCGAATAAGGCAAAGCGAAGTAGTTTCAGCTGTTCAGGTCTTTTATAATAATCGTTTCTACTTTAGGCACTAGGCCAGCAATTACCCAGTGCATTACTGGTACTTTATTTTATCGACCCCGTAAAGATGAAAGGCAAAGTCAACCTCGGCGGGATTTGAACTCAGATCGTAAAGGGACGTAACTATGCTGGAAAGCATGGCGTCAGAGCCTCTACTGATAGTGCCAATCCACCGCCTTTTAATAATCCAGGTATTTTAATAATAATGTTGTGATTTATATTTCAATGGCGACAGTGGCCACACTGTTCCGTGCGCCAGTGCCGCAACATCGTCAGACAGCTTGTTATATAATAAGGTTATGTTTCCGAGGCAATCCAAATTGAATCGACATGGAAACGGAAGAAGTGTGTGGGTTCTTCATCCGTTCCCTTGTGAGTACCAATTCACCCCCACCGGTCTGCGCAGGCGCAGGTCCGAAGGAAGTTGACCATTAGCTACTGCAGATTTCAACGAAATTTGCTTAGTCAGTTCCCTCTCTCAACCAAACAATGACCCATTCAGGCCTTTTATATATAGCTTACTTCTACCTACCCCGTCTGTGGCAGTCAGTCGAAAGCCAGTGCGGATGAGAGCGTGTGAGTATCAATAGGTCTCAATACTACCCCTCATTAAGCATGGACAGTATAATTGACCATCAACCTCTAAGAGAAAATATACTTAATTCTAGGTATCATGGTTTCACAGTGGAAGTCATGAATGAGAGTTGGAAATTAGAACTAAAAATTAAAAATTAAAATTCGAAAATCAGAAATCAACTATTAAAAATTAATAATTAAAAATTAAAAACTTTTCAAGTGAGAATCTAGACTGAGGTGAGTAAAAAAATATTGATTGAAGTGAGTAAATAATATATGCACCTATACTATCTACTACGTAGAGAGATGTTTAAGTAAGAAGTTTTGAAATGGGTATTTATATATATATAACTGGTTATAAACCGTCTGAATCGTTCAGGTACACGTGTACATATGTTTAGATATACACGACTATTATTCACGTTGTAACTAACACGTCGGGGAAATTGGATTTAAAGTATAGCATATGGTTATTCTGTTTTGCATCTTTCCACACGAAGATAATTCCTATATTATCAGTAAAACCAATATACAACTCAAATAACCACACATATGTAAATAGAGACAGTTAAACAAAGAAAAAAGTAAAGCAGACAAAATTTAACTGAAACCGTCACATCATTTTCCATTCGCTTATACATTTTATCACCCTTTGCCTCTTTGTTTATGTATATACATACTTGCACACACACACTCACATTTTGACATATGCATTCACACACAATCACCTTCACAGCAACACACATATATATATATATTTATCTGTATGTCGTTTATATTCAATTTTGTCTTACGTCTGACTACTTTCTTTGGCTCAATCTCTCACAGCCTGAATGCGTATCTCTCTCTCTCTCTCTCTCTCTCTCTCTCTCTCTCTCTCTCTCTCTCTTTCTCTCTCTCTATTTCTCTCTCTCTCACTTTCTCTCTCCCACCGCTCGCTCTCTCTAAACTGTTAGTGCGCATCATTTATGAAGCTTATCTTTACAGCCCAGTCCCTTCAATTCCAAAAGGTATAGAATTCTACGAAATAACAATGTTTGGACGGCAGAGCGGCTTTTTCTCCGATATTTTCTGCTGTTACTACTACTACTACTACTACTACTACTATTACTACTACTACTACTACTACTACTACTACTACTAATGCTACTACTACTACTACTACTACTAATAATAATAATAATAATAATAATAATAATAATAATAATAATGATTTCTTTATTAACCACAAGGGTTTACATAAAGTAGACATTAAGTACAGTGCAGGACAATACATGACGGTACAAATGGGCATTTCTGCGTGTAAAGAACAAAAACAGAGGATGTAACAAAAAATTAACAATGAAAAATTCCCCAATAGGGGGGAGACTTCGGAGGGACATTTGTGGAGAAAGCCCAGTAAAAGGCCACAGTGACTCTGACCACCAAGGCAGTGCCCTCTCCCAGTTTTCCACCTTTAATTTACAGATACGTACTCAGAGTAGGCCCATTCACTCGGGCCATTCTTGCTTCTCTCATCCATCTTTCAAGAACATTCTGGGTAGAGAGCACATCCCTCTCTACCCTGATTTTCCTTTTCAAATGAAATTTGAAAAAGTTAATCAGGGCATCACCGAAGAGGTAAGTGCTCGTCTTCAACCCTTTCAAACGTGTCCACCATACTATCTCTTTCGCCATGGCCACCAGACAGATAAAAACTGCCTGCCCTTCCCGGCTAAAGGAAGAAGGCGGGGCAATCCTCACGATGGACTCAGCTGATAGCCGGATCCGTCCTACACGCGACAGCAGGTGTTCGACATAAACCCACAAGTCAGCAATTTTTGGACACTGGACGAGTGTGTGCAGTACGGTTAGGTCGCCCTGCACGCATCTCGTACATGCCCGACTTACGGCACCTCCATGCCTGTAGAGTTTATCCCGAACTGGCAAGGCTCCTTGGTAGCACTGCCAGGCCAGAGATTTCTGGAAGTTGTCCATAGGTCCCGGCCCGAAAGTTCTTCCGAAGGGATTGTCTAATTGATTTTGGTCGACGCCTTGAGTTTCCCCAAGTACGTCGTCGCTCTTCCCCTCCACTAATCCTCTATAGAACGCCGAGGTGGAGTTTCCACCGATCACATTGCCCGATTGGTCGAGGGCAGTGAGCGCCTGAAGACATTCCAATCTCCAGGCGCTCCCTCTCGGTCTTCGCTTGACCCAGGACTGCAGCTCCGTCAAGGAAACGAGCTGGGGAAATACGTGTCTAGCAAACGGCGACCACACCTGATCACCGTCGAGGAAGAGGTGGAGATGTCGTAGCCTGAGCGCGTGTCTGCGCATCATCAGCCACGGCATTCCCAGCCCTCCACTTAGCGGGTGTTGACAGCAGATGGACCGCCTGACCATCGGAGCGCGTCCATTCCACAAAAAGCGAAAGAGCAAACGCTCCAGCGCAGTCAGGGGGGCTTAGGACAATGTACGATGGTCAGGCGGTAGTAGATGACGGACGCGATGTACGCGTTAGCCACCTCCGCTCGACCTTTCAGGGATAGCTTCCTCTCCGCCCATTTCTCCGTGAGAAACCCACCCTGCTCGTCACCTCGTCCCAGTTTTTGTCCGTCTGGAGGTCTGGACCGAACCAGACCCCTAGCAATTTAACCGGTCCGTCCGTCCAGCGCCCGACGACGCTGTTGGACGGCATGGACCTGCCTCTCCAGGTGCCGAGCTGCAGGCCCACTGTCTTATCCTGGTTGATCATTGCTTCTGTCACCGCTTCGTATTCTCTTAGTGTAGTGCCGATCGCCTCGATGTGTTTGGCGTTCGACACCACTACGGTGACATCGTCCGCAATGCTGACACGGATCTTCCGCATCCTAGTTCGCGCGGGACCCCCCTCAACGTCTCTAGTTTGTGCAGTAATAGCTCGAGAGTCAATACGTACAATAGGGACGAGAGGGGACATCCTTGGCGGACCGAGGGCATGATGTTGAACGGTTCCGAAAGGTAACCGTTCACTCTCAATACAGAGCAGATGTCGCTGTGCATGGCAGCGATCCAGCCTCTGAAGACGGGCCCAAAACAAGCCGCCCTCAGGACTGCCGCTAGGTAACGATGGTCGACCCTATCGAAGGCTTTCGACTGATCTAAATTGATCAAAGACCCACCCGTGCCAGGTTCTCTAGCTACCCTCTCTACGATGTATCGCATGAGGTGGAGGTTGTTGTGGATGGATCTGTCGGGAATGGCGCATGTTTGTGCCTCCCCCACCAGACCACCAACGACAAGCGCCAACCTCTTTGCTAGCACCTTGGCCAAAATCTTGAACTCTGTGTTTAGCAGAGTTATGGGCCTAAAATTATCTATGTTATCCCCCTTGTTCGGATCCTTTCTCAGCAGCGCCACCGCTCCTCGGCTCACTGAGCTGGGAATTCTCCCGTTCTGTTGGCAGTTGCAGTAGACGTCCGCCAAGAGGCCTCCGAACAAGTCTGGCATTTGTACGTAAAGTTCATAGGGCAGACCATCCAAACCAGGCGATTTACCCCTTGTGCAACTAGTCATTGCCTCCCGTACTTCAGCGGTTGTTATCGGCTTTTCGCAACACTCCGCCTCAGTGGCCGAAAGCCGTGGCAGTCCGTCGAGGTAGACACTAAAGTCCATCCCTCGATCCGGTCCGCCACTGCCCCCGAACAGTTGAGCGAAGTGTCGCTGAAAAGCTTCCCACATTTGCCCGGGATCGAGTAGTATGCGCCCGTCGTGGTCCACCAAAGACCGGATCGTGGCTTTGTTGCCACGACGCGCCTCCGCCACTCGGGCCCATTGAACGGCTTTCGTCCCCTCGTGTCTGAGAGCACGCACCCTAGCTCTGACAACGCAGCCTTCGTGCTTTGCATTGAAGAATTGTTCAAGGGCCAATTTCGCCGCAAGCACGTCGTTCGCAATGCCTTTGCTAAGCGCCTCGTCTAATTTTCTAACTAATTCTCCCTCTGCTCTATTTTTCTCTATTGCTAAAGCCTTACTAAACCTAATGGACTCTATTCTAATTGCTCTTTTCAGAGCAAACCACCACTTGTTGTTGACGATGGCCCCCGTCAACGCCCGCTTAACTAGTTCGCTAATCCGGTCTCTGAAGACCTTGCGAGCTGGTAAGGACGCGTTTAGCTTCCAGTAGCCGGATCCTCGTCTATGAAGCCTATCTAAGTCAAGCACACAGATCACGAATTTTGTGGTCTGTGTAGCTTACTATCTTGAATTGTGGACAGCCTATGCTAGACCTATCTATTTCCCTACAAAATACTCTATCTAGATATGATCTGGATGACCCTATGCGATTTGTCCAAGTCCACACTGGTACATTCGGGAAATCCATTCGGTATCTGTCAGACAGTTCAAAACGCCTGAGCAGGTTGGTGAGACTCTTGCACCCTCCACCACTATCCGCTAATCCCACACAATCCCAGCGTGCATCTAAGATCCCGTTCCAGTCGCCCACTAACACTAAAGAGCGGGACGTTCCAAGAAAGGTCTCCAGACGCCGGAAGAAATCAGGCCGCCCTGCTCCTGTCGGGGCATAGACGGCCACTAGCCTGAAAGCTTGCCCGTCTCCGCTGGTCACGTCCAGCACCACCAACTTACCCTTAGGGTCCAGGAAGATGGCCCGTATGGCGAGATCCAAACCTCTCCGAAAAAGAACAACAACTCCTCCCCCCGATCCTGGACTGCTGGGAGATGCGTACACATCGTAGCCGCCGAAGATCGGTGCGAAGGCCCGTGCTTCGGAGATTCTGGTCTCGCTGATGGCCACTACATCTATGTTTAGTGACCTGTGGTCGTTGAGCAGGTGGCCCTGCTTCCATGACGACCCCAAGCCACGCGCATGTATGCTGCCTATTCTGAGTGAGGTCATGTTTAAAATAGAGTGGAAAAGATGGGAAAGACCACTTACCGTACTTTTCGTAGAGGAGGGATGGTTTTTACATCCCTTTTCACTTGATCGTCTGGTGAAGGGACGTTGAATCCTCCCTTAGGCTGGTTGTCGGCTCTTCTATGAGTATGTCCGAATAAACTCTTCGATTGAGGGTCCCTCCTAGGTCTCTGAAATCAGCAACAGCGTTGGGGAATTTCGATTTAATGTTTGTGTAGTGTTTCTGTGCTATTTTTAGCAGTCTTATGTTAGTTGGCGTTTTGATTGGTGCTGGTATTATGTAGTCGTGTTGTGAAATGTCTGTGTGTTCAATTATGTAAGTCATTAGTTTCTTGTTGTGTGTATTTATTGCTGTGCCTTTGTTTTTCTGGGGGTGGGGTGTGGTTCTGCTATTTTCTTGTCGTTGTTGCTGGGTGTGTGTGTTTTGTTGTTGTGTTTGCGATGTTGGTGCTTGTGGTGGTGGTGTTGAAGGTGTTGTAGTTGTTGGCGGTGGGGTTGTCGCCGGTGGTGATGGTGGTGCTAGTGTGGGTGGTGATGGTGTTGGTGGTGTTGCTGCTGTGAGTCTCTTTGCAGTATCCTTTACCCTTTTTTCATTTCTTTCCTCCCTTTTCGAAGGCGACGATGCGCTGCTTCTACGTTTGTGCCTTCTTACGACCCTTTGCCCTCCCTCTCCCACCTCACACTCCATGTCTGATTCTGTGAGGTCGGGGAGGGGTACCAGCTCCACTCCTTCACTTGTTGTTGGTGGTGATGTTTGCAGTGGCGTCTCTGTTGCAGCTGAATTTGGTATTGTTAATACTTCCACTGCTGCTGCTGTTCTTGATTTCCGTGGCGTGGGTAGGGTGCCACGGACCTATCGTTCCTGGTTGCCGCTTGGCCTGTTACTGGTAGCTGTGGAGCCGGTTTCGGAAGGAGAGTCTTTTCTCCTTTCTCAGGGTCTTCTCGTTGCAGAAGGCCCTGAGGTGTGTCTTCGATCCACAGCGAAAGCATTTCAGGCGTTTGCCCTCAACACTTATGGCAGTTGAGTGCCGTTATCGAAGTCTATCACATCCGGGATAGCTTCGATGCATTCCTGGTTGGTTTGGATTAACATCTCAATAGAGGTGCCGACCCAATCTTCTCTTACTTTTTTCTGTACTTGCAGTACAGTTGTTTTGTCCTCGATTCCGACGAAGACAGACGCGGCCAGCCAAGAAGGGGCCATCCGGGGGGGGGGGGGGGCGTGGGTCAGTTGACCCTCACAATTTTTTGCCCGCAGTAGGAGGGCACCAACACCATTTCCTCGCTACTTAGGGTCACTACAGATTGAGCCTTTGCCTCCTGGGGTGTGGCAAATAGTACGTCTACGGTGGCATATTTCTTGCCTCGGGTGATGTGCGTTTTGCGCTGCCACACAGACCCCAAGGCTTTTTGTATTTGAGCCTATGTGGCTCTTTCAACCCTACGGGATTTTGTACTTACTGTACGGTACGTGACCGTACAGTGCTGTTGGGTTTCGAAAATTTTTTCCGCTGCCTTGCAGATTGCTCGGTGTCCATTTTTTGTCACCATCTTTTTCGCTTCCTCTAATTCCTCATTTGTTATGAGGATGGTTTCCAGGTTCTTCGCGATACCTGCAAACGAGATTGTTTTTTTTTCTTTGCTGCTGTTGTTGTTGTTGTTGTCGTCAGAGCTGCTGTTACTTTTGTTGTTGCTGCAGGTACTACGACTACTGCCGCCACCGCTGTTGCTGTGGTTGTTGTTGTTGTTGCTGCTGCTAATGCTGTTGTTGTTTATGCTGCTGCTGATGTTGTTGCTGCTGCTACTGTTGTTTTCATTGTCACTGTTGCTGTTGTTATTACGGCTGCTACTGCTATTATTCCTGACGTCAGACGAATGAAATGGGTTTTCGTATTTCCCGCACACCTGTTTCGTCGTTGTCGTCGTCGTCGTGGAGAAATCTTGCACGCTTTGCACGAGACTTTTCTTTTCTGTCGTCGCTTGCGAAACAGAAGGGAGGGAGAGAATCACATTTAAAGAAGCGAGGGAGAGAGACAATCTTCTCTCTGCTGTAGTGACGATTGAGGAAGAAGTAGACGGAATGAGTGGGAGTGACCTATGAAAATTCTTTTTCGTAGCCATGTTGTTTTTTGTTTAAAATAAATATTGGGCACAAAACCCCAATAAGCAGTTATTTAACCCCGAAGGGCCAAATAACGGGCAGAAAGACCCCTCTCACGAGGAGGAGGGTGTTTTTGTCTACAAGTTGGTTAAAGTTTTAAACAATTTACAATTGTTATAGCGGTCAAAATTTACAATACCTTACAGAGCCGAGCCTCCGTCAACCATAGCATTAAATAATAATAATAATAATAATAATAATAATAATAAAAGCTACAGAAGGAATGCTAGTGGCTGCGCAAGAGCAGGCCCTCAGACGAAATGGGTGAAACACCATATTGACAAGGAGGAGACTAGCACACTGTGTAGGATCTGTGGAGAGAGAGGATACCGTGGCTCACATTGTATCCGAGTGTAAACACCTAGCACAGACTCACTGTAAAGGCTGGAGACATGATATGATGGGCAGGGTGATCCACTGGCACCTATGCGAAGTAAACAATTTACCACATTCTGAGAAGTGGTATGAGCATAAGCCAGAGTCGGTGATAGAAAACGATCAGGTGAAGGTGCTGTGGGATTTTGGGATACAGACGGACAAGAAATTAGAACACAATAGGCCTGACCTGGTGGTTTTGGACAAGGAAAAAAGATCGTGCCTGATTGTAGATGTGGCCTGCCCATTCGACACGGGAGTGCAAGAAAAGGAGAGGGAGAAAATTAACCGATACCAGGATTTAAAGTGGGAGTTAAAAAGTACTTGGAACTGCCATCAAATCAAGGTCGTCCCGATTGTCATAGGCGCACTAGGTACTATCTCAAAGAGTTTCCAATTATGGTTAAATAAGATTAGTCTAGTGCTTTGGAACACTTCAAAAGGCATGCATGCTGGGAACAACAAGAACCGTACGATACGTCCTGAATATCTGAGGCTGCAGGTAGCAGCTTGATATTCATTTAAACAAACTTTCCAGTTAGATAACATCAATGACAATAATAAACATCAAAGAACAATAATAATAATAATTATAATTGTTTCTACTTTGGGCACAAGGCCAGCAATTATCCCAGTGCATTTCTGGTATTTTATATTATCGACCCCGTAAGGATGAATGGCAAATATAACCTCCTCGGTATTTCAACTCAGACCATAAATAGGCGTAACTTTATGCCGCAAAGCATGGCGTCCGACTCTCCACCGATACTGCCAATCCATAATAATAATAATATATATTTTTTTATTATTGGCCACAAGGGCCTAGCATAGAAGACAATACAAAGACAGGGGTCAGTGGGGGTTTACATATAATCGATTAAAAATTATAAACAAAAAAATTAACAAAGAATATCAACAACAAATTCCCGAAAAGCGGGCATACCAACCTGGAATGACGTTAGGAACACCAGAAATCCCAAAGCACCCTCATCTCCAAGCGCACCCTAGGAGAGTACTCCTCTCGCCCTCCATCATTCAAGCCTACAGGCGCATGTTCAAAGTGGTCCCATTCACACTGGCCACCCTCGCACCAATCACCTACCTTTTAAAAAATGATTTGGGTGTAGTATTTCTCTCCCCATCCTCATCTTCATTTGGAAGTAGAACTTGGCAAAGCTTACGAAGGCTTGTCCGAAGATGAAAGTGTTATTATTAAGACATTTCAGTCACGTCCAATACACATCCTCTTTGGCTACAATTATCAGATTGATGGAAATTGCCTACTGTTCCCGGCCATAAGAAGGTGTCGGTTCGATCTTCAATATGGGCTCGGCCGATACCCGGATCCAGTCTACACGCGACAATGGCGTTCACCACCTCCGTCCGAACTTTCAGTGATAGCTTCCTCGCAGCATATTTCTGGGTGAGACCCTGCCCTTCACCTCGTCCAAATCCTTATCAAGCCGGAGGTTTGTCCCGAACCAAACCCCGAGCAGTTTACGGACCGTCCGTCCACTGCATTACGATGCTGTTGGGCGCATGGATTTGCCTCTGCAGGTGCCAAGCTGCAAGCCTATCGACTTTCCCAGGTTCAGTTTTGCTCCCGTCAAACTTTCATATTCCTCCAATAAGGTGCCAACAATCTCGGTTTCCGAGGTATCCGCGACCATCACGGTGATGTTGTCCGCATAAGCCAACACAGCCTTTCTGCATTATGGTTCGAACGGGATGCCCTGGAACAGCTCCAGCTTCCGCAGTACAGGCTCGAGAGTCAATACATACAGAAGGGATGACAGAGGGCACTCTTAACGGCCCGATCGGGCGATATGAAATGGTTCCGAGAGGTGGCCATTAACTTTGACCACTGTGCATTTGAGCGATGCAGCTTCTGAAGACGGGGACGAAGCCAGCTGCTTTGAGGACAGCTTCCAGGTTCAGGTGGTAGGCCCTATCGGATGATTTTGATTTATCTAAATTGACAGGGACCCATCAAAGCCAGGTTTACATCCTACTCTCTCTATGATATATCGCATGATGTGGAGGTTTCGTGTATAGAACTAGTCGCGATTGCGCAAGTTTGCGCCTCACCAAACAAATCTTCGACAAGCGCCAAACTCTTCGCTAACACTTTCGACACAATCTTAAACTCCATGTTGAGCCGAGTTATGGGACTGAATTATCTAATGTGACCCTCTTGTTCTCGTCTTTCATTGTCAGGGTCACTAAGCCCTCGGCTCACAGAATTGGGAATACTCCCTTTCTGCTGCCACTTGCAGTAGAGCGCTTCGAGGAGATCGGAGAACACGTCTGGCGCATTTACGTAAATCTCGTTGGAAAGACCATCCAAACCTGGTGACTCGCACCTCGTGCAGCCAACAAGAGCATCCTGAATCTCGACTGAAGTTATCGGCCTTTCGCAGTGTTCAGCGTCGGCCGTCGAGAGTTGCGGCAAGCCATCGAGGTAGGGACTAAAGTCCACCACCGTCTCTGACCCGCCGCCTCTCCCGAACAACCGAGCAAAGCGCTGGCGAAATGCCTCACATTCGCCTGGAACCGTTCAGCTCGTGTCCGTCTTGTCCGTCAAAGACTGAATTGTGCTTCTATTACCACGCTGCGCCTCTGCCACGCGGACAAATCGAACAACTTTGGTTCCCTCGGTTCTCAGAGCACGAGCCCTAGCTCTAACATTGCAACCTTCGTGTGTCGCATTGAAGAAATTATCTAATGGCATTCTCACCGCTAGCACGTCAGCTGCAATGCCACTACAAATAACCTCGTCTAATTTAGCTGCAAGCTCTCCCCGCCCCCTGCTTTCATTCTTTTCTCTAAAGCTACATCTTTGCTGAACCCGATCGAAATTACTCTAATCTATCTTTGGAGAGCCCCCACTATCTGTTGTTGATGACTCCCCCTGTCAACTTTTGCTTCACTAAATTTGTGACACCTCCCTCTAAGCCTTACGTGCTGGAAACGACATATTCAGCTTCCACTAAGCAGATCGTAACCTGGGGGTCTGAATAGTCGACCGAATGTAATTGTGGACACCATATACTATCGTTATCAACTAATCTAATTAGAAAGCTATCTAAGTACGATCTAGATGTCCCTAAACCGTTTGTCCAGGTTAACACTGGCACATTAGGAAAATCTAGTCGGTACCTGTCAGAGAGTTGAAACTGGCTGATCAGGTACTTGAGGCTTTTTCACACCCAGCTCCTATCGGCTACTGCGACAGAATCCAAGTGTGCGCCTAAAATGCCGCTCCAGTCCTCCGCTAACAGTAAAGGGCGAGACATATCCAGAAAGGCTTCCACACGTCTAAAGAATCCCGGCCGTCCAGCCCTGGTAGGGGCGTAGACGGCCACCAGTCTAAAGGCATCACCTTCGTTATTGTTCACGTCCAGGACCACCAACTTACCGTCCGGGTCCCGGAAGATCGACCATACCTCGGGATCCATGGCTTTCCTAAAGAGCACTGCCACACCACCTCCATTTCCCGGCTGACTAACAGGTGCGAAGATCTGACAGTCGTCGAAAATGGGAGCTCCTGCGTGAGTGTCGGAAACCCTGGTCTTGCTGTAGGCAATTACATCAATTTCCAGAGACCCGAGCTCGCTGAGCCGGTACCCTACTTCCAGGGCGACACCAGGCCATGGAAATTTAAAGATCCTACTCTTAATATGGCCATGTTAGAAGGCTAAAAGAAAGAGGAAAGTTTTAATTACCTCTTGGAGTCTTGATTCCTATGGCTGGTGGGGATTCCATTGGGAACCCCTTTAGGAAGCTTCTCGTGGATTTTACATTAGGTGTCACCACGACAAAAGGAAAGCTCTGCCTAATATTTTGTAAGTATGTATTAGCATCAGAACCAATTGCAGAGTTTGGGGCGCTTTGATGGTGCAGGTGCCAAAATCTCTCCCTCTTTCTCAATGTCCTTACTTCGTGTTACAAGGGCCATGAATTGTTTTTTTGGCCTTCCTTAGTAACACGAAGTTTGTTGTGTCTGTTGGTGGTGGTGTCTGTGTGTGTTTTATTTTGTTTGGGATGACTTGTGCTTTTACCGGCGTTGTTGACGGTTGTGGGGCTGGTTGTTGCTGTGGGTGTCTTTTGTGTGCTTGTTGGTGTATGTGGAGCTGGATTTTTATTTTTATTTTCGTGCTTTATTTTTTGCTTTTTAGGTTTTGGGAGTTTTCCCTCATCTTCCCTCGAAGAAGTGGAGGAACTGGTGTCTAGGGACTCTGTGTCAGAGGGGAGTGGGTGTGTGTTTATGTGTGTGAATGTTTTGCTCTGTGTATTTATGTTTGAATGGGGCGGGGAGGCAGAGCTTGTTTGAGCGACAACCTAGGTGGATTTAATTGTCTTTGTTTTTAATGGTGCTGTTTCATTTTCTGTTGTTGCTGCACGCCAGTGTTGGCAGCAACGGAGGTTTGCGGGACCCTGCTGTTTTCAATTGGGTGCAAACGTCTGTCAGACGTGTGGCTTAACCACACACGAAACAATGCCTATATTTGATCTTCGTGGCTACCTGGATTTCGTACCAGTCTGGTAGTTTGATGTAATCCAGTATGTGTTTTATGTCTTCAGGTCCTATTGGAGAAAAATCTCTAAACCAGTCCCAGACCACAGCTTTCTCTCTTTCTCTTTGTGAATTTAAGAGGGTGTAAGGACCCTCTACCGCCACGCATCCCAGGAGCCCCTATAAATCCAGTCCTGGTGGCATTCTGGGAACACAGACCCTTACTAGTCTCCTCCCCTTGTAGGACGGGTACGAATTTATTTGGTCCGTTTTGCATGGGACCACAGAATGCATCATAGCAAAGACCACAGTTTTGAAAAAGAACCAAGATACTCCCAAATTGTCTTACCAAATTGTCTTCTTGCATGGTCTATGTCATTATTATCTATGCATGTCATTGCTGCCTCTACCTGTAATTCAGAAGAATTCTCGGCTTTTCGAGATTCGGCTGAAATGCATCGATATTTTAATGTTCTCTTTTCCTTTGTTGCTATTACCTCTGTCGTGACGCTTAAATTGGCCCAACCAAGGAGTAATGGCTGCAACAACACCACCATCACCGTCACCACCACATGTAACGCCACCAAAAAACAACCACACCACAACCAGCATCACTACAATCACATGAAGGCATACACACACAACAGAGCAACAAGAAGACAGCAACAAAACGCCCCTCCCCCCCATAAAAAAAACATTACACAGCCATAACCATGGCGAATAAAGAACTCATGGAACATAAATCAGCACACAAACATTACAGACGAAAATTACTACACCCCACCAACATCAAGAGCATTACTAAAAGTTATAAACATTGTCGAGATCGAACTGGAAAAGTATGAACAGTTAAAACAAAAATTCCCCAAATGCGATGGAGACTTCAGATGGTCTCGTACCAATAGAATTTACACATTTACCAGGCGAAGGGATGGTTCACCCTTCCCTTTCCCACACGATCAAGGTAAGTGATCCTTTCTCACTTACCCAGTTCTTCACCCAGCATGGCCTTACTTAAAATAGGCAGTGTACATGGACGTGGCCTGGGTTCATCTTGGAAGCAGTGCCGCCTACTTAACCACCTCAGGTCACTATACACAGACATGGTGGCCATTAGCGAGACCAGATTTTCCTAAGCACGAGCATTCGCACACATTTTCAGCGGCTATAATGTATACGCATCTCCCAGGGGGCGTGGGGGAATTGGTGTGCTTTTACGGAGACGCTTGGTTCCCACCATACGGGCCATCTTCCTGGACTCAGAAGGTAAGTCGGTGGTTCTGGACATGACCGGCAGGGATGGAAATGCTTTCAGATTAGTAGCCGTCTACGCCCCAACACGGGCAGGAATGACAGATTTCCTCAGACGTCTAGATCCCTTTCTGGGAACGTCAAGCTCTTTAATATTAGTGAATGTTAGTGGGTAGCTGGAACGGTATCTTAGATGCATGCTGGGATTATAAGCGGCTAGTTTGTCGGGGAGGATTGTGTAAAAGTCTCACCAAACTTCTCAAACGTTTTCAACTGTCTGACAGGTTTCCACTGGATTCTACACATGTGACTATGTGGACATGTACAAACCGCATCGAGTCATCCAGATCGTATCTAGATATGGTACTGTGCAGGGTAATAGATAAAGCGAGTGTAGGTTGTTCACAATTTAAATAGGCACGGACCACAAATTTGTGATCTGTGAAGTCGTCATCAAAAGACGTCATAGGTAATAATCCGATTACTGGAAGTTTAACGCGTCATTCCAGGCGCGCAAAATTTCAGCGACCGGATTAGGAAATTAGCTAAGCTTGCGTTCACGGGTGCGATCTACAAAACAGGTATTGGTTCACCCTGAAAAGGGAAATTAGAGTAGAATTGATAAGATTTGGCAAATGAGTAGCGACAGAGGAAAATAGAATAGAGGGAGAGCTTGTTAGAAGGCTAGAAGAGTCGTTTAGGGAGGGGATCACAAAGGACATGCTTACTGCGAAATGGGCACTCGACCAATTCTTCAACGCAAAGCATGAGTTGCGTTGTCAGAGCTACAGCACGTGCTCTCAGAAACAACGGGACGAAAGCCGTCGAATTGTCCCGGGTGGTGCAGGCGCAACGTGGCAACAAAGCCACAATTCAGTCTTTGCTTGACCAAAACGGGCATATGTTACTCGGAACCGAGCAGATGTGTGAGGCTTTTCAGCAGCACTTTGCTCAACTGTTCGGGAGCAGCAGTGGGCCGGATTGCAATATGAACTTCGGTGCATAATTTGACAGCCGCGGCTGTCGACGACCGCAACGAGGTATTACGAAAAGCCGATAACTGCCGGTAAAATACGGGAAGTGATATCTGACTGCACTAAGGTTAAATCGCCATATTGGATGGTCTTGTGGCCACGGCGAAAGAGATTGTGTAGTGGACTTGTTTAAAAAGGGCCTGAAGATGAGCACTTACCTCTTTGGTAATGCCCTGATTAACCTTTTCAAATGAAATTTGAAAAGGAAAATCATGGTGGAGAGACAAGTGCTATCTTCCCAGCATCATTTTCAAAGGTGGGTGAGAGAGGCAAACATGGCCCAAGTGAATAGGCCTGCTCTGAGTAAGCGCCTGTAAATTGAACGTGGAAAACTGGGAGAGGGCACTTTCCCTGTTAGTCAGGGACACCGTGGCTTCTTCAATGGGCTTTCTCCACGAGTGTACCTTGAAGTCTACCCCATTGTGGAATTTTGTTTTGTTTCATTTTTGTAGTTTCTTTGTTTTTTATTTACACGCAGAAATGCCCATTTGTACTGTCCTGTACATAGCCACACCATCCTCCTTTAAAGAGGAGGAAGGACAGGCAGTTTTCATCTGCATGGTGGCCATGGCAAAAGAGATTGTGTGGTGGACAAGGTTGAAAGGGTTGAAGACGGACACATTCCTCTCCGCCCAATTCATTTGAAGAGGAAAATCAGGGTGGAGTGGCAAGTTCTGTCTTTTAGCAAGTTTGTTGAAAGGTGGGTGAAAGTGGCGAATCTGGTCCGAGTGAATGGGCCCCCCTCTGAGTATGCGCGTGTTGACTGAGGAATGAGAAAACTGAGAAAGGGCGCTTGCCCTGGTGGGCAGGGTGGCCGTGGTCTTTTGTGTGGTTTTCGCCCGAGTGACACTCGGAGCCCCCCCCATTGGGGAATTTTTGTTGTTTGAATTTTTATTTGTTTTTACATGTTTCTATCTTGTTATAACCTTTTTGCTCGGCCAAAACTCACTTTGTATCGTCCTGTACGTTCTGTGCCGACTATAATGTGTTTCTTCATGTTAGCCCTTGTGGACAATAAAGAAACCATTATTATTATTTTTCATTTATCTTGCTTTATGTTTATACGAGTTATCACCATGTCAACCAGTGATCTCATGTTATACTGTATGCCAACCCTTCTGGTTAATAAAGAGAACCATGTTATTAGTATTATTATTATTACTATTATAAATTTGTATTCTATATCCTCTGCATTTTAGAAGGTAACGCTAATTCATTAAAGGAATGTTATCAGGGCTTATGTTTTGTAGTGGCCATCTGTTGCACGAAGTGTCATCGACGAATTTACTCAGAATGCAGTCATAAACATGTGTTTTTTTTATAAAATGAAAACAAAACAGAAGTCAAAAAGTGATTAAGTGTATTTCATTGTTTTATGAACGTTTCTGAGTGCTGATCGATCATAGTAAATCGAATGATCGAACAGCAATTAGTGGTGACGTCACCAATTATTTACAGTCCCAGTATTCGAGATCAATTACTCCGTCTTCCTCAGTAACAATGAAGTATTATATATCTATTTATCTATCTATACATACATATATATAAACGTCGAGTGAGTATCCTTCGGTGAAGAGATTTCAGCAAGACCGTATCGTTCACTAAATAGTATTATATAGAACTACCACTCACATGGCATTGTTTTAAATTACTCCAGTAAAATAGATCAGCTCTAGCTGTATTCATTTTACATTTTGGTTGCTTCTCTTATTCGTTGTTACAACTTTGAGACGAAAATTCCCTAAATAGATTTTCGGACTTGATTTTCGTTTGTATCATGTGCATTTTTTTTCTACTCGGCATACACAGATTTTCTCTCTCTCTTTTTCTATCTATATTGTTCCTACATTATCAACTGTTCCTGTTGTTTACACGCACACACAGAGATACCAAAACACACTAACGCATATATATGCATGCACACATGTGTTTATGCATATATATACTCATCGAAACATGGTTTGGTATTTATGCATGTACACCTACAAATGTTTTTGTAGTCTACTAATTTACATGCTTTCAGACCTCAGAATGTAGCGAAATAAAGAAAGCAAGAAATGTAATTATTTATTAGTTTTATTTCTTTTGTGGCCTATATGTGTATTACAATGCACATCTGAGATTTGGGTATACGCGTTTTTATTGGTGGAGGGTGTTAATATTTTCTATTATATTGACAATACTCTAGGTAATAACTGTTTCTACTTTTGGCACCAGTACATTACTGGTACTTTACTTTATCGACCCCGTAAGGATGAAATGCAAAGTTAACCTCGGCAGGATTTGAACTCAGACCGCAAAGGGACGTAACTATGCTGGAAAGCATGGCGTCCGACCCTCTACCGATACTGGCAATCCACCGATGGTTGACAAAAATATCAACCCTACATATAAAAATATTACCTCTACATATAAAAATATCACCCCTACATATAGTCTAGGTAACGGAATACGTAGTTGGCGTATAGTATTTTAGTAAGTTACTAATGTGGTCGGGGTACGCCCGCAGTTAATTAGATAGTGATGGATGAGGACAGTACAAGTTAGATAAACACTGTCAGTATTTAACGTCTGAGTGGGGGCAATGGGTAAATGATAATGAGAATACGCCCTCCCTCCACACACACAATCTTTTAAATATATATATGTATATATATACGCACACACACACACATATGTACATATGTGTGTGTGTGTGTATGTGTGTGTGTGTGTGCGTTTAAAACGATTACACGTAGTATTTTATGTGAATGGCCATATATACGTGACAGTAATCCGCTTACCGATGTTTCCTTAAGTACACTCCATTCAGACCTGAAATATTTTAATTAATATTATTACTAAAGAACTGTCAAGAAAAGCAAGCTATAGCCAAAAACGTTTTCAACTCGTCATATGCTATGATTGTTTTCTTTCCCTTTCCTGCTGTTGGCTGAACATTTTCATTTTATTCTTGTTATTGTATTATTTGTTGCTGCTGCCACTGCTGCTACAAATGTTGTTGTTATTGTTGATAAACTTGTAGTTTTTACTACTTGCTTCTTCAACCAAATTTATGAATAATTTTTTTCTGCTGTGAAATAGAATTTATCGCATTTTTTCACCATATTCCACTTAAACTCCTTAAAATCATGTATTTTCAATAAACGATCATTTTTCTCTACTGCTGTCGTTTTAATTAAATCATTTGAATTTCCAATATTACTAGAGTATTCCGGTCGCTTTAATCTATGTATTCTTATTGTTAATGAAATTCAGAAATTAATAATAGAATGAAACTCACAAAGGCTATATGAAATACAAAGATAACCATATTAAATTATTTGATGAAAAAGAGTGGACTATGAGATGAGAAGGCTATTGTATATTAGTTGAATGAGAGAGTCTAATGTGGTGTAGGAATGTATATATTCTTAAAGTAAAATAAAGGTGGTACATTACAAACAGTAACGATTCAAATCAACCCTATCTAAAGTCAATAACTAATTTAAACTTGTCACAGCTTGCGTCACATTAAGATGATGGTACTCATGATGATGATAATCGTAATGCTGGTTATTATGAGTGTATTGATGCTGACACTGGCATTGTCAATATGGATAGTAACAATGACGATGAGGATATTTAATGATGATATATTTGATGACTAGATCATGACCATTATGTTCATGGTATGGTTAATGTCCGTGTTGTTGAAGATGGCAATGCTTATGGCTAATCTGATTATGTTAATTGTGATAATAAAGGTGATGATGATAGTGATGCTGATAAAAAAAAGTGGAGGAAGGTGAATTGAACCAAAATCAGGATATTAGTTTATACAAACTGCTATGGTTTCGGCCAATACAAGGTGTTTTGCTCGACTATTAGTCCGGAGTGTTTAGTCAATCATAAAAATCCCATTGATATTTTCATTCTTGTATCGGTATCTGTTTACTGAATATTTAGGAAGTGGACTTGAAGAGACACAAGGTAAACACAAAGCCATATTTAGCCGATAGAAACATGAAGTCTCAGTTATATAGGAAACGACGCATTTACCTTCCCCATTTTCTCCGCCTTTCTTTTTCATCCGCCTGATTTCGCAAATTTTCGACATCTTTATCTCACTCCACACTTAGATATACTTTTTTTAGCTACTTTTCTCCCTTTCCATCTCTACATCACTTTTACCCTCATTTCTCCCGTTTTCCCGCACTATTTATCCATCTCTCAGCATCTCTCACCATCTTTCAAAAATGTTTTTTACGACTTTATTCATTTTTCGAAGTTTTTCCTCCTGTTTCAGCTACATTTAAGCTTTTTCATCTTAATTTATCCCACTTTTTTTCAATTTGCACTCATTCTTCATATTCTCCCACCTCTTCTACCCTTTCATTTTCCCCCTTATTCAGTCCATTTCGTCATCTCTATCTAACTTCTAGCCTTCTATTCATCCCCCCCCCCCTCATTCATCCCCACTTTAGCTAATTTTTCTTCCTTTTTTATACCTCGAATCTCGCGCATTTTTTTCACTTTCCACCTCTTTCACTTCCTTTTCTCTCTTTCCAGATTTTGTGATTTCTTTCGCCCACTATTGACAGCATTACCCTAGTTGAATCATTTAACCCCATTTTAGCTAACTTTTGTTCCCTCACTTATTCCCAGTCAGCGCGACTTTCTCTAGCTTACCGCCTTCCTCGCCCTTTTACACCAACTTTCGAAACGTTTATCCTAGTTCAACCATCATTATCTCTTGGCAGTATCGGTAGAGGGTCGGACCCCATGCTTTTCAGCACAGTTACGTCCCTTTGCGGTCTGAGTTCAAATCCCACCGAGGGGTCGATAACATAAAGTACCAGTAATGTACTGGGTAATTGATGGCCTTGTGCCAAAAGTAGAAAAAATGATCTCTCTTTAAAGAGGGACAAATATCGGTAAAAGAAGGGAAAATGTGGGGGAAAGGGAGAAGGGTAGGAAGTAGAGAAAATTGAGTTTCGGAATCCATTAGAGTTTTTCAAACTCCTTCATCCGCTTTTCAAATCTTTATTCCAATTTTGCCAACTTTTCTTCTATACAAGTAATTTTTCCCATTCACCCATTCCGACATATTTTACCCTCAGTTCCCCCATTCTTCCCCATTCGTTCGCAGTTAGCATCTCACTTAACCCATCTTTACCATTCTTTATCCTAATTTTCTCCTCTTTTACCCTTTTCATTCTTTCCTCTTAACCGCATATATTTATTTTCTCCCACACTAAACTCCTTTATTCAATTTTAACTCGACTTTACTTCATTTTCCGATCCTTTCTGCCCTCACACACTTCATCTCACCTTTCTATTCCCTTATCATCTTTCTTTATCAATTTTCCGAGTTGTTCGACTTCTTTCACCATCTTTTTGTCCATTTTATGAATTTCTCCTCAACTCACTTCTCTTTACCTCACTATTCTCCCCGACTCGCCCGTCATATTCTTCCTAACCTACTCCCCCGTCACATTCTTTCCGAATGTTCTCATTGTTTCATCGTTTCCTTCCAACATCTTTATCCCACGTTGTCCCCTGTAAACTCACATTCCTGTCCCTACTTCTCTTCACTTCTTTTCTATCGTTTCTTTTTCTGCCTCTTTCGCTCCCTTTCTCTCTGTTCCGTCATTCCTCATCTCTTCATATTATTTTTCCCTCTTTCGTCATTTTCCGACTGTTTGACCCCATTCTACCTGCCTTCAATCCCCTTTACCTGAGGTTCCTCCCCTTCAAATACTTCCTTTATTTTCCCCCCTCCGTCTTAATTTTCCCCAACCCCTACCTTCATTTGGAAACTACGACGTCAGTCAACATTCTTATCCGAATTTACTCACCCTCCCCTTCCTTACATAACTACTGTTTCGACTACTTTAAACACTTTAGTCTCTATTACTCTTTTTATCCGATTTTACACATATTTAATTCATATTTCTTCCGTTCCTCAACTTCTACCACCTTTTTATCCTTTTCACATTGCTGCTACATCTCAAATCTTTCTCCGTCATTCATGTATTTTGCTTATTTAAACACCTCGCCTTCAATATCGTATGCTTTACTCCCTCTCTTCTACATTCTCATCACCTCTTTCCCCACTTTCAACATCCTTCGCCAACTTTGTTGCTGATCAGCGATCTTTAACACATAAACTCCTATTTAGCACAGATACTTTCCCTTGCTCCCCCTTCCACAATTCTCTTCTCTCATCAATTTTCTCCTATCTCCTTCTTAATCTATTTCACCACCTTTATCACCTTTTATTCAACATTTCACCTCATTAATTCTTCTTTCCGCCTCGACGTTTCTCTCCCATCACAATTTTTTGGAATTTTCCGCGAGTTTGGCCTTCTTTCATATTCGTTTTCCTTCACTCAATTTTATTCTACATTATCTTCATTTACACAATTTGGTTCACATTCCACCCATTCCCCTGCTTCCAAATATTGCTGGTCTTCCACTTATTTCTTCCCCTTTAAATCCCCTGTCCATCTTTCTTAAAGTAACTCTCTTTACACATATTTGACAGAGCAGCTCACTTTCTTTCATTTTTTTTTTTGTTTGATTAGGTGCCTTTCCAGAAATCCAGGCCACTCAGCACACAATGAGACAACAGATAATATTTTCTCTATTTAAGTCTTTCCACAGACGAATTTCATCCGAACATCCAAAATATCGAAGAGATCAGAGACACTAACAATACAAATAATTAATCTGTGTATCAAATTTCACATGTACCATGTGTATTTATGGATAATCTTATGTTGGAAGAAAGTGTTTATAATAAAGAGTTCATTACTGAAACTCAGGTCCAATAAGGCGAAAGGTCTCTACCAAATTGTGCATTGATGTTTCGAATTAGCAGATATGACCTAGTCCTTGATACCACTAACCCTGCAGTTGTATCCTCAAAAACTCTCTGTTTGGCGCATCTGTATCCTTAAATTCTGTTTGGGACATAAACATGCAGCACACAGAGAAATTTCGTTTAGCCAAAGTTTCATGTGACACATGCTACCTCCCTTTGGGGACAAGTCCATAACACTTTCCGACTGCAGGGTTAGGGTTAGTCCCTCTCTTCTACACTCTCATCATCTATTTCCCCAGTTTCAACATCCTTCGCCAACTTTGTGAGTCTCCACACTTTCACCTGTGCAGGCATTTCTGACACCATACTTGAAAAGTGTAGTCTCCATGCTCCATTCAATTCTAAAGTACTAGAACCTCGGAACTTTGTTGGGGAAAACCAAACAATATCTAGCATCTGGCTTCTTCTACTAGTTTCTGTTCCTTACCTGTAATGGTGGTAATATTCCAGTTACCAATTGCTAAGATTTACTCCGTTCTGGACACACAAAGACTAAGCAATAACTCGCTTCGTCATAACTACGCCATTAGGTTTTCTAGGGAGCTTACAATATCACCCATACCTCCATCGCCCCTAGTAGCTTACTACTGTTGGTCCGGGGTTGTGTATTCGTCCGACAGGAGCCCGCCTACATCGCAACTAACCGTTACATCTGTTTAACATATCGCTATCCGCCAACTGCGTCTCAGACTCTAGAAGAAGAGCTCTGCCGAGAATACTAACTCCCTCGCTTGTCTCAATTTTTGCACCCAAATTTTAAACTTAAATATTCTCTGCCCATAATTGTCCCAGTTTTAACCTCAGTGCCCCCTATTTCTTCGCTTTATCACTTCTTTTACTTCTCCATCCTTACCTCCTCTACCCACATACCACTTCTTTCCGTGTTTCTCAACATCCTTCACCCAATATCTAATTAAACAAACTTTTAACAGATTCACCCCTCTTTAGCTTACATAACTCAACTTCCCTTCCTTTCACGTATTCCCCCTATCTCCCTTCTTTAGGCTTTCTTTCGTTTGATTTTAGTTTAGGCTGTCTTTAGGCTTTCTTTCGTTTGATTGTGCGCTCTTTCAGCTTTTATATTCCTCTGTATTAGTCTTTAGCTCACTTTCCCCTACTTCCGCTCTTTTACCTTGTTCTCTCCCATTCTTGTCCCTTTTCTTGTCTTTTGATCTTATTTGCCTCACTAAATCCTTTTTTTTTTTTTTTTTTGTAAATTTATCCAATTTTACCTATTTTCCGCCTTCCGTAGTTCATTGAGTGAAGTTCACTTTGTAGGTCCTTCGATTCAATTCGTTTGCCTCTCCTACTATTCTCTTTCATTCCGCATCTTTCTCTTTCTTTCAATCATTTCCGCCCACTTAATCCTTCTTTACCCATCTTATATCTCTCAAATAATCACCTTTCTCACACGCCTTCTGTCCACTTTTGCACTATCTTTCTTCCTCCAATTTCCTCGCCTTCTTTCACCCGGGTTCGACATCTTTTTTATAATTTACTCATATTTATTCCTCTTTAGCTCACTATCCGTCCCTTTCTTTTTTCCTTCTCATTATGTCTTTCCGTTTCTCTCAAAAGCGTTCAATAACCTTATCCGAATTTATCCATCTTTAATCATGCTTAGCTCCCATTTTCGTATTTCTCCACTTTCTCTCTCCTTCCTCCTTTTACTCTCGCATTCCTAGATAACAACATCTCTCTCTCATTTGTCCCTAACGCAAAGAAAATTTGCAATAGCACTCACACATAATTCAGTCGGTTCTATTAATCTACTACAATTTAGGTAGATTTAATTACAGTGACGGAGTCATTTTGTGTTTTGATTGCTACTATATGTACAATTTTCCCTTGGTACTTATATTAGATCCGAACACTTAGATTTCTGTACATCAGTAGTTACAGAGATCTTCCCTCGCAATATTATATATATATATATATATATATATATATATATATATATATATTCAAAGACGCCTGGACACAGGTATGTGTGTGCGTGCGTTTTGCGATGATTTGGATCAAACTTTGCAAATATAATTAGTCATGTGCGTATATTTTTTCCTCAAATTTGTAAAATATTTAAGTCTAATTGAATACCACGCGTCTTTTTTATTTAAATTCATCAACCATTACAAATTACCCAACCGACGACCCCATTAGATTGAAATGAAACACAATCATTCACACAGCACATATGCGCACATATATAGAGATAAAAGGCCGTTAATCAAATTGAAACATTTTATCGATTTAACAGTTTGTAATTATCAGCAAATTGTATACAACGTGAAAACATTGGAATGGATAACTGGTAATGGGCATTGCATTACGACAGGTCAAATTTAAATGAGGAGGTACGCTTAAGAACCAAATTGAAATATATTGATCTCGAAATACAAAAGAATTGAACGAAATAAAAGACAAGGAAATTGACTGATATTTTGAGAGACGAATTCTAAAACACCGAAGGGCAAAATCGATATTCAATCGTGGAATAAGTTAAATCTTATGTTCTCTCTGAATTGGCAGCCTGTCTATAAATATTTGTATGCATATAACCATATATATATATAAACTCCCGGGGTTGGTTTTAATACTATATATATATATATATATATATATATATATATATATATATATATATAAATATACATATATATATATATAAATATATATATATAAGTATATATATATATATATATATATATATATATATATATATATATATATATATATATATATATATATATATACATATATATATATATATATATAAATATACATATATATATATATATAAATATATATGTATATATATATAAATATATATATATATATAGTATTAGTTATACTATTTATGGTTATGTAAACACAAAACCTTAAGCAGTTGTAAGTATTTTACACACACCCTAAATAGTGGTAGGCAGTAATGTATTACTACCTTATTACCAGTAAGTTAAGTAGCTCAATGTAAAAACATCAGATGATTTACAGAGCAGTTATATGAAATATAAGAATCAAAGAACTGTTCAAAACATTATTGTGCTTACAGCTGTTTCCTCCAAACCGAGGTTTGGATTCTTCGGAGCAATTTATTAATGCATGGACAGTTATATGACCTCCTTTTCAGCCGAGAGACATACCAATACATATTCAAACATTGATACATATTCAAACATTGTGGGTCAACATTCATTACAAAATTTAGAGTGGCAGTACACACTTCGAGATTACATTTATATTAATAGGTACAATCAAAAATCAAAGATATAGGTTAAAGTACAACATGAAGATAAGTGGTTATATAGTGCAAATGTTATATGTGTGGCACGCATGTGCGTCTTGTTTATATAGTGTGGCAGAGAGATATGTGTGGTAGAGGCACTTAGGTAGGTAAATAAGAGTGTTAGGTTGGTAGATCTGGTGGCAAAGTCTTTATATGATTGATGTAGTCTGTGTGTGGAGAAATATTATAAGCATTAAAGATAGTGCAAGCATTAAAAGTGTTATAAGTATTGGAGATGCACAACGCAGGGATGTCAAGTAATTCATGTACTTCGGCATTTTCATGGTCAAGGGAGTGTATATTTCGATTATATGCCTTTCACATAATCCACGACAATCCAGTTAGAGATCGTAGTCTGGTGTTCTTTAGTTCGATACAGGGGGTTGTTACGTTTCGAGAGACGCCATTGAATACCGGAAGTGTGTGTGTGGCTAAGGGGAGTTAATGCATGCGGGGAGGTAACTCTGGGGTTTCTATATCTAGCCAATAAAATGTGTCCCAATATGGACCCTAAATTCTATGGTGAGGTGCACCTTCCAAGAGAGACTTTTAAAGCATAAAGTGTACTAACTATAGAGTAGTTTAACTAAATTATGCTGAAGGTGATCATATTATTATTAAGGTGGATTAACCCATCTTAAGGTGCTACAAATGGAAATTATAGATGATGAGCGAGGATTCTAAATTAATTATCTCTGTGGTTGTAGTCTGTTCATATGACCAGGCGCGGTGATTGCAGGATTGCTTCAGGACCCAATGATCTCTGGTAAGATCTGGGTCATCGCTTGCTACATTGGATGTCGAAAGATAATCGTCCCCAGGCAGGCCAAAGGTCAATCCGCAGTCCTCGCGACCCCTCTCTGACCGTCAGATCATCCATATACGTACAACCCGCACGGCAGTTGCATTGCATTCACTCACTGCGCTCAGCAGCCCGGTCCTACTGGTCAACAGCGCTACTCGATTAAATCATTTTACATCTGTCTAAGGAAGGTGTTTCCTCTGCCCAACACCATCCAGCCGATCAATTCATGCTCAAATTACCCTTAGAGCGGTGTAGTGCCGTCCAGGTGGGTGGATGTTGTCACACCTGCCGTAGAGGTATAAATGGGTATTATCCCTGCGAAGGGTTCCAGAGGGATGTCGTTGTTTGTGTTATAATGGATCAGCTAGTGTTGGGTATGTAGTATAGGGTGTGTCTCTGGTGTTTGATGCTAGATGTGGTGTTAGGTTCCAGTCCGACATTGCTATATATAGGGCTTAAAGTTTTGGAAGGAATGTCTGAGGCGGTGCTGGCAAGTTGCAAACACCTCAGATTTTTTGTTAAGTAGGTTACGGTTGGAGAAGATAATATTGTGTGTCTCTAGTATGCAGAGGTTACAGAATTTATTAGGTGGTTTGTACGAGGTCGCGCTGCCTATCACTTCCCATTTGAGTGTGTATGGTTTATTTTTAGATTTTAGATAGTGTATGTAGCTAGAAAGTGAGGTGGAGTTGGCTAGGCTGTGCTTTTTGAACGAGTGGATGTGCGAGTTATATCTAATTTTGAAGCAGTTAGAAGTGGAGCCTACATAGGTTTCTGAAGAGTTATTAGTCGTGACTGTGCATGAGTATATGACATCCTTGGTTAGGCATTTTTTATCTAAAGGGCAGGTTCTATTAGCTCTACAGTTACAATTATTCTGTGCGTTAGTCCGCTGGTTATAATGCAATGCGGAAGTCTGTGTGGTGGATATAGGATTTTGGGTGTTCAGGTTGACAACCCTGGTGTTATTACTTATACTAGTGTTATTTCTATTGTTACTGCCGTTGCTATTGTTGCTTGCTACAGTGGTATTTAGCGGGTTTGCATCCCGTTGTGATTTTGTTTGTTGGAAGTAAGAACTAATTTTACTATTATTGCTGCTAGCTATGTGGTATGCTAAGTTAGGCGTCGTAGAGTATGAGATTTTAATGGTGTTTTTGTTTAAGAGGTTGTGGTACTTGTGTCCTAGAGGGAAGTTTTTATCTAGTAGTGAGAAGAAAGCCCTAGGTATGTTGGTGGAGACATTTAGGTTGAAAGGAGGGTTGAAAAATGTATTATTTCTTC
>OZ024742.1:269904949-269912449 GCA_964016885.1 Eledone cirrhosa | reverse complement strand
ACTTTTTTTCTATATTCTTTCTTCTATATTTCGCTATTCTTTCTCTCCTTTTGTTTCCCCCACCCCCTTTTTATTATTATTTCTGAAACTGAGGACGGCATTGTGATATTTTTATAATTGGATACATAAATGCAATCATATGTAACCTAACCACCGGCTTCAAAGGAGATCCCTCATTCTTAAGCGGATCTACATCTAATTTGATAGCCCACATTGTATTGTGACTATTAAACTTTACCCCAATAATATATTTTACATAACAGATATGAGTGGCATACATAAACCAATCATTTCGACTCGTAACATTGGTGTAGTATTATATGACATGTCTTAGGGCAGTGGATTGGCAGTATCGGTAGAGGGTCGGACGGCTTGCTTTGCAGCAAAGAGTTACGGCCCTTTATGATCTGAGTTCAAATCCCGCCGAGGTTAACTTTGCCTTTCATCCTTACGGGTTCGTTAAATAAAGTACCAGTCACGCACTGGGGTCGATTTAATCGACTTTCCCATCCTCCAAAATGTCTGGCCTTGTGCCTATATAAGAAACCATTATATGACTTGTCGTGGATATTTCAACTGGCGGGAAATCCCCCTCTATTTCTGAACAAAAACGATTAATTGTAAAGGAAAATACGTCGCGAATGAGTCAGGAAGATAGACTGATTCCTTTTTTAAAGAAGAAACCGAAGGGACGGATTCATTTGAGATTTACACGCGAGTGACTCGTGTTCCATGCTATCCTATGTTTTAAGACTCTGCCAGTTTACCACCGCTCCAGGCAATACAGTCACAAATGTTTAATTAAGTAGTTTTGCCATTCTGACTTTTTTAACAGTAGGCGAATAGGCTTAAATTAGACTGGGAACAGTAGCACTTTGCCATACCAGGATTAAAGAAGAAATTTGGTATGATATATAACCAAACATTTATCAATTAAAATGGCCTTTATTTATTTGGAGGTGACACAATAAAATTATAATGAAAGTATCATAGAATCCGAAAGATTAACCATTTAATAAAATGTTATTATCATTATGGGGTCACCATTTATGACGAGATTGTTTCATAAGATCTAATATACACCAAAACATTTCTTCCTCTCTGAATCTACCCCCTGCACACACACATATACACACTCTCAAATACTCTGCTTCTAACTATTCTTTTCTTTCAACTGCTATAACTACTACACCCGTGTGGTTTGGATTAACATAACACAATAATTTATATAAACACTTGTGAATTATTATATATTTTATAATGTCATTTCAAAAATAAATCACATGCGAAAATAGTACGATTGTACAAAATGAAGAAAAAAGTATTTTTTTTTCATTAATGTAAAAATAACACACCAGAATAGATAGTAAATAGGACAGATTTGTAGATCTTAAGGATAAGAATTTCAACTCGAGATCTAACAAAAAGTATTTCGCACTGCGGTAGCAGAATAAGAATACACTGTAAGTGCATTGTATTGAATACGACGGTTAATTCCAGCCAGTTTTAACGTCCTCTCGTGTATAGCAGGACTGTCTGTTGATTCAGTTATCTCTAAAGTAGATTCGCTAAGAAAGATATTTCCAGAAGTAGATGAGATTACTTATCTAATGCAGTATACTTTAAAATAGAATGCTGCACATAATTCAGTCAAAGAAAAAAAAAATATTTGTGACTTAACTAAATGTGGTAACAAATCTCAGTCGAAACATGTCCAATTCTATTTGTGAGAATTGCCAATGATTTTCGTCTTTCATGTTTCCATTCATCTACAATAGTATTTATTTATTTACTTCAGAAATAATTAAGATTGTTAGTTATTGTTTATTAAGAGGATAGTAGCGATAGATAATTTGCAGCCAAATGGACTTCCGCTATTTATGCAGTGCACCGATATCAGCTTCATGTTGTCTATACAGAATATATTTAATTTATATGAAGTTAAATGGTTAACTTCTACTCTCTCAGACAATGGAACCCGCCCGAAATGACAGAATCATCATCATCATCATCATCACCATCATCATCATCATCATCATCATCATCGTCGTCGTCATCGTCATCATCATCATCATCATCATCATCATCATCATCATCATCTTCTTCTTCTTCTTCTTCTTCTTCTTGCTCATGGTCTACCCATGGTTTTTTCCTGTAAAATCTGTCCTGCGATTCTTTCCTGAGACATTCTAATGGCATGCCCATAGTATCGGAACTGTGATCTCTCAATTTGAAGTAGCGGCAGTACCTGGAGTGACTCTCTGAGCTCCGACCTACGTACTCTATCGAGTAATGCTGCTCGGGGGAAACCCATTTCGATGGCTTGTAATCGCAATCGTATTCTTTCGGTCATTACCTATGTTTCATGACCATAGGTAAGGGTTTGCACGAATACCGTATTGAAGTTAGCGAAGTCTGTCTTCACGTCTACCTCTCTTCGTATCTAGTTATCTGGAATTTGTGCCAAATTCTTGCAGACTGTTTACATAAATTATCCGCCTGGTGCAGTAGATTGGTGGAATTGGACAAAAGTCAGGTGAGATGTTTTGCAGTATCTATTCCGTTTCATTAGGTTCTCAGTTCAAAACAAACAGTGGCCTATTTTAGTAGTAGATATAATTCTTCAACCGTTTTAATACAACCACCTGGTAGTCGAGTGCTTCACTGGAATTATATGTGATGCAAGTATTCTGGCAAGATCATTGATGTGTGAATGATCTGACAGGTTTCAGAGACGCTTTTAATGGCACTCGGTAGTACTTTACTAATCGGTAAAATATTTTAATAAAAAAAAGTATATATAAGTTGTTCAGTAATAATAATTTTGTAGTATTAGTGTGTGTGTGCGCGCGTGTATGTTTGCATGCATGCATATATAGGTGCATGCATATATTAGTTAGATATCGATAGTACACAAAATATGTTTAAGTAAACTTTTGTGTAAGTAAACCCAGTGTGTTTGTACGATGGCTCTCTGATATTTTGCATTATACCATATATGTATATATGTATGTCTCTTCATGAGAAGGAAAAGAACGAAACCATAAAGCTGTTGCTTAACAGTTTATTTTTCCCTGATTAGTTAAAGTGCATATCTTACAATATCCTAAATGACGTTGAATAAGTGTGACAAAAGTGATTCACCGTGAAATGAATTTTTCTCGCATACAAACAATTACTGTGAGAAATAAGGATAATTCATGAAGTATTTCAATATTTCCTTGATTAGTGCATGTTCACTGGTGCAAAGTGAACTTCCGATAGATGCGCTTCTGTCGAATTAATGGTTCTCAATGAATATACATTTTATATGATATTTTACCTGTCTTTTATGGAGCATGTTTGGATGGCTACATACATGGAGGTTCTGTAATCATACTTGAAGTATGTTTCTTAATTTTTTCTTAAAATAACCCATTCGTTTCAAGTATTGTCTGGCCACGTACAGGATTGAATTTATATTACAAGATTGGTGTAAGAGGCATTGATCGATCTGCCAGCATGATCCTGTATTTTCCTGTGATTCTTATTTAGATGTTAATCATGATTTCATATGAGGACCACAAGAGCAGCCGATCTTAAAATACTAAATTCAATGTGAATATGAACGTGTTAGCGAAAATATATACATAATATGTACATATAAACGCAATTATTAATGTAAAAGATGGGGTGCTCATGCGCAGAGATACTATAACATAGCTTACAAAATACGATGAAGTCACTAAAAAAATGATCAATCGGAACAAGCTATTGAATCTCATAGTCTACAGATATCGCCTTGGCATTTTACAACAACCTTTGTCTTAACAACATAGCTGAACAACAGCTTTTCAGATGTCAGCGGACAGAAAAATACCCTGGCAGAGAGACATCCACATGTAAAAAAAAATAATGTGCTTAATCGTGAGAACGGATTTTGAAGCTATAAACATATTTTATAAACTAAAATGAAAACCACTCAATGATGGAAACACGAACTGTAGTTCAGTTATATAGTTAAAAAGACGGTTGAGAGTTTTCACAGTCACTTAGCAGGTATCTAAGAAATATTAGATATATTTCCTCATAGCGGATGATGGCAAATTCTATAACGGCTTTCCTCCATATTTTATAAGCTATTTTATGGGATCTCTGCGCATAATTACATCAGCAATTGAATTAATTCTATATTATCAATGCTTCAAAGTCATATCTCTCGGCTACGTACATTATTTCTAGATGTAATTATGTTTTACATCAGGTTTGACTTATATATGGGGATCTTCTGATGCAATACCAAAAACCAAATCAGGAAATGTATGAAGGGAATCGTTTGTTTTTCTATGGGCTGCCATAGATAAAAAAGCTTACACGCCATTTTTTTACAAAACGAAGACTTTTAATTGAAACTTTATATCAATATCAAACTTAAACATTTCTTACATTTTCTAATTTGCACGGGATGCTACAATAAATTTGTATTAGTTAATAAGTCGTGCAATTCAGGGATTTTCATCTTGGGCTCATTCTGCTTATCGGTTTAATAGCTCGCGTATGTATTTAATGTTATGTTGTACGAAGAAGACTTACCGATGCGTGGCATCACGTCATCTAGATGGATAATTTGTATGTTTAAAGTCGAGAGGCTGCAAGAGAAGATGGAGCAGGGCTTTTTATAATAATGATGACGTAGTCGCTTTAGATAATAATTGATTTTCTCTTTAATTTATGGAAACTACGTCATATAACAGCTGAAACTTAGTAACGCCAATACAAGGACGCATAATTAGATTAAACATTATGTAAAATATTTCGCAGGGTCAGATCTACCGAAAATTCAATTGGCTCTATCATCTAAATATTCCGAGTACCTGGTCTTATTGGAGATACGTTAGTTTATTCTGAAGCTAGAGGGGATTTTGCTAATTGCTTGTATCCTCTGGCTTCCTTTTTTTCCAATACATTTCAAGGTAATGCATACACATACACTTTAATCTGTTATTTTAATAAATATTTGCTATAGGGTTCTTATATATTTGATATATATTTATCCTTATCGAGCTCTCCTTGGATTTTAGTCTTCACATTTATATATATATACATACATACACACATATATATATATATATATATATATATATATATATATATATATATATATATATATATATTCATTAAAATATAAACTCATCTGTCTACACAGAAATGGACAGTATATTTGATACTATTATAGTTCTAAATACTGTTTTCATCACGAATATCAATTTCCTCTGAAGCAGTGTTAATTTGATGTCTATTGATCGAAGAGAGGCGAATGGTTTGCTCTAATGATCATCAACAATAGCACACTTGCTTTTGTCTTCGGGAGACAATGCTATGTATTGTCATACAGAACGAGAAGGACTAGTGGCTCGTCAAGAAAAGCAGTCGCACTCAGAATCGATACCTATGCATATATTCATATATACATAAAGACAGATATACACGCATACAGGCTTACACACGCATATATATATATATATATATATATATATATATATATATATATATATATATATATATATATATATATATATATATATATATACACATAAATATATATATATATATACATACATACATATATATATATATATATATATATATATATATACACATAAATATATATATATATATACATACATACATATATATATATATATATATATATATATATATATATATATATATATATATATATATATATTTATGTATGTATGCATATATGTATCTATATTGTATCTATATATGTATGCATGTATGTATGTATCTGTGTAAGAGATTAAGAGAGTATAGCTTTCATTCAGTTATGGAATGACGTATATTTATATATATTTATATATATGTGTGTTTGTGTGTGTTTGTTTGTGTGTGTGAGTATTTGTTTGTGTGTGTGTTAGTGTGTTTGTTTGCGTGTGCGCGTGTATGTGTATGTGTGTATGTGTGTGTGTAGTTGTGTATGTCTGTGTGTTTAAGTGTGTATATTGTTGCTCTAAGGATTTTCGTGTACACTTATATTTTGAGGATACACTTGAGAAAATGCTGAGTAACAAGACCCAAACTAAGCATTAACAAGTGAATCTTTCTAAAATGCTATAGTAGGCACAGAGGGTTTTCGGACCATAATCGTAAAGTATTACTTCAATGCACGGCGGTGCAATATAACCTTGAATAAGACACTTTATTACATGTTGCCACAGGGCACTTTATTACATGTTGCCACTCACCTAGGAAACATAAGTTGTACCTCTGATTGAAGGGGACAGTTTATTCACATCCTGTGTCACACCGAATCTCCCTTATAATTACGTTAAGGGTACACTCAGCCACTTGCACATTAGTTTCATGTGCAGGCTATTCTGTTGATCGTATTAATTGGAAAACTAATCGTCGAAATCGAAGAAATGCCAGTATATATGTATCTATATCTATCTGTCTATCTATCTATCTATCTATCTATCTATCTATATATATATATATATATATATATATATATATATATATATATATATATATATATATATATATATATATATATATGTATATATATTCATATATATATCTAGGGCGGGTAACATTCTTGAGATCCATGGACGAGTTCTCTCCAGCGGTCTCTGTCCCTCATTATCGCTGCCATGTCCTGCGTCTCCGACAGACCAGTGTCTGTCCTTAAGACATCAACATACGTTAACCATGGTCTTCCTCTTCCAGTGTGTCCGTGTTGATGCAGGAGGTTGAGACTGTCGATGGGTGTGGGGCTGAGAATAAATGAGACTAAAAAAAAATATATGGTACCGAATGTTGAGAAGCCAGAGGGGATCACTAATGTAGACGGGTAGCCGCTAGAATTCGTTGAGGACTTCCTGTATTTGGGAGAAAAGATTGGGAATACGGAAGATGATGTGATTGAGAGGAAGGGCAAAGCCTGGGCGGCGTTCCACAGCTTGAGATCGGTGTGGAAGTCGGACCTTCGTAAAGACCTGAAAATCCGCCTCTTCCTTGCTGTAGTGGAGTCTGTGCTGCTGTACGGGTCTGAGACTTGGACACTGACCAAGAAACTCACTCAGATGTTGGATGGGTGCTACAGGAGAATGCTGAGGATGGTCTGAACATTAATCAGTATATACTGAGGATGACAAACTCAGAGCTGTATGGGAGCCTCCGAAAAGTCAGCTCAAAAGTGACACAGAGGAGACTGAGGTTAGCTGGACATGCTCACCGACATCCGGATTTGTCACATATACATGGACATATAATATACAAAAATATACAAGTAAATGGCGGGGAGATGATATATCTATATCCAAGTATGATTCCTCCTACACACACTGGATAGTGGAAACCTTATCTTGTGTCCAAGAATTTATCTCCCTATATCTTTGCCTCTAAATATTAATATAAATATGCAACTATCAAGCCATCTAAATATTCATTCCTCTCCTTATTTCTGTATGAATGTATGTATCTATCTCAAGCACA
>OZ024742.1:269884949-269897449 GCA_964016885.1 Eledone cirrhosa | reverse complement strand
AAGCCACTGGTGAAAGGTGTAAGGGCGATAAATGCGAATGCCCGGAAAAGATGTTCAAGTTGATTAGAACATTAGAATGTTGTTGTTATTCAATCCGGAGTTTTGTAGTTATGCAAGAGGTTTTTCCAGACAGGTGGACAGCGTGAGAAGAATTCAACTTGAATTTAGGCAATCTCTATTGCGTAATCTCCTTAGAATATTTTATCCTTTCTTAATGACACAGTCCACAAGACGGATTGGCCCTTGCGTGTGGCTTGGACTTAGTGATAGCTTTCCATTGAATGGAGGAGTCTATACCTGAGTCCTTGAGGGACCATTCGTGGCTCACGAGTTTCGTGGGTGCTCGTTTGTCCGGGTAGCTAAAGTTCAACTGCAAAGCACATACCCACATAGGCTTTGACTTCCTGTAGTTGATATGGTCGCTTGGAAGTGACCACAGCTTCTAATCTACCGCGGGTGTGTTGCATTGCTTTTGAACCGGACAAGTTTCAGGCTTTCGGCAAGAGCATCCTAGTGGTGTGCCGCCCTTTGGACTATTACTGATGTGGGCCTCCATATTCTTAGCGCAGGATTTCCCTAATATTACTCTGTGTCTGTTAAAGATGGAGCGGCATTTGTGACTTATGTGAAAGTGTCTATCTAATAGGGCTAAATAAATGTTTCCTACATTGGTTTTAACGGTAAGTGAGGAGGGAGGAGGGAACTAGATAGTTTGTCTACCTTTACGATTTCTTTTCTTATGTCTGTTGTTGTTAGTGGGGGAGTAAGTAGTTGGTTGCGAGAAGCCGCTGTTAGCTAACGCCGTATTATAGTAGGGTGCCGCTCTCTCAAATATAGCCTTATTAGAGGAGAGGTTAGTACTGAAATTATTTACGAACTTTCTACAAACAGTAGGAGGGTGGCATGATTCCTTGTGTATGTAATTAAATGTTTTGTTTATCTTATCGGAGGGTCTGAAGGTATGTGTGCGAAGGTCTAAATTAATGTCTAAGAAATCTACGTTAGAGAGGTTGGTAGCTACTGTTATACTAAATCTTAAATCATTAAATGTAAAGTTAACGCTTTTTTTTAAACCGGTCAAGGTCTGGCCACTTTTATGGCTTGATAAATTCAGGCCATCGTCGGGGTATATTCCCGTGTGGAGGTCGGGAATCTAACACGTATTATGTCTAAAATAAATAGGCCAACCAAGTCGCATACGTCAGTACTGTCAAACGATCTGATGGAGACCTCAAAGAGTTTTGAAGTGATTGACTTCTTTGCCCAGGATACTCCAGTGTTGAAGAGGAGGGTTTTCCGACAGTGTGCGATGATTTCCCTGTCTAAAATATGGACGGTAGTGTAAGTGATAGCAAAGTCCAACGCTTTGTTTAACAGTGTCTCTGGGATCGACGGGTAAAAATCTACAATGTCGAATTGCGTGAACTTCGCTTTTTTGGAGTTGAAGGAATTAAACCACTTAATGACGGACTCGCTGTTCTCCTACTGGGAGAAGTTGAACTTGGTCCTAATGGTCTTATCTATGTTTATGAGTATAGCCTTACTGACTAGTCTCATTTCCGTGCGTGCCGGGTTTAGTAGTATACACATGGGATTAGAAGCAAAGTCTAACTTGTCAGCCTTCAGGGTGAGAATCGCGTCACTCTTAGCTTAGCATTGTAGCTTCTCATCTACCTTAAGGGCGGCAGAAAGGTCTTTGGCTTCTGTATTGATGTCGTGGTAGGCTATAGGATATGTCTTCTTATATTTAGAGGTTATAGAGTTAAGTGCCAAGTGGCTTTAAGTAATGTTGTCGACTTCGTAAATATTATTGTCAGAAAAAAGGAAAATCTTATTGGAAGATCTAAATTTGTTAATATCATTTCTAAGTTTTGTTTGGAAGGTGTTAGAGTGATTGCGAAAGGAAATCTTAGCGACTAAGTCAAGAAGGTCAATTATCTTTGAAGGGTAGGTTCTAGATTTCAGATTGAAGGTCTTACTGGTTTCTGTAATAAAAAAGATAGCGCTCAACATCTTAAACGTCTGATGACATCTTCCACTTTTTGTAGGAGAAGCTTTAGGTAAACACGGTTAGAGGGACTGGGAATATTGTTCACGGAATAATCCAGTTCATATAAATCTATTCTGAGGTTGATGAGACACAAAGCTGTGCATACACGAGGATATAGAAAGCGCTCACTTGATAGAAAGCCAAACTCCCTCATGGTGAAGAATCTGCTAAAAGCCAAACTTCCACGTAGTGCAAATAATCTGCTGACCTGTGCTGGAGACATATATCGAGGTAGAAGACAGCAATGTAATATCCGTAGTGGTAGAGCACTCAGTCCATGGGACGAGTTTGGTAGAAGTAGTAACACAATAGTTGGTTCACCATACCGACAACAATTGTTTCACTTTAGCGGATTATCAGCTCGGACTCTTCATGGTTATACGGAACAGGAAGAACAACCGCATGAACGCGCATGCGCAGAAACGATCAATTCATCCAAGTGATACAAAGACACTGGAGAAAGATGTAAGGGAGATAACTGCGAAAGTCCGGAAAAGATGTTCGAGTTGATTAGAAAATAAGAATGTTGTTGTTCAATCCGGAGCTTTGTAGTTATGCAAGAGGTATTTCCAGACATGTGGACAACCTGAGAAAAATTCAGTTCTTGAAATTAGGCAATAACTATTGCGTAACCTCCTTAGACTATTTATCCTTACTTCAATACGCAAGGGGCAATCCGTCTTGTGGACAGTGTATTAAAGAAAGGATAAATATGCTAAGTAGTGATTATAACATTTCTTTGTTTATCTGTCTCAAGCACACACCTTGTGTTAGAATTATTCATTCAGAAATGATTTTAGGTTTCTAGAGTTGCATGGCTTTTCTAACACCAACCGGGTTTACATTGTACATATATATATATATATATATATATACTCTTTTACTCTTTTACCTGTTTCAGCCATCCGGCTGAGGCCATGCTGGGGCACCGCCCTTTATATTTTGAATTAATATATATATATATATATATATATATATATATATATATATATTAATTCAAAATATTAATATATATAGACATTCATGTAATCAAATATATTTTATTATATATATTTCAGAGGCAGTGTGATGTTTCCTCAGTGCGTCCTCATCAGATAAAATAAATGGCTGTCTGACATACCTCAACTGTGCTGATGGTTCAATTTCAGTCTTGGAATATATAATTAATATCATTGTATATATACATATGAAATGATATTAAATAAATGGAAACTATATTTATAAAACCATATGTATACTATTATATATATTTCAAGGGTACCAGAATATAAAAGAATAAATATGGTTTTATAAATACAGTTTCCATTTATTTAATATCATTGAGAAAACTGTTAAGTGCTCTGAATCCGTTATATATATATATATATATATATATATATATATATATATATATATATATATATATGAAAAAGTGAGTCCTTCATCAGTGACCCTCCAACCGTCCTAGGCATTTCATCGCTTTAAGGGCCATATGACTCAGGTTGGTGCGAACAACGGCTAAAAAAAGTCGTTGGGACACGTAAACAAAGGGGACGCCAGGGTAACAACAAAAAAGTTTAAGCAACGGAAAGTGAGAGGAAATAGACAAGTCCCAGATCTATATGAATATAAACTCGGTGAAATCTTGAACAAGAGACAAAAGACCATCAAACCTGGTTGAAATGTGAGCAAGGAAAGAATTTCGCCCAAGTTTGACGGGGGGGGGGGGGGGAAGAGAGAGATAGAAAGGAGAGAAGAAGAAGAAGAAGAAGAAGAAGAAGAAGAAGAAGATAAAGGGGTCTGGTCTACGAATTCGGTAAACGTAAGTTTTGTGAAGTCGCAGACGAAAGAGAGAGAGAAAAAAATTCCATACCAGCTTGGTCAAGACCGCGCGAGAAAAGAATTACACACAGGTCAAACTTGAAGGAGGAGGAGGAAAGAGGAGGAGGAGAGGTAGTGACAGAGAATGTGTGAGTGAAAGTTGAGGAGGAGGCTAACAGAGAAAGAGACTGCTAGAAAGGGTAAAGATACAAGGAATGAAACAGACGAGGCAGCATGGAAAAAATATATGTGTAAATATGATAATAATGGAGCTGCGGCGTTGCAAATGGGATACATATGAAAAAGTGAGTCCTTCATCAGTGACCCTCCAACCGTCCTAGGCATTTCATCGCTTTAAGGGCCATATGCCTCAGGTTGGTGCGAACAACGGCTAAAAAAAGTCGTTGGGACACGTAAACAAAGGGGACGCCAGGGTAACAACAAAAAAGTTTAAGCATGGTTTAATATATGGTTCTTATACACTTGATATATATTTATCCTTATCGAGCCCTCTTTGGATTTTAGTCTTCAAAGGTATTATTATTACTATTTGGCTCCGACGGTTGAGCACTCTATTGACTTATATTCATCATGCAGAAACAACATCTGAATATTTCTACAAAGAATATACGAGTGATTAATTTCGACGACTCTATTTGGATTAAAAAATCTAGTAGTACCCCATTCGACGTGAGTATGGGCGCCAACGATTCTTCGGAGGTTACTGATCTTATCCGCCTTTTCTCTATGAAGGAAGAATTCCCCAACGTGGGCGGTGTTTTGTACCGTGATGATGGTGTTTTGACCATGACAAAGTGCGGCCTACGTGCTTGCGACAATTTCAGAAAAGAATTGACAGCCTTCTTTAAAGGCTTCAACCTCCCCATGCAGGTTGAGGCCAACCTCTCGGTCGTTAATTACCTCGACGTTACCCTTACTTTGTCGAATGGCTTGCACTACCGGTATAGAAAGACGAATGATACGCTTAATTACATAAGTAAGCATTCTAACCATCCTGTCAGCATAACCAAGAACCTGGTCAGAAACGTTTCTTTGAGGCTTTCCCGTCTATCTACTTACGAGCAGATTTTCAGCGACCATTCCACATATTACAATGAAGCTCTTGCTCGGAGTAGATTTGTCGATAAGGTAGTATATACAGAGTACGAGAATAGACCTAGGAAGAGTAGATCTCGACGCGTTATATGGTATAACCTACCATATAATATGGTGATGGCCACACTATTAGCTAAGATCTTTCTCTCCCTTATTATGAAGCATTTTCCCCCCGCACATAAATATAGTAATATTTTTAATAGAAATACCATTAACATGTCTTACGTTATGATTTCCAACCTTGCACATGACATCACAGCTTCTAATTTAGCTAAACTTCCTAGCTGTAAGAACACGTGCAACTCTGTAGCTAGTACTATTTTTAATTGTAGGAACCGGGTTGACTGCCCCTATCCGAGAAATGCCTCTCTAGTAACATTGTCTACAAATGTAAGGTTGAAACACCCACGTCCCGTAGGGCCTACATAGGGTTAAACGCCAATAGATTCAAGCAGCGTCTTTACATGCATACCCATTCTTTTCTTAACCCTTTAAGAAGGAATATGACGTCACTTTCAGCGTATACCTGGAGTTTAAAAGACAACCACCCGCAATATAAGTTACACTGGGAGATCCTAGCTATGGCTAAATCGTATAACGGGAAAAAACGTGTGACCTCTGCGCCGCTGAGGCCCTGAAAATACTCTACGCCAAAGACCACATCTTAAACAAAAACTGAGGCAATTTCGGCTTGTAAAAATAAATTGCACAAACCATTCCTGTATTACAGCCCCACATTATACCATAACGGATAGTACGAACTATAGCCGGATATTTTACGTCTTGATGTGGGAACGTTTCCACGAACCAAATTATTGTCTTCCTGTCTTCCTCCGGTTGGAATTTTTTTTTAAATATTTAATTCTGCGTTCAAATATTGACTTTTTAGTTTCAGAAGATCCCGTTAAGGGTTAAAGCAGCGATTCTTTGCTTAAACTTTAATCTGTTATTTTAATAAATATTTGCTCTGCGGTTCTTATATACTTAATATATATTTATCCCTATCAAGCCCTCTTTGGATTTTAGTCTTAAAATGTATTATTATTACTATATATATATATATATATATATATATATATATATATATATATATATATATATGTATTAAAATAACAGATTAAAGTTTAAGCAAAGAATCGCTGCTTTCACCCTTAACGGGATCTTCTGAAACTAAAAAAAATCAATCTGTGAACGCAGAAGTAAATATTTCGAAAAATGTTTCAACAGAAGGAAAACAGGAATACGATACTTTGGTTCGTGAAGCTGTTCCCTGGCAATGAACGTAAAAAAGCGAACATGATACGTCGTTATGTGGATCCATGAGAACAAATACACGCAAAGACAAAACGACGTTTACGTTATAAATGCAGTCGTAGACTAATATTCTATTTAGGGAACCGAATGATTCCCGGCTTCTGTAAATAAATTAGTAGAACGAAAATTACAGAAGTTATTAAAATCAATAATCATTAAATATATACACGCATCTATATACTTACATACACGTGCATACGCGGAAACACCCGCCATGCATGCATATGCATACACGTACACATAAACACGCGCACACATATATAAACCAGCCCAAAATAGGTATATGTGTGTGTGTGTGTGTGTATATACATATAATTATATAAACCTATATAAATATACACACATAAATACGTATATAGCGCACGAGCCGTCTTTGGATTTTAATCTTCACATTTTTTTTATTATTACTACTACTATATATATATATATATATATAAAGAAAATGTTGTATAGAAATGGAAAAGGAAATGAAAATGGAAAAGGAAATGTTCAGGAGAATTCATGATTATGTTCTTAGAATAAACAGTTCTAGTCCTGTAGAAGCCATTTCAATGTTAAATGTTGTTGTACATACTCCACGTACTTACTGCTCTTCGTACTGCAGTTACACCCGATTGAAGCCGGCACACATACATGCATATATAAATAAATATATATGAATGTATATATTTGTATGTATTTTGCAATACACTGTATGCTTAATTAAAAGCATTTCGAAGACCTTATGCAATTGTTTTAGAGTAGTGACAGTCTCACTTACTTTAAATTTTCAGCAAACAGGGGAGATAAAGCTGACAGAGCTATGTTTCGTACTGATTGGTACTTATTAAAGCCAAGTACTCCACCTGTTTGCTGAAAATCATGAATGTTTGATTCTTATAGAATTTCTAGTAATAATGAGGAACTGGGCGGTTGCCCGTCAAGCAGAAATTGAAAATTAGAATTGGTGCTCTGAAATAGCGATATATATATGAATGTATATATAGTGTATTTAGCTCTGTCAGCTTTATCTCCCCTGTTTGCTGAAAATGTATAGTAAGTGAGACTGTCACTACTCTAAAACTATAGCATAAGGTCTTCGAAATGCTTTTAATTAAGCATACAGTGTATTGCAAAATACTCTATATATACATTCATATATATATATCGCTATTTCAGAGCGCCAATTCTAATTTTCAATTTCTGCTTGACCGGCAACCGCTCTGTATAATCAGTTCTGACTATTACTAGCAATTCTATAAGAATCAAACATTCATGATTTTCAGCAAACAGGTCGAGTACTTGGCTTTGATAAGTACCAATCAGTACGAAACATAGCTCTGTTAGATTTACTCCCCTGTCTGCTGAAAATTTAAAGTAAGTGAGACTGTCACTACTCTAAAACATTAGCATAAGATTCTAAATTAATATATATATATACATATATATATATATACAGAGAGAGAGAGTGAGAGAGATTTCAACAAGAAATTAGCATCGGTGCCCCAGCATGTCCTCAGCCGGATGGCTGGAACAGGTAAAAGAGTAAACTACATTCGAGGAGGTTCATTTCTCCCTACCAATGCCCAACTTGAGTGTGGTTGTGCAGAGAACGAAAGTATTCATGAACTCACTGGTTACAGCGATAGACGTCGGCAAGATACACCATTCATGTCATACTGTTGTTAACGAGACAATTTATTTTTCAGGTCGCTCAATCCGAGTAAAATGTATCCAGGGTTCTAGTAGTTACGTAACATATATTCCACAGCGAGGGGGCAGCGATTAAATACATCGTTTCTTCTGTTGAGGCAAGTACTATTACGTAATATTTGCAAGTATGTATTCGTCCATCGATACATTGCCCACAAGACAAATACCCTATTTCTGTATAGCTCAGATTTGGTCATGCCTTTCCATTGAATGGCGTAATCGACGTCTATATATTTTAGTGAGCATATGTGTCTAAAGCTTTATGGACGCTCGTTTTCCGCGTGTCTATAGGTTAACGTTTCATTAAGTTTGTCCAAATATCTGAATATGTGTGTGCGTATGTCTAAATTAATGTTTAGATAATGCTCGCTAGTCATGTGTTTTGGCTACAGTGATCTTAAGTCCAATCTCGTTAAATGCAACTATGTAGTCTTTAATAAAACGATGAAGGTCGTAACCGTTTTTATGAATCGATAGGTTCATACAGTAGTAGCGGTGTAAACCCGGGTTGAAGTCCTAGAATTTAACTAGCAATATATCAAATATGTATAATCCAACCAATTCACTTACATGAGACCTATCACTGTTCGCGCTTTGTGATAGTTTCGATTTCTTCCTAATCATCTTAACTAGATCGTTCAGAATAGATTTGCTGACTAGACCCATCCCTATACCTGTTGCGTTCAGCGTTCTACATGTAGGTTTAGAAAATAATCGGCCTTGTGATGCATAAGGTTTAACAAAATCTCACACTTAGCGAGGCACACTTCTTTTTATGTTCCATAAAGGTGGAGTAAAGGTGGTTGGATATTGTATTCTTGTTGTTGGCAGCGTGGGTTGTATTCTACGGCAAACTCATCCTATGGACTGGGTTCTCTACATACTATGGATATGACCTCATGCTTTTTTAGCAATATATATATATATATATATATATATATGTGTGTGTGTGTGTGTGTGTGTGTGTGTGTGTGTGTGTGTGTGTGTGTGTGTGTGTGTGTGTGTGTGTGTGTGTGTGTGTGTGTGTGTGTGTAATAGCTCATCTGTTTTCCTGTTTGTCTCCATTGCACTGAAGAACCTGTGAACCAAATATTGCCAAACATCGGATCTTTCAGACTAAGGAATAGGTTTTCTTATTACTTAGACACATATTCATTTGTTTATATGTTTATCTGTCTGTTTGCGACTTTGTAGTCTTTTGGTGACGAATCACGTTCACTATGTTGGAATATGACATAAATTAGAGAGAATGGTGGAGTTTTAATTTGAGAGACAGCACATGTTAAATTAAATAGTGCGCTAAAAGTCAAAGATGGAACTAAGCAGATAGGTTAACAATACATGAAGGAAGAGATAAATAAAGCGAAATGTGACCGTCACGCTTTCAACATAATATCCGACACTTGCTTCAATATTGAAAGTCCCCTCTCTACTTCCTGCAGGAAAGGAGGTACGACTAAAACCTGTGGGCGCATCGCGTTCAATCAACATAAAGCCTGCTTTAACATCAAAATCCACGTTCTCTTCTATTTACTGTAGCCCAATTTGTCATATATTCTTTATATCTCTGCCGTGTGTGTTTATATGCCATATCTGCCTCGTGTTTCGCTCTTGAACAAAAAGAGATTCATACAGTTTGAGGGTATTTTGTTCCTATTTTAACCCAAGCCAAGGGAAGAAATTCTGAGTAACTCATGTTCGCAGTTGGTGGTAGCTCGGAGTTATAGCTAGACCCCGTCAACAAAATCTCCATGTGGTTTAATTGACCTAGATGCAGCCCAGTCCCCGTAGAACGTAAGACTTTAATGGCCGAAACATTTTCGTGGGAGGTGTCTTATCTGAAGAACCTCTGCTGTCTACCTCTCCTGACACTATCCTACCAATATCCTCTTTATATTTTTTCACGTTTGTGTGTATATATGCCATATTTTCTTATATTGATGCATGTGCATAAGTGTGTGTGTGTCAGCCCCTCACGAAATTGAGGGTTCTTTATTTGATTTCTGGAAACACTACTAAAAGGGATATTTTCCGTTCGTTTTTTTGTTGTTTTTCCGAAAAATAAGTTAATGCAGTGAGTCTCTATTCAACAAAGTTTGACTTGACTCAGATCAATCATTACCAGAAAATTATCTAAATTGAGGCTGCAAGCAAAGAATGCCCCCCAAAAATAGACCTACATTTCGAAGAACATCTCATAAAGCTATAGCAAGGCAACTACAAAGGGAGAATGAAAGTGATGATTAGCGACAAGAAAGACTTCACATTCAAAGAAAAGCAACTATGAAATATACACAAAATGAATCAGAAGAACAAAGATCCAAACATGTTGCTGATGACGAGGCAAGGAAAGCACATTTTCATCAAGAGGGATTATATGTCCTAAACTGGAGCACAAAAAAGAGAGGATGAACTAGATGCACAAACATCAACAAAGCGTCAAAAACAGAGAAAGCGATGTGCACAGAATGGACACAATGAATGAAAGGATTAAAGATCAAAATGTGTTGCTAAAGATAGGCTAATGGAAGCTACTATTCGTCAAAGTGAATCCCGTATACGAAAATCATCAATACAGCAAATGTAGAGAAGTGGAGCAGCTCAAACGCGGTATGAAGAAATTGAAGCTCAAGAATCTCAAAGGCTATGTGAACAGAGAACAAGTTAAGAAGATTAACGATTTAAAATGGCTGCCTAGTGGAACTGCGCCGCGTTTAGGTAATATCAACATCAAGACTATATCTCATATCTTTAAATTGAAGTGTTCATTCTACTGACATGGCTATAACATTGAGGCTTGTTTGCATAATTGCAAACGAATCGAATGTTATTATTAAGATTCGAAAAACTCAGATACTATTTATATATATATATGAACACATTTGGTTAAAAATTCACCTTGCAAGGGGAATTCACTCTACATCCTCCATGGACTATACATGGCGTGTCTGCTTCGTGGACGATCGCTTACTCGAGCTTCCAAAGGTGGTCTGATAGTTTATGAATCTTTCTTTAAACAGGCCCTACTACATATATTTTGGCATCCAGCTGTGGATTCGGCGAAATGGATATATCTTCAGCTTCATAGACAACTGCGGAAGTGTTTAACTCAAGTTGAAGAGGTCATGATTCTGATTTTCTGCAAGAGCATGCGGCTGAGGGAGAACTATTTGTGTTAATGTGATGTGGGCTTTTATATTTTATATTTGTCAATTAAAAATAGGTCTATATTTACGTCTTATAGGGAAGTGTTTGTCTAGGAACGCTAAAAATTCCTTACCTATATTAATTCTAAAAAACCAGCGAGACAGGTGGTGAGAATCAAATATTGTTTTTCCTTCTACTGGTAGTGTGATTAGCAGGGAATTAAGAAATTTTAGCGGATAAGCTGCTAATGGGTAACACAGTGTTATAGTAAGTTTCTACTGTGTCAAAAATGTGCATATATATATATATATATATATATATATATATATAAAGAATGAATAATAAGAGGTAGACATCATAAAAAGGTAATTTATTGCGAGTGCTTACAAATGTTTCAACAGTGGTTATACAGCCTAGTCATGCTATGTGCAAATTGGTAATTATTTGCAGAAACTCAATTTTCAAATGCTACTTCTACCGTTTTCTCAGAGCAGGAAACTGTAGAAGCAGCATTTGAAAATTGAGTTTCTGCAATTAATTACCAATTTGTACATAGCATGACTAGGCTGTATAACCACTGTTGAAACATTTGTAAGCACTCAGAATAAATTACCTTTTTATGATGTCTACCTGTTATTATTCATTCTTTATCTACACTCCGGAATACAGAAGGATCAGAAACTGAGTTTCTTCAACTATTCTTCCATACCTCGTTGAGTAACCTCTCACTGAAAGACAACTCTATGTAGTGTAGTAATTAACCATTACTGCATTCAGGATAATCCTAAGCATTCATTGCATATCCTAATATATATATAAAGGAAAAAATGAAACGAAATTTCATTTCCCACACTTAGTACGGCTGTTACTTTAATATGAGTATGTATACGTACATACATATATGTATACAGACGTACAGTAGTATGTATAAATCATCTGGCAGGAAGGCATACGTTGCTGACGATAGCTAATAAGCTTGAAACTAGTACTGCGTTCCTTTGTCAGTGTTGAACAAACGAGCAACGATAGTTGCTAGACACTACGACTTAATACGGGATGTTTGTTTACAAATACACCGAGCATTATAATAAATGTTCGGTGAATCCATACGTACATATATATATATATATGTGCATGTATGTATATATATATACATACTACTGTACGTCTGTATACATATATGTATGTACGTATACATACTTATATATATATATATAAAATGTTTTATTCCTGTCTGTTTGTTTGTTCACAAACTACTCCTATTGTTTTAGAGATAGAACCCCCATATCCTGAAACTACATTGCCCAGGGTACTGGCATAAGCTTGTATCATTTCAATCAAAGGGTTTCCCGGGGACAGAGACCCCGGGGAGAGAAACCCC
>OZ024742.1:269849949-269879949 GCA_964016885.1 Eledone cirrhosa | reverse complement strand
AATCATATTCAAGAGATCAATAGTTGCAAACCATCACCAGTATGACTGTCACAGTCACAGTCATCGGCTTTCAGAAGGTCTATTATTCATGAGGTGAATACTTTAGTTTTCAAATTTCAATCGTCGTAAATTAAAGACATTTCATGTTGTACGATATCTTACATACACCTCTTCAATGTTGTCCTGAAAAGCGTGAAAGAGCATGACAGCGTCTTATATTGCAAAGAGAGGTGCATCAAACTGTCCTTGTTTCACACCATTTTCTACTGGAAAATACTTAGAATCTGAGCCTAAAGGTAACGCTGGCTTTCATTCCTTTGTAGAGAGCTTTCAATAAATTCATTAAATTTTGTGAGCATCTAAATTTCGATAGAACGAACCACCACAAGGCTTTGATGATAATGTTGTCAAACGCCTAATGGGATCGAAAAAGAGGTTTAGAAGGCAAGCTTCTGTTCAATACATTTTCGTGCAGTTGTCGGACTGTGAAGATCATAACACGAGTGCCTCTTTTTACACGAAAACCTGATTGTGACACTGATAGGACTCTTGGCACTATGAACCTTTTAAGCCTTTCCAAAACGAAGTGTGCTAGAGCCTTGCAGACAATAGGGAAATGTTCCTAAAATTACCAGATTTGTCTCTGAACCTGATTTTAAAAGGATGGACAGTATAACATCAACACAGTATTGTGCTAATTCCCACTTCACAAATTGGGCATTACATTGTGAAACATTTCTACCATTTTCTCTCCTTAGGATTAAGGCCATCCTGGTCAGGAGATTTATTGTTGTTTACTGTCTGTATGTTTATGTTGACATTGGAGGGCTTGATAAGAAGTTCAGTGAAGTGTTACATCCAGTGGTTTTGAATGGAGACAATATATGTCAAGAGTGACTGACCATCTGCAGTACTTGCAGGAGCTATTGAGGAGGATTGCAGATGATTCACTTCTTTAATGAAGGAGAAATATGCCATTGTGTCCTTCCGAAATATAACATTTTGAGCTTGCTTGGCTTTGTTGTGCCACCACTGCTGCTTAATATTTGTCTAAGCATTTTGCAAGAGATATCACCATATTGATTGATTGATTGAGAAAGAGAATTTTGACAAAATTTTGAGAAAGTGAATTTTGACGAAACGTTTGTTTGTCCCCAAGCAAATCACACATTACAGGGCTTCTATATGTAACCCATCATACCTCTTTAATCACGCTACCACAATTGCATATACTGCTTGTAATAATTGTCTATTTCTATTTGATGTTCAGTGCAGAATGTGAGGAGTGCAACACCATTTTGTTTACACTTTGCTACACCCTCCTTACACAAGGCCTCGGCTGTGAAATAAGTACAGATCCGACCCTTAAGTTGAAGTCAACCATAGTTACCAGCTTATCAGCAGCTGGCACATTTCTCACCGATTCTCCAAATTTTCTGTAGAATTATTGAATATATTATTTGCGGTGTGGCATTGTAGGAACATACATACCTATTATTGGGAGGTACCTTCCCTTTTTCAAATGGAGTAGACATGATATAACACGTTCTGAGGGACGACTGGGATGATTTTCAAAAGATGAGATGAGAGAGTTTCTGACAGCAAAGGCAACAACTGGTTGTCTCATTTTACATTCTGCTTCAACTTTCCAATAAAAAGTATAAACTAATCCACTTTCATTAACCTGACCATATCCATAAAGGCGTGTTTCAGAGAGAGCTACAAGATCTAATGAGTGTCTTTTTAATTCATGAACAATCAATGCAGTTCGTCTGTCTGGTGTTAAAAAAGTTTCATCTACGAGAGTACGCACATTCCAACAAAAAAAATTCATAGGATAATTACACATTTTTATGTTGTCGATTGATCACAAAAGTAGAATAACGACTCGGACCAACCTGCAGCGTGTCGGGACACCTGTTGATCAAGACTTTTTCATCAGTTGATTCCAGATTTGTATTGCCATTTACTAATTCTATTTGAGACATTTCAAAACATTTTAAAGAGCAGTTCAAGGTTTATTGCCAACCAAACGATTGGTGTTAATTAAGCCTGTAGTGTACAAGAAGTACATATGCAGTAGGAAATATTTTGAGTGGAAATAGCTTGCACAGAAATACCCCGACTTCTTGACCACAGATGATTTCCATTTGTGTGACATATATAATGTAAAAACCAAGAACTTCAGAGGGTTTTATATCAGAGCTGAACATCTAGATTAACTAGGCAATATAATCTAATCTATCCTATGGGTCAGAAATTACTGATATTATCACCGCATTATTATTGGACTACGAAACAACTGACATGGTAGTATATCAGAGTTAACAAAAAGAGCTGAGATAATTTAGAATATACCCACACATGCATGCAGATACATACATATATATCTCGTCCGTCACATTTCACTTACTTTCAAGATAAATTGTAAAAAAATGATATATATTAGTTTAGACTAAACAACCGAATAAAAATATCAATCTGAGTGTGCATATAATACATGCACATACACACACTCATTCATATATAGATATATGTATATATATACAGACATATATACATATATACTCATACGCATACACATAATCACAGAGGCACACACACATATATACATATCCACGTATATATGTGTACACACACACATATACATACCCACATATATATGTATACAAGCACATACTGAGTCCTGTTTAGCGTTCTATTATGTGAAAGAGTAATTTGTTGAAACAAACTCGGAAAACCCAGAAAAGACAAACATTGAAACGAAGTTTCTGTATTTGAAATAGAGGAAAAACTGAAAGGTGAAAATGTAATGTAATAAAATGTGAGATGTGAGGTTAAAATTGGAAAAAAATAAATATTTTATATGTATGTAATAGTGTAAGCGTGACAGATGTGGTCAAAATAGAAGAAAAAAAAAACGAAGGATTTTAAATGTAATGTAATAGACAAGTGTGAGAGTTGTGGTTAAAATTGAAAAAAAAACCGTACAGTTATAAATGTAATGCAATAATTAAAGTTGGTTAAAATCGAAAACAGACAGTTTTAAATGGATATAATAGAAAAACTATGAAGGTTATTTGAAAAGAAAAAAACAGTTTTAAATGTAATAGAATAAGTGACCAAAATACATGGCTAATGTGTAATAAATCTGTTAAAAACATAGTCTGTCTACTTAATCGTTTGTATGTCGCTATTAATCAATTAGATTTCATTAGTGTAATATTGCCAACAGTAGTTTTAGGTAACAGGAATAATTAGTACACATATATATATATACGCAAATATGGGGGGTACTTCAACACATGTTCTTTTACTTATATATATTTTTTATATATTTACATTTTATTAGCCTAATGTATTTTTTAACATTATTATTTTATTTGTTAAACTTTGTTAAAAGGGCGGTGAATTGGCAGTATCGGTAGAGGGTTGGCCGCCATTCTGATTTCAAATCCCGCCGAGGTTGACTTTGCCTTTCATCCTTACAAGGTCGATAAAATAAAGTACCAGTAATGCACTGGATAATTGCTGGCCTTGTGCCTAAAGTAGAAACAATTATTTTATTTGTTAAACTTTGTTAAAAGGGCGGTGAATTGGCAGTATCGGTAGAGGGTTGGACGCCATGCTTTGATGCATAGAGTTACGGCCCTTGCCATTCTGAGTTCAAATCCCGCCTAGGTTAACTTTGCCTTTCATCCTTACGGGGTCGATAAAATAAAGTACCAGTAATGCACTAGGATAATTGCTGGCCTTGTGCCAAAAGTAGAAACAATTATTTTATTTGTTTCATCCCTAGATTTTTGTCTTACGGCTTATTATCATTATAGCAATATGCCGCAGATAATTATAAGAACACCGCTAACATACTGGAGTGATAGTAACAAGTATAATAATAAATTATAAGTATTTAATATCCATAATAGTTAAATTTGAATTTACTAAACCCTATAAAAATGTGACTGTGTGATTCTAACTCTTTTAGGTTAAATTTCCCACAACATATTTACTAAAGAAATTGATTTACAACCAGCTGTGAATAATCAGATGTGTATACCTTACTAAACAAATCTTAAAATGTAACTCTTGAATATAACCAACTACAGGCAACCGTTTACACCTGTGAATCAAACTATCAAAGTTTGAACATAACACTTCTCAAGTTATATTCTCACGGTTTCATTACTATTAGAGGGTATTGATAGTTTTTCGTGTAGGCGTATATTTTAGAATTTGTGTGTAAGTTATTCTGCTTCTGCAGCTCCCCGGTAGTTTCTTCTTGCTGATCTTAGGCATAATCTTAAATATCCCGTGTTTAAATATTTCTTCTCCACTACTGTCTTCCATGTTTATATTGTGACCAGTGTTTTTATTGTACTCGCATTTTTGCTACCTCCTTTACTTATGGCACCTTAATCACTTTTCCTTATCACACACGTAATTTTGCAACCTAATGCTGTTAGTGTAATCCAAATCCGCGTCCATTTAAAACTGGAAATTTGTTTATTTATTAGAAATCAATAATCTATTTCGTCCATAATATCTTCCGTTGTACAAGCTTTTCTAATCATAATGTTTCAAATATATACATACATATATCAGTTACTGCGTTGGAGGGTGAATACTGGATACGGAAATATAGTATGAATGGCTATGATATCACTATGGGCTCTAATGACTCAGCGCAGGTGAGAGATGTAGTCGGTATGTACATAATCTCCATAGGGAATTTAGTAACCTTCTAGGAGGAATATATAGAGGTGACCCTCTTCTTTTAATTAAAAACACTAATGTTCAGAAATTAGAAAAAATACATATACAAATTAGATCCATCTTTGATTGAATAATCCTAAGAATAATATTTGGACATACTTTTAAGAAGGCTAACTTCGTAGATGTAACTCTGAATGTCAATTTACGTCTGGTCGAAACCTACCATGAACATAATGAGAACTTGTATTTTAATTATCAATCTAGCCATCCCAAATCTATAATATTACATCTATAGATGATAAAATATCACTTCGAATATCCCACTTTCATCCTCTCTAAAAATATTTAATGAACACGCCGAGTACTATAACGATGCATTACGAAGAGAAGGACATATGAATAAGATGAAATACATGGATGAAAGCGGTAGAGGCAGATATGTTACACATCACCTTACTAGAGACAACCCCTGTCCTAAATAAGATTATCAATACTCTCGTCACAGGTTGAATAATAATAATAGAGACAGCAAGAAGGTAAGATTTCTATTCATCTCGAAAAAAACCCCACAAAGAATAGCATCACAACAATTGTAGAAACATGAGATACCTGAGGTATAAACCAATATTCAACACTGCAATTAAATCTAAAAGAGAAAGAGAGGTTGAGAACGAAAGAAGGAAAGTGAGGGTGATTGGGTAGGAATGAAAATGATAGCAGCATTGGATAATTTTAACTTTTATTTATTCATTCTTTACACACTGTTTAACTCTCCCCTTTCCTCAACCTTACCTGTCTTTCTCTTTCACACAAGGTGTACTTAGACTCTGTGTGTGTGTGTGTGTGTATGTGTGTGTGTGTGTATTTGTGTGTGTGTGTGTGTGTGTGTGTGCGTGCGAGCGTCTGTGTATCGCCCTTATAATATATATCTGTTTGTCTGGATGTCTGCTACCTCTGGTTATTCTGCCACTCTTGCTCAAGACAAATCTCACACTCATTCTCCAAACAGTTGGTAAGTGCACACAACCTCTTCCTCACGTTTTAAGCCACATTGTTGCTTACTTACGTACCACCACACACTTACTTCTTTGTCAGCCGTGGTTGGGCAATACTAAGCTTAGCTAAGGCGGTTATATATTTCACAATACCTTATCCCGTGCAACGCCGTGTACCACTGGTAGTATATATATAAAAATGAGGGTCTGTGTATGTCCATACCCACATAACTTCGGCAGTTTGCAACCGATTTTATTCAAATTTGGGACAAACATGCGGTATGTTCCCATAGGTGTTATGAACTCATGTTTTTGTCTAATGCAGGTCTTTATATGGACAAAGACTGTCTCTGGATCACCGTGACAATCAGGTCACATGTGCGAAACTTAAATGGAGGCTGTTATTAAACGATAGCAAGATGCTGAACGCAAAAGCGTCAGAAAACTACGTGCAGCGCTGCATCTAAGACATAAGTTTGTTTCTTATGGACTCCGGACGGTCATGGGCACTTTCATTGATTATAGCCTACCGGGGGCAGGTTACCCACTTTAACCACTTCTTGAAGCACTGCAGTGCAGTGCAACAAAACGTCATAATTTCTGCATTTCGCAACCGGTTTTCACCCCACTTGACACATGAACTACGTATGTTCTAAAGATGCATTTGAAAACTCAGAAATGGCACATAGCGAGTAGGGGACCCCGGGGTCAGGAACCTCCTTTTGGGAAAAGCTGATGATTTTGTTCAAGTATAGTTTTCGAAGCAGCACTGAAGTATTAACAAGACTGCTATACATGATGCTATTTAATACCCGAGCAACGGCGGGTACCTCTACTAGAATATATATATATATATATATATATATATGAGTAAGTAAGACCCCGACGGCTGAGCTCAAGCCGTTTCGACGGCTAATTCGGTACAGAATTAGCCGTCGAAACGGCTTGAGCTCAGCCGTCGGGGTCTTACTTACTCCTATTACCCACTCTACTACCCTAAGTATTGAGTACTTTGGTGCGTTATGGTCCACCTGGTTCCTTACCACTTTTCCCTCGCTATATATATATATATATATATATATATACATATTAAATGTATAAATTGAGTTAGGAACTCAAAATAGTCTCACGATTTGAACACATATATCTATATATCTATATACGGGTCCGTTAATTTGTTGAGCTATTTCAAATGTCGAGTAAACCTGGCTGGTATTTTTAGTGGTGTTGGTTTGCGAGACTCGCTAGGATGCCATGTGCGCTGTTTTATTGTTTATATATAGCATACATAGATGTGTCAAGGATACTAATGTATCACCCACTGATGAGCTTGGATTAGTATATATATTCACAATTAACTTTGCGAAACAACAACAAGTTCTCTGGGTGATTGGTAGTTACCACAATTCCGGTTTGTATTTATTTTCTTAATTTGTTATTAAATTGAGACAAGCGACCCCAATTGTCTATAGTCAGTATTTTTTTCACCTTAGCGAATCAGGCCGCTTACGATTTCCACACATATATCTATATATCTTTGTTCGCTTTTCTTTTATATTCTATTATAATTATATATATATATATATATTTCAGTTTAGTAGTCAGTTACAAATATTAAGCAGTAAGAAAATACTTCTGAGCATTACATTATAATTTTAAAAAATATATGATCAACACTACTGTGTTTTTTTTGCAAAATGACAATAATTTTTTAGCCAGATAGAAATACCTTAATTCAAGTACATATAGTGCGTCTGTATTGATCTAGAGAATATTAAATATTAAATCTATACTTACAGACGTAAAATGGCAACTGCCTGGTGCCTAGACAAGTTTGAATTTCAAAATTCAAACCTTTTCAGCAGATCGAGCGGAACTTCAAAACATAAACCTGTTTCACAAGGGATGTTATACTAATGAAATAATTAATTAATTTCGGAACAACTATTTATAAAATAATTATTAGTAAAGTAATCAATTTTCTGTGATCTTCGGTAGGCACCCAGAAATTAAAATCACTTCTCCTAAGATAATATCTTAAGACTGATCTGTCGCAAGCCTAATACATGTGCTTTTGCACACCACCTTCTCAGCATTCTGGCTCATATCCATGGCGCTAGAAATAGCAGCCGCGAATATGTGATTATGAATTCAGCTCACCGTAGGAGCAGATTAATTTCAGTTTAGTAGTCAGTTACAAATATTAAGCTCTAAGAAAATACTTCTGAGCATTACATTATAATTAAAAAAAATATATGATCAACACTACTGTGTTTTTTTTGCAAAATGACAATAATTTTTTAGCCAGATAGAAATACCTTAATTCAAGTACAATTAATCTGCTCCTACGGTGAGCTGAATTCATAATCACATATTCGCGGCTGCTATTTCTAGCGCCATGGATATGATCCAGAATGGTGAGAAGGTGGTGTGCACAAGCATATGTATTAAGCTTGCGACAGATCAGTCTTAAGATATTATCTTAGGAGAAGTGATTTTAATTTCTGGGTGCCTACCAAAGATCACAGAAAATTGATTACTTTACTAATAATTATTTTATAAATAGTTGTTCCGTAATTAATTAATTATTTCATTAGTATAACATCCCTTGTGAAACAGGTTTATGTTTTGAAGTTCCGCCTGATCTGCTGAAAAGGTTTGAATTTTGAAATTTAAACTTGTCTAGGCACCAGGCAGTTGCCATTTTACGTCTGTAAGTATAGATTTAATATTTAATATTCTTTAGATCGATACAGACGAACTATATGTACTTGAATTAAGGTATTTCTATCTGGCTAAAAAATTATTGTGATTTTGCAAAAAAAACACAGTAGTGTTGATCATATATTTTTTTAAAATTATAATTTATATATATATATATATATATATATATATATATATATATATATATATATATATATATGTAGATATATATATATATAGTGACGAAATATAAGTCAATTGCATGAACTCATAATCCTTTATTTACTGCTGTATATATTTCGATGATAACCATTGAATGGCTATGGCCTCATCAGGCAGTTAGTCAGCTCTTAGATATGCCAGCTCTGTGTTTATGGTGTTGACGGTATCATAGCCTTGGGACCAATATATATATATATACAAAATTACAACGAAGCGAGCTCTCTGGTTAGTGTAAACAAAGTTTAAGATGGTTATATGGAAGAAAAAAAAAAAAAACATTCACCAGCTGGTTATCACAGATCATAGATGTTTCGGCGCTTAAAATATCACATCAAAAGCGATCAGCGGCGCGCCCAAGGCTCGATCAAAAGGCCACGAGGGAAAGAATAGAAAAAAGGAAAAGTAGTTAGGAGAGAGGAAGGAAGAAAAAAAAAACGAAGTAAACGAACCGAACGGAGTGTTGGAAAAGGAAAATGGAACATGCATGGGAGTAACTGAGGAAAAAATAGTATAGAATAAGTTAGAACGAACCAATTAGACTTAAGTCTGGTGGTGCAATAACTAGGAGCGAGGTATTTCCGTGTGATCTCAAAAAAGTGAGGGTAGAGATAGAGATAGATAGAGATAGATAGAGATAAATATATATATATATATATATATATATATATATATATATATATATATATATATATATATATAGAGAGAGAGAGAGAGAGAGAGAGAGAGAGAGAGAGACGAAGCAACCGGAAGTGAGAGGGAGAAGGGGAAGGGAGACATGTGTAAAACGTGTCGTAAACGATCGAAACCAGAGAAATGTTACGACACGTGTGAAACATGTCGTAAACGATCGAAAACGAGCAGATAGATAGATAGATAGAGAGACGGAGAGAGAGAGAGAGAGAGTGAGAGAGAGGGGGGGAGGAGCGAGAGAGAGAGAGAGAGAGAGAGAGAGAGAGAGAGAACGAGAAAGAGTCGATATGAAAACGTGGTGGGACCACAAATACACCAACACAGGTATATATATATATATTAAGCCTGTTGAGAGCATTGGAACGTATGAATCCGTTCGCTTTTCTATCTATTTGGACCCTATATCAGAAGAATCCCTAACTCTGGGAGTTTAGAAGGTTTAGAAAAGTTGATTTAATCATACCAAATATGCGAATTTTATTTCATTTTTTAAAATCTCGTCTGTTGATTTAAATCTTCACATTTTTGGTGTCAATCTCTTTGATTACTCACGATCAGATGGAATGAAATAGACTGCAAGTGTGTGAAGAAAAATTGTGCACATGTTTATGGATGTCTCCGTCTACTTCAAGACCTCGGACTCCTACGGCTACCTGGATTTCTCCTCACAACCCACCCACACCAAACATTCTACCCTACCCTCTCTTCCCTATTCCTCCATCTATGCCGCCTATGTAGTCGAACCTATGACTTTGAGATTCATGCTCATTATATGGCCACACCTTTCACTGGACGTGAATACCCCCTACCCTGATGCAAGCTGCCCTCACCGTTGCTCATGGCGTCAATTGCGCCACTGCCGTTACTCCAAGCCAATCCGCCCTACCAACAGAGTGCCCATCCCCTGACCTACCACTCTTCTACCTTGCCCCTGCTTTTCCCCACCACCCTTCCCTTCATATAAGCGCGCTCGTAATCTTTGGAACCTCCTCGTCCACAGTGTTCTTTCTTCCCTAGCTCATCTCCTGGATCCCATCCTCTTCATACATGCAACTTTATCTCCAACACCACAACTCTTTTCCGTCCCAATGACCAGTTCTACCGTCTTAGAGACTTCTTCAGCTGCACCTCCACCGTTCATGTCTATGGGTCCGTTGGACTCTGTGTTGTGCCATCTATCTTGGTCAAACTGGCCGTCGTCTGGTAGATAGATTTACTGAACACCTTCGGGTCATCCGGGCGGCAAACCGACACCGAACTCCCGACATTTTCAATACACCAGCCACTCCACACGACAGCTCAGTGTTTTCGGGATCGCACATTGTGCCCGACGCTCTGATGCGCGCTGGCGTAGATAACATGTACTTTTTTTTTATATAAATCTTTCTTCCACCTAAACTTAATCTGCCACTCATCCCTATTTAGTCTGCTTTATCATATACTCTATTTCCAAAACTAAATATACTACCTCTTTCCTATATAACATACTTTTTCCTATAATACATACGCGCTTACATTCAAATCAATGTTAGATACTTTGACACATACAAATCTACATTAACACTGCCTGATACTTTACACGCACACAAAATAACTTCAACGAACATAAGCAGTACACACATTCAAACATACATTCAGTCACACATACAAGTCCACTACCACATACCACATGGATATAATCATACATACACTCCCTTTGATACGTTACACAATGTATAAACATACACATGCACTCATATATAATATCAACACTAATACACACACACTTCACTTTGCATTCCAGCAGAAATATAGACCAAGGTTAACAACTTAAATGCATGTCCCTGTTAATATGGCTTCTATAATACATGCGCATGAAAAAAAAAAAATTAAATAATTCATAAGCAAATATTAACACTATAAATAAAGAAATATAACTGCATTTCTTCAGGAATTATGAGAAGGACAAATTTACAAAATTTAAAATGTAATAAGAATACACACCATACCAAACAATGGGCGTAAAGGAAACAATTAAATATAAAACATTGTACACGGAGTTTCTGCTACGTTAAAAACTATAGGTTAATGTTATTATTTATTTTCCTTATATAGTGAGATTGATGTTTGTTAGAATTTCAGGATTGGGTGTATTTTAAGAGGCAGCAGTAAGCGTTTCGTGTAAATATATATATAATTGTTTCTACTTTTGTCACAAGGCCAGCAATTACCCCAGTGTATTACTGGTACTTTATTTTATCGACCCCGTAAGGATGAAGCGCAGAGTTTACTTTGGCGGGATTTGAACTCAGACCATAAAGGGCCGTAACTCTTTGTTGCAAATCATGGCGTCCGACGCTCTACCGATACAGCCAATCCATCGCCTTTATATATATACTAGCTGACCCCCTCCGGCTGGCACCCGGGTGATATACCAGCATTTTATCTTTTCAGGAATCCCCCCTCCACTCCAGTGCAAAGATACCGCACTCCCTCTCAAGTCAGCGAGGGTGGGGAGGGTGGCGGGTTGTAACGTTCTTTAATGTTGGGTTTGAACAGTTAAAAATCGGCCTCAGTTTTGCAAGAACCTGTATGGCACATTGATGTTGCAATGCAATGTGGATGCAATCAGCTTTTGAACGCACCTGCTCCAATCGGGCTTGCTCTGTCTGTGTTGCTGTCTTGCCCTCTGCACGGTACTTCAGTTGCTGAAGGCGAGACTGGTGCTACTCTTGAGACTGGGCTGATCGAATGGCTCTCGCTTGAGCCCTCATCTGCTGAAGGCGAAGTTCATGATCATCTTCAGACTCTCTTCTGGAAAGTCTGAAATTGCGGCCGGCTGCGACTTTTTGGGTAGCATATCGGCAGTAACAATGACGATAAGCCGTCTGTGCTTTGGTGAAATAAATAGGCTTGTTTATATGTTGTTTGTGTGTATGCAAAAATATCTGTACATGAATATATTAATTAAAATAATAGATTAAAGTTTAAGCAAATAATCGCCACATTCATCCTAATGGGACCTTCTGAAAGTGAAAAAAAAATCAATATGTGAATGCAGAAGTAAATATTTCGAAAGAACGTTATCTAATGCAGACAGCCAGACATTACAGAGACATATTATAAGGGCGTGACGTTATAGCCATGTTTCTGTCTAAAAATACGGCCTAAGAAAAAGAGAGGAATGCTGTGCGACGTCATAGCTATGTATCTGATGCAGACAGCCAGACATACAGAATCATATTATAAGGGCGCGACGTCATAGCTATGTATCTATCTAAATAGACAGACTAAGAAAGAGTGGGGAATGCCGCATAACCGGAAGTGTTGATATTTGAAATTTTAAAGAAGTGAATATTTAAATAATGCATTTAACCTTTTAACAAAATTCAGTAGACAAAAATACCCTCACTTTTTACTTAGAAAAAGTTACATCTATGGTGCAAATCTGGTGCTGTTTGGTCCAACCGTTTGGCGAAAATTGTGTTATATACATACGGCCGTCAGCATTCTGCGGAATACTTTAATTCCGATCTTTGTATATATATATATATATATATATATATATATATATATATATATATATAGTTGTAATAAAATGAAAACGAAATTTCATTTCTCACTCTTAGTACGGCACTTACTTAAATGTAAGTATGTATGTATACGTACATACATATATGTATACAGACGTACAGTAGCATGCATATATATATATATATATATATATATATACATATATACATACAGGTACACATACATATATGTACGTATCAGTTTAGCGGACGCTTATTATAGCGCCCGCTTTGTTCGTTTGTAAACAAACCTAACAGCCTGAATTTATGCCGTACGGTGTTAAGGCAACCACGTCACCTTTTTGTTCAACACTGACACAGGAACGATGTACTAGTTTCAAGCTTGTTAGCTATCATCAGCACCGTATACCCTTCTGCCAGATGGTTGAACGTTCGAAAGTATATACTTTCCTTATGAAAATTAACGGCTGAGCAGCCTAATTTGCATATCGAGTGAGTTATGTCGGCCAGGCGTACCGAAAACGATCAGTTGTAATAAAATGAAAACGAAATTTCATTTCTCACTCTTAATACGGCACTTACTTAAATGTAAGTATGTATGTATATGTAGAAGGGTATACGGTGCTGATGATAGCTAACAAGCTTGAAACTAGTACATGGTTCCTGTGTCAGTGTTGAACAAAAAGGTGACGTGGTTGCCTTAACACCGTACGGCATAAATTCAGGCTGTTCAGTTTGTTTACAAACGAACAAAGCGGGCGCTATAATAAGCGTCCGCTAAACTGATACGTACATATATGTATGTGTACCTGTATGTATATATATATATATATATATATATATATATATATATATATGCATGATACTGTACGTCTGTATACATATATGTATGTACGTATACATACATACTTACATTTATATATATATATATATATAAACTGATAGTCCACAGTGAAATAGGTTTAACGGAATTTTAGATAAACCTAAACTAACTGAATATGGCCTACGATCTTTATTAATATATAAGGCTCCGACTTGCACAATTAATACAGGTCGGTCAGCGCTTCCTTTTACCTACTTTACAGCTGATAGGCCATCTTGTGATCAGGTAAAAGGAAGAGCACGACGACCTGTTTCAATGGTGCAAGTTGGAGCCTTATTTATTAATAAAGTTCGGAGACCATATTCAGTTAGTTTACGTTTATTAAAATTCCGTTATACATATTTCACTGCGGACTATCAGTTTAGATAGTCTGTGCTCTGCAAACTACAAAACCTAAAATAAACATTTAAATTCCTTAACAAACCTTTAAATTTGAAAAAACCCAAATAAAATTCCAATAATTCCCCGAAAAAGATTTTCTTTTCATGATACAGGGGGACGGCGGAATGCAAGGTGTTGTTTCTTCCACGGTTGTCTTCTGTATAACCTCAATCATTTTGGTGGAATTGTTGGTCTGTACAGAAAGTAACGAAAACTGTAGGTAGATCATCTACCTCCCCTCTCTACCAGTAGCCTTTGTGGTAGTAGTGAGAGCAGCAGATATAATAGTAATGATATCTATCCTCTCCCAGTCCCTTATTGTCCACATGTCTGCAACAACTGTGAATATGATAACCGATGATAAAATTAATTATATGAGAAATATATTAAAATAAAATAAAGTAATTAATTAATTAATTAAGAACAAAAGGAAAGGTTATATTAAAGGGGATAGATATGTGGTAAAGAGATAATTATATTGAAAAAAAAAAACAATTAAAACTAATAAAGTTAAAACGTAAAGGGTTAGCTGCCTGTAGGCCTAGACTATATACCGGAGTGTATGGCGTAGATGTTGTATAGTTTGAGTTTAACTGGTTCGAAATTGTTGGAAGCATGAGAGCCATACTCCTCGCAAATTATCCGTTTCATCAAGCGCTACGGATTACATCCAGGTGTCGGATTCCCCGTCTCTCCGGATACGCAAGCACTCGATGAGCGGTATGTCAGAGTGATATCGATATATAAAGGGAATGTCCGGGAAGAGGTTGTGCTGTAGGATTATTCCGCGGAGCCTGCGTGACATATCCGTGAAACCGATCAAGGTCTCCGGACGAACATGCCTGACCAATATGAAGCTATTAGGCTGTTCCATTACCAATTAAATAGTGTAGGCCAACACAATGTAACTTAAAATTATTGTTCAACTAAGCCTCGTAAAGAAGGTTCAGAGATAAATTTAAAATACAGTAAACTAGGTGTAGGCTGACTTAAGGAAAAAGAGATAAAGTTACAGATTGAGTTAATTAGGGTTGGCATGTACAGTAGACGAGAGCGAAAGCATAGTATGTAACAATATAGGAGATAAACAGATATAGTGTAGACAAATAAAATGATAAGTACATATAATAATATTAATAATAATACAATAATAGTGACAGGGAAATATTCGGGGCTCTGTAAAAGATTATGCAAAACAGCTACAAAGTTGTCCTGGTATAAAATGAGTGTTTGGAAGATAGGTACAGTGAAATATGTAGATTAAGGTTAAGATCGGAGCTGGGATAGAGTTCAAAGTGTTCGTAGAAAGATTTAGGATGGTCTGCAAGCGTGTATGCATCAGTTGAGGTGGGAGAGAGTCTCCTCATAGGTGTCCGTGCTCCCTGGATAGCCGCTGGTTAAATTCCGTAAAGTATTGTCCGTGGTCAGGGGAAGTTGTTATACTAAGTGTTTCGCCAGTCTATATGTACGAGTTGGGCTCCCCAGTCAGTTTGATATTCAAACAGAAGTGGATTTTAAGTACAGTCGGTTGCTACGTGTCGTGTGATTCGGGCAGAGTATATGAAGCCATCCTCTGTTTATTGCTTCAGCGAAGTAGTCAACGTATTAGGGCCATTTAATTAGAGTATGGCGTTGACAGAACAGGGATGTGCTTATCACATTATGGTCTCTCGGGAAAATTATTGGAAGTTGCCAAATTTAAAGTTTTATTAGGCACTTTCAATGTTTATTTTAGGTTTTTCGTCTGAAGAGCTCAGGCTGTCTAAATTGATAGTCCTCAGTGAAATATGTATAACGGAGTTTTAAATAAACCTCAACAAACTGAAAATGGGCTGTAATTATTTATTAATATATATATATATATATATATATATATATATATATATATATATATATATATATATATATAAGCATGTATACGTACATACATATATGTATACAGACGTACAGTAGTATGTATATATATATATACATACATGCACACATATAAGTATATGTACGTATGGATTCACCGAACATTTATTATAATGCTCGGTGTATTTGTAAACAAACATCCCGAATTAAGCCGTACAGTGTCTAGCAACCATCGTTGCTCTTTTGTTCAACACTGACAAAGGAACGCTGTACTAGTTTCAAGCTTATTAGCTATCGTCAGCAACGTATACCTTCCTGCCAGATGATTGAACGTCTGAAAGTATATACTTTCCTTATGCATATTAACGGCTGAGCAGCCTAATCTGCATATCGAGTGAGTTAATCGGCCGGGGTACCGAAAACGATAAACGGAAAAAATGAAACGAAATTTCATTTCTCACACTTAGTACGGCTGTTACTTAAATATAAGTATGTATACGTACATACATATATTCTATACAGACGTACAGTAGTATATATATATACATACATGCACACATATATATATGTACGTATTGATTCACCGAACATTTATTATAATGCTCGGTGTGTTTATGAACAAACATCCCGAATTAAGCAATACAGGGTCAAGCAGCCATCGTTGCTCATTTGTTCAACACTGACAAAGGAACGCTGTACTAGTTTCAAGCTTATTAGCTATCGTCAGCAATGTATACCTTCCTGCCATGTGTGCATGTATGTATATGTATATATACATACTACTGTACGTCGGTATATATATATGTATGTACGTATACATACTTTATTTAAGTAACAGCCGTACTAAGAGTGAGAAATAAAATTTCGTTTCCTTTTATCCGTTTATCGTTTTAGGTACCCCGGCCGATTAACTCACTCGATATGCAAATTAGGTGGCACAAACTGGAGACGTTGAGGGGCATCCCGCGCGAACTAGGATGCGGAAGATCCGTGTCAGCATATGCGGACGATGTCACCGTAGTGGTGTCGAACGACAAACTCATCGAGGCGATCGGCACTACACTAAGAGAATACGAAGCGGTGACAGGAGCAATGATCAACCAGGAAAAGTCAGTGGGCCTGCAGCTCGGCACCTGGAGAGGCCGGTCCATGCCGTCCAACAGCGTCGTCGGACGCTGGACGGACGGACCGGTTAAATTGCTAGGGGTCTGGTTCGGTCCGGACCTCCAGACGGACAAAAACTGGGACGAGGTGACGAGCAGGGTGGCTTCTCTCACCCAGAAATGGGCGGAGAGGAAGCTATCCCTGAAAGGTCGAGCGGAGGTGGCTAACGCGTACATCGCGTCCGTCATCTGCTACCGCCTGACCGTCGTACCTTGTCCTAAGCCTCGCCTGACTGCGCTGGAGCGTTTGCTCTTTCGCTTTTTGTGGAAGGGACGCGCTCCGGTGGTCAGGCGGTCCATCTGTTGTCAACACCCGCTACGTGGAGGGCTGGGCATGCCGTGGCTGATGATGCGCAGACACGCGCTCAGGCTACGACATCTCCACCTCTTCCTCGACGGTGATCAGGTGTGGTCGCCGTTTGCTAGACACGTATTTCCCCAGCTCGTTTCCTTGACGGAGCTGCAGTCCTGGGTCAAGCGAAGACCGAGAGGGAGCGCCTGGAGACTGCAATATGTCTTCAGGCGCTCACAGCCCTCGACCAATCGGGCAATGTGATCGGTGGAAACTCCACCTCGGCATTCTATAGAGGATTAGTGGAGGGGAAGAGCGACGACGTACTTGGGGAAACTCTAGGCGTCGACGAAAATAAACTAGCCAATCTCTTCGGAAGAACTTTCGGGCCAGGGCCTATGGACAACTTCCAGAAATCTCTGGCCTGGCACTGCTACCGAGGAGCCTTGCCAGTTCGGGATAAACTCTACAGGCATGGAGGTGCCGTCAGCCGGGCATGTCCGAGATGCGCGCAGGGCGACGAAACCGTCCTGCACGCACTCGTCCAGTGTCCGAAAATTGCTGACTTGTGGGTTTATGTCGAACACATGCTGTCGCGTTTAGGACGGATCCGACTATCATCTGAGTCCATCGTGAGGATTGCCCCGCCCTCCTCCTTTAGCCGGGAAGGGCAGGCAGTTTTTATCTGTCTGGTGGCCATGGCGAAAGAGATAGTATGGTGGACACGTTTGAAAGGGCTGAAGACGAGCAATTACCTCTTCGGTGATGCTCTGATTGACTTTTTCAAATTTCATTTGAAAAGGAAAATCAGGGTAGAGAGGGAAGTGCTCTCCTCCCAGCATTTTGTTGAAAGATGGGTGAGAGAAGCAAGAATGGCCCGAGTGAATGGGCCTACTCTGAGTATATATCTGTAAATTAAAGGTGGAAAACAGGGAGAGGGCACTTGCCTTGGTGGTCAGGGTCATTGTGGCTTTTTACTGGGCTTTCTCCACAAATGTCCCTCCGAAGTCTCCCCCCTATTGGGGAATTTTTCATTGTTATTTTTTGTTACACCCTCTGTTTTTTTTTGTTTTTTTTTTTACACGCAGAAATGCCCATATGTACCGTCCTGTATCCTGCACTGTCCTTAATGTCTACTTTATGTAAACCCTTGTGGTTAATAAAGAAATCATTATTATCATTATTATTATTATTATTATTATTATTATTATTATTATTATTATTATTACTCTTTAAGTCTCAGTCATTGATGTCAGTTAACTGGAAAGTTTGTTGAGATTAATATCAAACCACTACCTGCAGCCTGAGATATTCAGGACGTATCGGAGGGTTCTTGCTGTTCCCAGCAAGCATGCCTTTTGAAGCGTTCCAAAAAGCGTGAAGGGGCCAATTTTCTTTAACCATCCTTGAAAACTTTTTGAGATAGTCCCTAGTGCGCCTATGACAATCGGGATCACTTTGACTTCATGGCAGTTCCAATTCCTTTTTAACTCGCACTTTAAGTCCTGGTATCGGTTAATTGTTTCCCTCTCCTTCTCTTGCACTCTCGTGTCGAAAGGGCAGGCCACATCCACAATCAGGCACGATCTTTTTTCTTTGTCCAAAACCACCAGGTCAGGTCTATTGTGTTTCAGTTTCTTGTCCGTCTGTATCCTAAAATCCCACAGCAGCTTCACCTGATCGTTTTCTATCACCGCCTCTGGATTATGCTCATACCACATCTCAGAATGTGGTAAATTGTTTACTTTGCATAGGTGCCAGTGAATCACCCTGCCCATCACATCATGTCTCCAGCCCTTATAGTGAGTCTGGGCTAGGTGTTTACACTCGGATACAATGTGAGCCACAGTCTCCTCTCTCTCTCTCCACAGATCCTGCACAGTGGGCTAGCCTCCTCCTTGTAAATGTGGTGATTTAACCACTTCGTTTTGAGGGCCTGCTCCTGCGCAGCCATTAACATTCCTTCTGTAGCCTTTTTAAGGTCTCCTCTTTTCAACCAGTTCCATGTCTGTGGATCTCTAAATTCAGTTTTCCCAAAGAAGGTACTATGAAGAGATATTTCCTGAAGGCTGCTCTTTCTCCTTGATGTTATTTCCTCCTTGGACATCCCCTGGCCTATTGTCCCCTCCTTCAGTACAGTTCTGAGCATTGGCTCCTTACTATCAGTCATGTATTTGTGTAGGTTGTTTTTCTCCATCTGAACACAGTCCTCTATGCTGATAAGACCTCTTCCACCCTCAGATCTCCTTAGGTAGAGTCTATCGACATCACTCCTCTTGTGGAACCTGTTGTAGATAGTCAATAGCTTCCTAGTCTTCCTATCCATTTTTTTTTGTTCAGCAACATTCCATCTCAGAATTCCCGCACTGTACCTAATAATAGACACAGCTCGGGAATTTACTGCGCTTATGGCATTTCTGCTGTTCAGATGTGACTTCAATACGCTCCTTACTCTCCGAATGTATTCAGTTCTTAACAATTCCTTCATTTTTTTGTTCTTGATGCCATCAGCCTCCAGCACGCCCAAATACTTGTGTCCTTCCTCAGAGTCAATTTCCTTTATCATCTCACCTGTTGGTATCTGGATTCCGTTACTTCTGCTCAACCTACACCTCCTCATTACAATGACTCCACACTTACTAATACCAAATTTCATACATATAACATTGCTGAAAATACGGACAGTGTCAACAAGCACATCCAACTACTTCTCACTCTTCCCAAAGAGCTTAAGATCGTCCATGAAGAGGAGGTGATTGATGGGAAGCCCTCCCTTTCCAAACCTGTATCCTGCTCTCACTTTTCGCAGTACACTGGTCAGGGGCATCAGGGCAAGGACAAACAACAGAGGGGACAGGCTATCTACCTGGAAGATACCTCTCTTGATCTTCGCGCTTCCCAAGGATTCTCCAGTTGATGTCAACTCTGTTTCCCATGACCTCATACTTTTGCCCAACAACCGTGTGATGTTATCTGCCACCTTGAAGATCTCCAGGCTTTTGGTGATCCAAGAATGAGGCACCATGTCAAATGCCTTTCTGTAGTCTATCCATCCCATGGCAAGATCAGTGTGTCACCTCTTGCAATTTCCCATTACCATCTTATCAATATGTAACTTGTCCTTTGTACCACGTGACTTCTTTCGGCATCCTTTCTGTTCGTCCGGTAACAAGTTGTTTGTGTGGAGGTGATGGTAGATTTCCTCAGACACAATGCTCGTCAACAGTTTCCACATTACGGACAGACATGTGATAGGTCTATAGTCGGTAACATCATTTCCCTTGATTCGGTCTTTCATTATCAGAATTGTGGTACCTTTTGTCAACCACTCTGGTACCTCACCTGACATCAAGCAGTCATTGAACATGGTTGTCAGTTTCGGGTGGAGGGATGTTATATTGTTAATCCAATACCCCTGCACACCATCTGGGCCTGGTGATTTCCAGTTGGTTAGTTTTTTGGCCTGCTCCTTAAGAGTGTCAACTGTGATACTCAAATCAGTTTGTTGGTGTGCCTGTTCACTGATCTCCTTCTGTACTGTCTCAATTCACACTGCCTGGTCATTATGTCTAACATCCTGCTCCCATATTCCTCTCCAGAATGTTTTAGTTTGTTCCGCCTCAGGGATCAAGTCGTTGCCTCTTTCTCTCCCTTCAAGCTGTCCAAACAGCATCTTCTGGCTGTTGTCGAACATGCGGTTCTGTTTATACTGACTGACTCTGTTCTCGTATCGCCTGATTTTTGCACTCTTTGCTACAATGCGTTGCTTCAGTTCCTCTATGATAATATTTAGCTTTTTCCTCCTAGTTTTGTACTTTGTTTCCAGTCTATTTTTAGTGTCTATGTTTTTTAGTGTCCCATTCAGTAGGGACTCAATCTTTCCAATGTCATTTCTCATTTCCCTGATTTGACCACTCAGTCGTTTCTTCCACCAAGGCTCTGCTCTTTCTTGTCTGTTGTTTCCTCTCGCTTTTATACCAAGTAGTTTCCTCGCCGTATTTGCTGTTGCTTTGAGGATATTGTTGCACTGGTGAAGGCTCCTCGCCTCAAGGTATGGGATGACTTTGTTTACCTTAGCTGTTGTTTCTTTTAACTTTTTCCTGTCTACAAATCTAGGTTCATAGGTCTCCCACTATCATTGTTCAATTCATCTACCACTAAATTTAGGATATCAACCAAATCTTGTCCTAGCCCGTCAGCATTCATCTCCTCAGTGGCCGTATCTCTGTTCCAGGTATTATTTATCTCAGTATTCAGATCATTGCCTGCTTCGGGTGGTTCCTCCGTTCTCTCGCCCTCTTCACCTTCATTTCCCACTGGCTCGTTTGCGCGGCATACTCCACCCTCCATCTCCAAGCCAATCTCTCTGCCCAGTTCCTCCAGTTCCAGCTCGCTTATACACCCATTAGTTCTTATTACCCGAGCCTGCCCGGCCAATTTTTGTTCATTTAATATAAATAGACCTATCTCGTTCCAGATGTTATGCATCCGTTTCCTATAGCCTTTCTCCTTGGGGTTACTCTTCAGGTAACATTGCAAAACAGTTCTATTCAATTCATTCGTCCAGTTGGTTCTGGTCCCTTTCCTTCTTCTTCTTCCCCCGACACCAGCAGTATTTGGTTGACAGCCAGTTCCCTGCTGCTGAGCCAGGGAGCACCTGTTGGGTGAGAGTCTGTCACATGACGTTCTAGTCTCCATTTCACCGTTATTCGAACTGTTTAGGTTCGACATTTAAACACTCTTATCGAGGATTGGCGAATGTATGGTTACATAACCACCATGGATTCACCGCCTCCGGTGATTGCGTCACTCCACGTGGCTCTTGTGTGGCATTATCACGCTGTAGACGATCACAAATAAACAAACAAACAAACAGGCTGAAAAACCCCCAAACTTGAATAAGCATAAGTTTCATTGTAATGTAGTGTTCGAATGTCTGACTTAGTTTTTCCCTTCCTTTCTCTGTCCGTCCGTTTGTTTCTCTCTTCATTCTTATTTTCTTTACGTTTTTTTAATTTTTTTTACTTTTGTTGCTGTTGCTGTGCTGCTTTGATTTCGATTTTGGTTTTTTCTTTTGAGTCTATCTATATATTTTGATGCCTTCCTCTTTTTTAGTAAGAATTCTACAATGTGGTGGCGGTGCTGTGCTAGCAGCAACTAGCAGGAGGTAGTGGGAGAGAATAGCGGCGGTAGCTATACTAAGGCAGTGGTGGTTGTAATGTGGTCGTATTAATGTAGTGATGGTGTCCTCTTTTAGTAGGAATTCTACAAAGTGGTGGTGGTGCTGTGCTAGCAGCAACTAGCTGGAGGTAGTGGGAGAGAATAGCGGCGGTAGCGATACTGAGGCAGTGGTCGTGGTGATGTGGTCGTATTACTGTAGTGATGGTGTTGTAGTTGGGGTATAAATTTGAGTCGATTTGACCAGAGTTTTCATCGTGGTAGTGGTGGTGGTATTGGTGGTGAAATAATAATCTGTAGTCGTTTAGTAGTGGTGGTGATGTGGTCGTATTACTGTAGTGATGGTGTTGTAGTTGGGGTATAAATGTGAGTCGATTTGACCAGAGTTTTCATCGTGGTAGTGGTGGTGGTATTGGTGGTGAAATAATAATCTGTAGTCGTTTAGTCATTTTGCCATTTTCGACTCCAACATTCCTGATCCAAAATTAAATATTAATCTTATTTATCAATATTGTCTCGTGATATCGACATCCTCCCCTTTCGTAAGTTAACAGAAGGTAGTGGGGGATAGCGGTGGTAGCAATGAAGGAGTGGTGGCGGCGGTGATGGGATAGTGGTAGTAATGATGGATGGGCGGCGGCGGCGGCGGTGACTGTAGTGATGGCGTTGTCGTTACTGATGTCCGTTCGGTGAATCTATGGGGTTAGTCGCGTACATATGTTGACATAAATTCCCTTAATGTTGGAATTAAACATTTTGTTAAAACTTGGGACAATAATAATAGTAATTATTATTATCATTATTATGTTGAGATTGGTTGTGGTGGTGGTGAAATTGCCGTTATCTGGCTGTTGTGTTTAGTGTACACAGAGGAGTGATGGGGTAGGTGGTGTATCTAGTTTCTGGTGTTGGTGAAATTGCTGTTGTTTGGCTGTTCTATATAGTGTAGACAGAGGAGGGGGGGTTCTTCTTCTTCCATTTATAGCCATTTCCTTTTTTGAATATACAATGTACATTATTATTATTATTATTATTATTATTATTATTATTATTATTATTATTATTATTACAGTTGCATTTATCTTGCTTTATGTTCATACGAGTTATCACCAAGTCACAACCAGTGACCTCAAGAGACAACAAGGTCCGCCATGTTCAAGAAAGAACATACATACTCACACATGCATCTTTAGTGTTTAGACTTGTGATGTACTTATATTGACAGAATCTTCCTTAGTATATGGGCAGTTCCCATTAGTACTATCTTTTGTATTTCTCCTATACGCGGGTTTCCTGGGATTTGCGATAAGTAATCATTAGACCCCTTAGGTATCATTCCCAGAGCGCCTACAACCACTGGCATTGTTTTAGTTCTCAATTTCCACATTTTTCCAATTTCTATCTCCAGGTCCTTATACTTGCTCAATTTTTCAAATATTTTTATAGATACATTCTTGTCTATTGGAACAGACATATCAATTAGCAGGCATACCCTCTTTTTGAAGTCCTTCAATATTATATCAGGTCTATTTGCATCTATTTTTCGATCTGTTTGGATGCTAAAGTTCCACAAGATTGAGATGTGATCTTTTTCAAGTATGGGAGGTGGTTAATGCTCCCACCAATTCTTTTGATGTGGCAGGTCAAAATGCTGCACCCATTTTTTATTATGTTGGCTTGGTAATTTTTTGTTGGCAGACACTGATCTTGTGCTGATATAATCAGTCCTTCAGTCTCCGATTTCAGTCCAGAGGATGCCAACCACTGATGGGTTAAAGTTTTGTCAACATCAGGATTGTTAGCTCGCTCTGGGTATTTTCCATACAGAGGCTTTTCTTGCCATTTCTTAGCCAGTTTCTGTAGCAGTTCCTTCTTTGCAGTTACTTTTACCTGCTTTGCTTTTTCTGTGTTTTCCATTTCAGCAGTAAATGGGACTTCTGAAATTTGTAGTCCATTACTGTATCTTTGTGCATCTTTTGTAATGGAATATGATCTTTTGATGCTTTCGTGTTTCAAAACGAGTTTGATCATCCAATCATGTGATTCACTTAGATATGTAGATAATCCAATTGTTGCAGTTTTCAACGCAATGTCTAACTGGATTAACCCACGTCCTCCTTCTTTCCTAGGGAGATATATTCTATCTATATCTGCCTTAGGGTGATGCATTCTGTGCATTGTTAAGAGTTTTCGAATTTTTGTATGGAGCCTACGGATCTCTGTGCTTGACCAGTTGATGACATTGTAACTGTAGGTTACTACTGGTATGGCAAGCGTGTTTATGGCATCGATCCTATTCCTTGCATTCAATTCCGTTCTTAAGATTGCTCTTACTCTGCGGTAACATTCCTTCCTTATCCTTTCCCTCATTGTCGAGTGCTTGATTCCGTCTCCTTCACAAACACCTAGATATTTGTAAGTTTTTTCTTGATCAAGTTCTCTTATCACGTTCCCCCGATCAAGATTAATGTCTGAAATCTTCAGCAGCTTTCCTCTGGTGAACGTTGCTTTGGCGCATTTGTCTAGTCCAAACTCCATTTTAATGTCATCAGTGAACTGCTCCACAGTGGATAATAGCCCTTGCAATTGTTCATCATTTTTTGCAAATAGTTTCAGGTCATCCATGTAGAACAAGTGATTAATGGTTTTATCATAGACTTTATATCCATGTTTTGTTTCATTGAGCATTTTACTTAATGGTATAAGTGCGATGCAGAATAAAAGCGGTGATAAAGTGTCACCCTGAAAAATTTCACAATTAATATTAACTTCTCCAGCTTCCAGTGATTTTGTTTCACTATTCAAAAGGAGTGTCGTTTTCCATGTCTTCATACTGAATGACAAAAACCTCCTGACAACGGGGGATATTTTGAAAATCTCTAAACATTTTTCAATCCAACTGTGTGGCAAACTATCGAATGCTTTTTTATAATCTATCCAAGCAATCGATAGATTTTTGTGTCTATTATGACAATCTTCCAGTATCATTTTGTTAACCAGAAGCTGATCCTTACAGCCATATGAACCTCGTTTACACCCTTTCTGCTCAGTGGGAAATAGGTCATTTGTTATCAGGTGGTCATATGTGTATTCAGTTAGGACTGATGTTAAAATTTTATACATTGTGGTCAAGCAAGTTATCGGTCTGTAATTTTTGGGATTGTTTGTCTCATCATTCTTCGGAAGCAGGAATGTAATGCCGTTAACTAGCCATGATGGTAACTTTTCTGGCTCCTTAACTATTTCATTGTAAAGTTGGGCTAACAGCTCATGAGACTCTGTGAAGGCATTTATCCAAAAGTTTTGTATTTTGTCTTTTCCTGGGGATTTCCATTTGCTGGTTTTTCTTAGAGCCAAGCGCAACTGTTCAACTGTTATATTTTCGCACATTTGTTCCTCAAGGTGAGCTCTATCTTTCATTTGTCTGTCTATCCATGGGGCATGTATGTTATGAACTTTTTCTTCGGCCCAGATCTTTTCCCAGAATTCTTGCAATTCCTCCGTGGGTGGTATTGATTTAGCAGTTATTGTTGACTTACCAATTTTTCTGTAGAAGTTTCTTTGGTTGTTTTTGAACATATTATTATCCTTATAGAATCTAGATCGTTTTTCAAAGCGCCTTATACGAGCAGCTTTGGCCGACACTTTTTGTTTGATTATTTCTATCAGCATGTCTATGTCACTTGTTGATTTTATACTGTACTTTTTTTTCAATTTTCTAAGTTTAGTTTGTTTAACATGTTCACCTACTTTATAGTTTGTTAACATTTCTATGTCAGATCGGAGAAGGTTTATTTGTCAATTGACGTTCTCTTGCCAAGTAGATTTCTTTTGGGAATTCCTTTGTTTTTTCATCTTCACTCCACATAAGTGAATGGTGACTTTAGCCGATGCACAATAGAGATGATTTAAATCAGTAATGTTTAGTTTGTTTGTGATGATAATGTTTTTGAGAATTATGTTAGTCTTGTGTATTATCTTTTGGTTCTGTTTGGAGTTCTGGATCTTAGGGAGGGTGTCTCGTTGCCCCATGTCAGATTCTTTCATTTTCATCCATTCGATCATAATTTCATCCTTCAAGTTGGCAAGTTCATTCTCATTCATTTCTTTATCATTTACGATCTCATTATTTTCATTTGGAGTTTCATCTTGAGCATGCACTCCCTCCACTTTTTCGATCCTTTCTTTAATTTGTTCTGTTGCCAGTGATTCCGCCCCAACCCTGGGATTCGAAGTGTTACAATTTACCTCGTTTTCACTGACACATGTTTCATTTTCCCTTCGCTGACTTTGTGCTAATAGCTTGATCTGATCAATTTCTATATCAGTTAGTAACTTTTTTCTTACAATATTTCTTCGTATATTGGCTAGTTTGTTGCTGTCAATATAGCCTCTGTTTTCGGGATGTTTCTTTTTCCAGTTGATATATGTCTGTTCTGTATTCGATGTATTTGATGGGTAGTACATGGCAGTGTAGAAAGCAACAAGGACTTCTTTATTATCTTCCCTTGACCATTTTTCTCTCTTTTTCTTTGGATTTCTTGGTGGTGAGCATGGAGGGCCAACAGTAGGAGTATTCCGGTTATGGGAGGTCTCCAGCTCCGAAGTGATGGGAAGGTTTGAACCATTAGCTGATTTTTCGACCCCAGTCTGGTTCCTCACTGAGGGACGCGGCCCTTTTTTACCCGGGTGACGGCCGATCCGGTATGAGATTTCATCATTAGACATCTACTTTATTTTGTCGCGTTTTATCCTTATCCGCCAAGGGGTAATCTTTTCGTGTTACCACTTCTAGAACGAGTGTCAACCAAGACTAGAGGGGTCGTTCTCCCCTAGAGACATGGCTATTCCCCGCCGGCCGCCATCCCGGTATTTCTTGGTCACGGGGTTTTCTTTTTTTGTTTTTTTTTTAAATTGTTATGATCATGAGTGGTTCCTTAATGTGAGCATCGCGTGGCTTAAGAATGAACTTATTAATAATTGTCTCCACTCCAGGCACAAGTCCAGCAATCACCCAGTGCATTACAATAATATAATATACTTTTTGCTGAAGTTGCCTGTTATTGTTGTTGGCTATGTCGGTGGTGGTGCTGGGGATGTTTATATTGTTGGTGAGGAAGGGGTGAGCTAGCAGTGCCATAGTTGTTGCTGTTGACGTTTGGCCGGTGGCCAGGTCACTAAGTCAATCTATTTATATATTTTGCTAGCTTCTCCCTTGTCTAGTGATACCGCCACCTTCCCCTTTCTCTCTCAAGTTAACAGGAAATAGTGGTGGTAGCAATGAAGGAGTGGTGGCGGCGGTGATGCGATAGTGGTAGCAATGATGGATGGGATGGTGGCGGTGGTGGCGTTGACGTTACTGAGTTTTGTGATATGTAGTATATATGAGTGTGTGTCGCGTATGTTTAATATATATTGTGTTGACATATTCCCGTAAAATTGGGATTAAACATTTTTTAAAAACTTGAGACAATAATAATAGTAATTATTATTATGAAGCTGGGATTGGTGGTGGTGGTGGTGAAATTGCCGTTATCTGGCTGTTATATTTAGTGTGATGGGGTAGGTGGTGTATCAAGTTTCTGGTGTTGGTGAAATTGCTGTTATTTGGTTGTTGTATATAGTGTAGACAGAGGGTGTTTTCTTCCATTTATAACCATTTTCTTTTTTGAATGCAAAATATATAATACAAAATTGAATATTTGAGCGATATAACAAGATAATATGGATCCGAAATTTTATGGGACTTGACTCGGTGTTTTATGCAACATTTGTACTAAGAATTGTTATTTGACAATTGATTTAAATATGTTAAAAATCAAAAACTTACGGGAGCGATTTCATGACCTTCTACCACCTCGTGCGTTATTATTATTATTATTATTATTATTATTATTATTATTATTATTATTATTATTATTATTGTTCTTTGAGTCACAGTCATTGATGTTATTTAACTTGAAAGTTTGTTGAAATGAATATCAATCTGCTACCTGCAGCCTCATATATTCAGGACGTATCGGACGGTTCTTGCTGTTCCCAGCAAGCATGCCTTTTGAAGTGTTCCAAAAAGCGGGCTGGACTAATCTTCTTTAACCATCCCTGAAAACTCCTGGAGATAGTACCCAGTGCGCCTATGACAATCGGGACCACTTTGATTTCATGGCAGTTCCAAATCCTTTTTACCTCCCACTTTAAGTCCTGGTGTCGGTTAATTTTCTCCCTCTCCTACTCTTGCACTCTCGTGTCGAATGGGCAGGCCACATCCACAATCAGGCACGATCTTTTTTACTTGTCGAAAACCACCTGGTCAGGTCTATTGTGTTCCAGTTTCTGGTCCGTCTGTATCCTAAATCTCACAGCACCTTTACCTGATGGTTTTCTATCACAGACTCTGGCTTATGCTCATACCACTTCTCAGAATGTGGTAAATTGTTTACTTTGCATAGCTGCCAGTGGATCACCCTGCCCATCACATCATGTCTCCAGCCCTTATAGTGAGTCTGGGCTAGGTGTTCACACTCGGATACAATATGAGCCACAGTCTCCTCTCACTCTCGACAGATCCTGCAGAGTGGGCTAACTTCCTCCTTGTAAATATAGTGTTTCAGCCACTTCGTTTTGAGGGCCTGCTCTTATATTATTCTTTCCAGCATAGTTACGTCCCTTTACGATCTGTGTTCAAATCCCGCCGAGTTTAACTTTGCCATTCATCCTTACGGGGTCGATAAAATAAAGTACCAGTAACGCACTGGGTAATTGCTGGCCTTGTGCCTAAAGTAGAAACAATTATTATTATTATTATTATTCCTTCTTCTTCTTCTTCTTCTTCTTCTTCTTCTTCTTCTTCTTCTTCTTCTTCTTCTTCTTCTTCTTCTTCTTCTTCTTCTTCTTCTTCTGTAACACTTATTCCTGAGAGTGTCATAGGGGCAGAAATCTCAAACACTCATTTCAGTGAGTCCTGTCAGAAGCAACATACTCCTTCTGATCCGGCTGGAATCCCAAACGTGAACAGACAAGCTCAAGGATATTATCCAAACATCTTGTTCGAGGTCTACCCCAGGGTCTCTTGCCAGTTGATTTTGCCCGTAAAATTGTCCAGCGATTCTCTCCTGAGACATTCTAACCAGATGTCCATAGTATCGGAGCTGTGATCTCTCATTTCTGTCTCCTGTGACTCTGATCTCCGAGTTATACACTCTTTTGAGTAACGTTATTCCAAAGACCCTTCGAAAAAACACGATTTCGGCCGTTTCTATTCACGATCGTATTCTGTCGGACACTGGCCAAAATTAATTAACATGGTTAACGGTTGGCAGTAATACCGAATTGAAGATAGCGAATTTGGATTTTACACTTCATCCCTTCTTTTGATTACCGAATGCTGAATTTCCTGCACTAACACCTACAATTC
>OZ024742.1:269814949-269844949 GCA_964016885.1 Eledone cirrhosa | reverse complement strand
CATTTGTGACCTCAGCATCTGTGAGGTTAGACAACGCCCTCGGATACACCGCTTGTACATCAGATGATGCTCTTTAGGATATTCTGTTAAGTTCGCGATGATCCACTTGTCTGAAGAAAGGAGAACCCCATACAAGCTACTTGTAGCAGGTAGGGAGGAGGACATCTAATTACGAATTTTGGTGGCTGGTCTCCCCTAACGACTTAATTGCTGATCTGGAATCGGATTCCAGCTTATTCTCAAAGTCCTCTCATGTCTTAATTTTGACTGTCTTTACTGTATCTACTGCGACATTTTGCCTGCTTGTACCGCAGGTGTAAGAAGCAGAGCTCATTTTGGAGCCAAGATTTGTAAGCCTCCATCTTTGCTCGAGTATCTTCTTTCACGACTAGATTGGGTTAGGGGTTCCTCTTGTCAACAGGCTCCATAACAAGCCACTTTCACACGCATTATTTAACCACTGAAGCAGAAAGAGCCGCACCGCCCCCTTTCAAAGTGGTCACTTTGCTCAGAACATTCTTTGAATTGGATGTAATAGTTTAATAACAAACCTGCTACCGACTTATTTCTCTGTCAGTGCCTCCCATTTTATCAAGTAGGTCTAGTTGGACCTTAAGTTTTGTAGACTTTCTTGCCTTTAGGTAGTCTCAAGTTGCAGATAAATTGATCATGATCAATTGACAACCAAGGCCTTCTTCTATCACGGATATCCAACACAGAATCGAAGAGATGAGAGGCAATAAAACCAATCAATTATTGATCTCTGTCTCAGATTCCTCTTATATTATGTGTATTTATGAATGTCTTTGTGGTGGGAGGTGTTCATAATAGAGGGACTGTTAATTCAACGGAAGACTAATAAGGCCTCTTCATTCGTGGTTGATCGTGATCGCCGATTCTTCCAAACACTCCTTTCCATGACAGATAGTCAGTGCCAACATGTGCCTAGAATTCTCACATTACGATATATAAATGTATCGCAAATATCCATCATATCTGATGTACTTATCACTATTCCCCACCTACGAACATTTCGTTGTCATACCAAATCTGTGGTCAATGCATTCGGATAACATGAATGTTGCTTTCCTCGGGGCTGAGACTGCACAGACCAATTCTTCACCTTAAGAAGATTTTGGAACACTGCTGGAGCACACCTTTCATCGACTTTGCAGCTGCTTTCGATTCTGTCAACCAAAGCACCCTCTGTAATTTCATAATTGTAAACCTGTGAAACGAGTAAAAATATTTAGAACATACTATAAGCTCTACTCGAGCAAACGTTTGTTGTTTTCTTGCAGAATCTGACCCTTCATATTTCGCCGATGTGTCCGACCATGTTATGTACTTTCTAATGCGTTGTTTAATTTTAACAATGATTGGATTGCAGGGCAGATACTGAAGCGTTGCTGACGTGTTGTCATGGTATTTCAATTCTAGTGCTAATAATGGTTGACGGTAATTACATGGAAGTTCTGTTAGCCATAAGCATCTCAGTGGGTAGAAGTCACTCACATGTAGTCATAAAGATCAATGTAGCTATGAAAATATATCCTACCAATGCACGTAGTAATTAATGGTATGCTTCTAAAAGCAGTCAAGGAATTCGGGTATTTCTCACCACCTTCACTGCCACTGACTAAGGCAAGGATGAGATGCATACCCGCATCAATATGGCATTTGCTCCATTCTGTGTTCTTAACGTGCGGCTATAGTTCAGGTAAGAGTTCTATCTGACAACATATGGATAACGCCGTACTTACGCAAACCTGAAGATTTTGACATTTCCAAGCAGTGGATTGTGTACTATTTTCCAAAGTTCCTTTTAGTCGTGTCCCACGAACATTTCTTGCTCAAAGGCTTTCCTCTACTCAAGAGGTGAACTTATCCAAAATAGAGTTGGCGTAAACGGCAAAGAGGATAGTTAAAACTTGCATTGAGCTCATAATTGATTTTCTCATATATTGCGGTCGTCGTTTGACTGACAGCTACCAGCTGCATTGGTTGTATTTGATCACCATTCCTAAGCCGTCTCTGATTCCGATGCTGTCAATGCTTTGGTTGATCCCAGTTCTAACTTTCCTCTGTAAACGCTGATATAATTAAAGTTAAGTTCCTTATTGTTTGCATGACCTTATACATGCCAGAGACCTGTTCGGAGTAATGAAGACACACATTAATTACCGTTTCATAAGAATGTGTTCTAGTGTTATGAAATACCAAGCGAGAGGATATGGAATAAAGATAGTCGAGGAAACATCTCAGAAAAAGACAGAGCAAACATGGCCAAAGACATAAGGTTCTCAAAGTTAGGTTCACAAAACCTAATATCCCAGACTATTATTCACAGTTCTACCAAAACAGGAAGTGTCTGCAGTTTGAAATGTCAGTCTCAAAGGACGACAACCTATCTGGAAACGAAATGAAAAATTGAGTAAATATAATATTCAAAATTTGAAAATAGAGTTAATGAAATTTGAACAATACGTTCAACAAAGGACCTCTGTGATATGTTTAATTAAATGCAAGAAAATATTTAACTAAAAGTACTTACTCACACACACACACAGAATAAGGGACATAGAATCGTTAGGCACTGCACGCATACTGGGTAAATATATTTCATTTCAAGTGAAGACAAATACCAAAGAAGGCAATTAATATGCCCAAGCTGCACAGAGAACAGCGCCTGATATTTCAAACATAGCACTCAAGAATAATACATTATGATGTATAACATCATTTATTGAAGTTGAATAACATCTACACAAAGAAAAATAAATGGAAATTGATTAAGGAACATGCTGGATAAACTTAATGCTTGGCCAGTAAATCTGCTAGAAATAGTAGTCATATGGTTATAAAGCCATACTCACAAAATGAAAAGGCTAGTTAGATATTTTATACATAGGCAAATTGTTTGAAAATAGGATAGAACGATAATGGCAGAGATATGTTTGAGTTCACAATAGTAATACTAATGTGCACAAAATAAAAGACACTAAATAAAAGACACTAAAAGAGAATAATAATAATTTCGTCATTTGACTGAAGAATTATGAGATAAAACCTTTACCAAATTTGAAAAATAATTGTGCATAATTTGCAATCCCCAAAACAAACATGACGTCAATCGATTCAAATTATGACAATATCCACCCCCTGAAACAGAAAAACAAATTACCGTGAGGAATCATAATTCATAAGTTCCATAAATAAACATAACGTCCAGGTGGAATGAGGCTTATGAATTATATACGGAATTTAAAGCATCAAATTGAAACAAGGGATAGTGTCATGAATAAAATATATTGTACGACAAAAATTCACCACAGTCAAGTTAGTTTTTCCTCTTTTAGGACCAATAAATGGAATTATCAATTCATGGAGGGTGATTGAGTGAATTGTTATATCGTGGAATGTGATATTTTATAAATATTATTTCATTGGCAGAAACGCATTGAACGACAATTGTCGAGTGAAAAGTCGCTTGCATAAGCAATTGCTTGTTTCCCATGATGAACTTGTCTCCATGTGAACTTTCGTAATACAAATGCGTTGTCTCCAATTATCTCAGATTTACAATCTACAAAAAAGAATAAGGCTTAGTTCAATAAAGCGCCAGAAAAATAACCAGATACTCGAAGGTTGATTTTGCATCCAAATAAGGAAACGATTTGAAGAAGGTTCATCGTCAAAATTGTAACAGTTATCAAAAATAAACATAGCATTTGAAATAAAGAGTGCTAATGAAAATACACTAACAATAACAATGCAAAAAATAAGCTGTGCGAAATTGAATGTAAAAATGGCAGCATACACCATTACGGCAACTAGCAGAAAAACTACCCTCCGGGTGCTTTTCTGCTAGCATGTGTAGTGTGTATATTGATATTATACGCAAGTATATATGCATGTAGATATGATCAAATAAAATCGTCATTGAACGAAGACTGTGTTACACTGTCTATGTAATCAGTAACGTAATCCAGGATACATTAAAAAAAGACGATATTATGTATAAACATCATTAGGAGAAAATTAGTGACAGAAATATATGAATATTTATTTAAACGATCGCTAACCGGAAGTGTTGACATTTGAAAATGTTAAAGAAGTGAATCTTTAAATAACTAATAAAATATATTTAGTGAATAGCCACGAATTGTAGTAGATACATTATATAATATTCATTCATTATTTATTCAAATGAATCCAACTTATTTTACTAAGGGTATAACAAATTATAAACCGTACGCAGTCCCGCACTTCGTACTTTATTATAGTTTAGATTCCGTCGCATGCAGATGAAATATAATGATTTAGAAACTTCGCAAAATGAAACTAGGTCACATCTAAATACTGGCCTTCATGAAGAAGCAGAACTATATCAATTTTAATCTGGTGAATATGAGATACATTTCTGCAGTATGTCATTTTGAAAATTGCAACCGTCTAATATGGAAATAATTAAATAATTCGAATTTATAAACTGTATTTGTATGTGTAAACAAAATAATATCAAACATAAAGCCCAATAATAAAATAGTAATACAAATTAAATTCCTGGCTATAAAATGTTGAATGAATACAACAGATCAATGTCAAATAATCATTACAGTTCCCACTGTTGACAGAAAAGTAACAGGAATCTTTCTTAAAGTTACTATATAGGAAACCCAATCAAACAATGGAGAAACAAAGCGACCGAGTGAATTATAAGAAATAAATGTTTACATATCTGAAATGAAAATCTTGACACGTGCAATAATATATTACTGAAACGCAGAGCTGATAAAACAATTAGTTGCATGTTAAACTGAAAGGGATCGATCTTTTGGGATACAACAATGTTTCTTTGGCCTAAGGTAACCTTTTGAATTTGATCTCAAAAAATTTAGTAAATATGCAAGCAAAAATAAATGGGAAAACAAGGAAACACGACAGAAACATATAATGAATACATTTGCAGGGATTAATATATTTAATGTAAGACAAATGAAATGCTTTAAGTTATACTAATGTACGAAGCAACTGGGCAACAAATTCAAATCCTCACGGAATCATACAGTCGAAATATCTTATGACCCTACTTAACTTTCGTGCACAAAATACTGAGATAAATCTTGAATGACGTCTTTAATTTGTCGGAAACAGTAACGTAACTGCTGAAAGAATGAGCTGTATTATATTAATCCTTATGTTATGAAGTCTTAACTTGCCTTCTTATAGTACGCATTTGCCTAACACAAACGATATTCGTTTTCAGATGAAAATATCCGTATGACAAATATAACATTCCAGAAAAACGGAAGAGATCTAATAGTTGCGAAATACAGCGGCAATCACTGCACTTACACAAACAATCATTTTGCAGAATCACCTTTCAAATCTCCGAAATCGACGATCATGTAATAGCACAATACGATGGCTTCCAAGATCCCTGCAACTGTAAAAGGCGACCTGCTCTAATTTGTCGACTCCAAACGAAAAAAGCAGCTCTAGCTATTTACATATTTATATATAGCATAAGTTGAAGTGGCAAATTACAATGTGACCCGTTCCAAAGAATTATAAATATTATGGCCCTGCAAAAATACCTTCTTATCTTCCTCGTTGCCATCGTCTAGGTGATAGAAGCATCCATAAAACGATTCTTTTGTTTAATTGTATCATCTTGCAGACAGTTTGATCAGCTTTTGTCATAAAAACAAATATTGTAATCCTAAATTATTCAAATACGAAACTAATTCTATATGTATGGAGTCTGGCTTCCATTGACTTAACGATTTTGAAAGTGATTCATTTACCAGTTAGTACTATAATTTATAAATATTTTATTCATAGATATATCATATATGGTATCCTATTTGTGCTTTTATTTATATACATATACATACATACACACACACACACACACACACACACACACACACACACATATATATATATATATATATATATATAGTTAGGGAAGCATAACATTGCTTATTGTGATCCAGTTCGTGGTTAAGAAAGCCAGTTTCATGGATGGTTTCAACGCACGGTTAGCGGTAACTCCACAAGTTTGTAAGAATTCCGTTCAATCCGAGCATAAAGTATAAAAGAGAAAACACGGGTAAGCATTAAGAGAAGGATTTTATCCAGGTATTTACAACCGTTTCATTGGTAAGTGCAACCTTATATTGCTATACTGCAAATAGCAGCCACTCAATGATAATTGTTGTTCACATCCAAATTTTCAAAATAGTGAGTAAGTTACTCTTGAAATAGTTCTTAATATATAGCGAAAAACATTTTTTTAAAATTGTATTTACTAGTATAAGGAGAGAGGAAGAGGAATTAGAAAGCGGGGTGGTGGCAAACAGAATAGTATATAGAGAGAGAGGAAGGGGGAGAACAGTTAGGAAGTAGAGTGACAAACTGAGATGGAAGGAGGGGTAGAGGTGGAACGATTCCTTGATCAGTTTTGATACGTAGACTTCATGTCGTCGATTTAGAGTGTAGTGAGTTAAAGAGAATTAAATTGTTCATAGTGGGAGGGATGGAGAGAGAGAGAGATGGGGGGGGGGATATAAAAGGATAAATATATATATCAAAAATAAAGATACAAATAATAATGATAAAAATAAAAGTAAAGAAGGAGTGGGGAGAAAGAAGAAAAGAAAATATAGCCAAAAGGGGGAGGGAAGAAAGGAAGAAAACGAAAAGAATTAGAAAAGGAATGAAGGAGAAGGGAGGGATATAGGTATTGGTTTTTGTGGGTAATTAAAGAGGTTAGAAACAATAAGAGGGTATAAAGTCTAAGTAGATGCAGTTTGTCAGTATAGCAATATAAGGTTGCACGTACCAATGAAACGGTCGTAAATACCTGGATAAAATCCTTCTCTTAATGCTTACCTGAGTTTTCTCTTTTATACTATATATATATATAAAGTTTAGTTAGTACGGTTGGGACCAAATCAAGCACACTTTACAAAGGCAGAATGTATATAATAGAAAAAACGATGAAGTTTCGTTTACATATGAAACATATTTATTGCGTATTCAAACTGTTACGCGCGCTTTGGAGAAGATTGGCTGAAGGTGACCCATAAGAGTTACGGATCCGACTCCAGTATCGATCTGTTCCTCAGACTGGTGATGCCACAAAAGATATATTTAGTTGTGGTATGTGGACCAAGAATGTATATATATATAGGCATTGGCTCTAAATGTTGTTGTGTGGGCGTATGTGTATATTTTGGTGTAATTTGTGAGGCGGCAATGCGGGTGTTAATTCACCAATATTCATGTGCGTATTTACGTGAGCACGCGAGCAATTAAGGATTCTCGTGTGTCTCTGTGCACACACTGGAATCGGGTCCATAAGTCCTATCGATCATCTTGAGCCAGTCATCTGTGAAACGCGCGCAACAGGTCGAAACGCAATAAATAGTTTTTATATGTAAACGAAAGTTCCTCATTTTTTTCTATTATACATATATACATACACACATATATATATATATATATATATATATATATATATATATATATATATATATATATATATATATATATATATATATATATATGTATGTAGCAAACCTGCAAAATATCCCAGTGTTCTTAATCGTACGTTCTTTTCTTTAGGATTCGTTATTATGAATGTCACCCATTATGATGTATGTCATATGCACAACTCAACGAGAAATGTCGAGGTTACATCGCATATTGTCTTACCTAATAGTTTCAGTGTAAATAACAGATATTCTAACATATATGTGTATCCTATTCATATTTCCATTAAAATTAATAGATTCGTAGTGGTTTTTTATACGAAATATAACCTGCGAAGAAAATATATTTGCAGAAGATCTTGCATAGTTGAATGGATCAAGAAATGTTGGCCAACTATTATGTAAGGAGCGACGTTCAAATAGATAATAATATTCCATTTGTTCAGTGAATGTTCTGCTTGTGTTTCCATTGTTGTTATTAGAACTAGCAGAAAAACCGCCCGCGAGTGGTTTTCTACTAGCATAATTAGTGTGCATATTGGTATTATACGCAGATATATATATATGTAAATTGAAAAGTAAATCGACAATATCTTCTTCTTCGCACACTTTTTTCTGAGAGGGTGGTGGTGGCAAACACTCCTTCCGGCAAGTCTGTCAGAAGCAAACATCTCTAACTGATCCAGCTGGATCCCAAAGCGAGACCAGCCAAGCTCATGGATGTTATACAACTATCTTGCTTAGGGTCTACCTCTAGGTCCCTTGCCGTTTAGTTTAAGCCTGTAAAACGTGTCCAGCGATTCTTTACTGAAACATTCTAAATACATACTCATAATATCGGAGTTGTGATCTCTCAATTCGGAGAAGTAGCGGCTCTACCACCAGTGACTCTCTGGTCTCTGAGCTATGCACTTTATCGTGTAACGTTACTCCAAAGACTATTCAGGGGATTTCCATTTCTGCAGTTTTTATTTGTAATTGTATTCTGTTGGTCATTATTGAAGATCGGTAAAAGTTGACAGGAATACCAGGAAGACAGCGAGTTTGGCTTTTACACCTACACCCTTCTCCTGATTGCTGAGGCTGGCGCATTACTGCATCAGCTTTTGCAATTCTTGCACTTAATTCAGCCTCCTGCATTCCATCACTCATGAACACGGCTCCAAGATACTTGAACTTCTCTAACTGCTTCAGTAGAACTCCATTCACATTTATATACATTTGAGGGACTTCTGTCCACCCGTCCATCACACAATGTGTATGGGTGTTTGTGTGAATGTATGCGTGTGTAAAAGGAAGGAAAGGAATACACACATATATGTCTCTAACTTAAAAACAGTGACACACACATACACATGTCTCTAATTTCCGAACGCCGACAAAATCATGCACTAGCACATACATACACTGTCCTATTACCACTTAAGAGCTTTGGCCCGGGAAAACATCACCTCAATTTTGGAACCGTCTGGCTTATCCAGAATTGATTTGAAAAGACTTGACGGTTTTACTCTGTGCTCCTGGTCAAGAGGCAGGTTCCTTACCTGGGACGTCGCACTTAGTGACTCTTTTGCTTCTTCCCACATCATGGATGCAGCGTTAAGGGCGAGAGCTACAGCATCCGCAGCTGAACGGAATAAAATCCTGAAATACAGTGTTCTGTCAGCTAACTAATTATCCAGCCTGTGGCGTTTGACATGTTTGTGGGAGTCGGGCGACTGAGAGCGAGGTTCTTATCTTCACTGGTGGCTCGCCAAACAAAGGTAACTGGTGATGCTCGTGAAAGCACTTGGTTGTTCAAGCACCTCAGCCTCGCCATCACCCCAGGTAACGCGGTGAGCGTGCTGGCTTGCCTAAACAATTATTAGAGAGGTTTTCCAGTGCTCCTCGCTATATTGTTATTGTTTGCTCTGGTTGCGTCTCGTTTGTCCACTCGTTTCGCCTGACTTTTGTGTGGTCTGCGATGTGGGTATTACGTGCTTGTGTATGTTTTTCTCTTTCCTTTTTTCCTTTCCCCTTCCTTTATATATATTACATTTGTTCGTTCTGTAAGCTTTATATTAATTGTTTATACAAATGAGTTTTATAAAAAGAGTTTAACTGTGTTGTTAATAAATAAATAAAATATTATACTTGTATTACCCTCCCATTTCCAACTCACCTATTACGTGCTTGTGTATGTTTTTCTCTTTCCTTTTTTCCGTTCCCCTTCCTTTATATATATTACATTTGTTCTTTCTGTAAGCTTTATATTAATTGTTTATACAAATGAGTTTTATAAAAAGAGTTTAACTGTGTTGTTAATAAATAAATAAAATATTATACTTGTATTACCCTCCCATTTCCAACTCACCTAACGCTGCTATCATGACTGTTCGTGTGTGTTTGTGTAAATGTATGTGCGTGAAAGTATGTGTATTTATGTGAATGTATGTCCGTGGCCGTTTATTTTTATATGTTTGTGTTTGCGTGAATATATATATATAAATATATATACCTTGACCCATCCGGCTGGCGCCCGGCAAGGTATACCTGCATTATATCAATCCAGGAATCCCCCATACACCCCAGTACAAAGATAACGCACGCGCTCTCAAGTCAGCAAGGTGAGTGGGGTGGAGGTTAACGTGCTCTGATGTTGGGTTTGAATACTTTTAGCATTCCCCAGTTCAGCAGCCAGTACGTTAAAGAAAATTGATAGTTACAACAATAAAGGCTGAACAAAGAACACATGTTTTAACAAACAATAATTTGTACAACCATAATGGAAATTCCAAGTAACAGAAAATATTTAAATTACATTGCTAATCACTGATCTCGTAAGAATCATTGATCCCGTAAGAATCACTGATCTCGTAAGAATCACTGATCTCGTAAGAATCACTGATCTCGGAACTCGTCTCGCGGAGAAGCTCTGTAGACGTTGATATCTGGACACTCCTGTCAGGAGCAAGTAAGCTGTAGTGATTTAGAGGCCTACCACCAATCTCCTGGACACTGTTTTCAAGACAAATGAACGCCTCATTGAAGACGACATCGTATGTTACGTTTGGATAGTGTTTGTGTGTTTGTTCCACAGTGCGAAATGATCGGTGAGTTCGCAGTTGAGCAGCATAATAGCAAAACGTTTTCGCAGCTGAGAAGGGACTTTAGCAGTTGCTGCTCCTTGTAGTGTGAGGTGCCAATGGTTGTCATCATGTAACATACCACACATCTGGCAAGCCAAACGGTAAGTGGCCATTGATCGTTCTCAGATCTTGGAAAGACTGTGGTCCTCTAACCTCGAACAGTAACAATGATGATAAGCCGTCTCTGCTTTCGTGAAATAAATAGGTTTTTGTATTTGTGTATACAAAAATATATGTACACGAATATATATATTAAAATAAGAGAATTAAAGTTTAAGCAAAGAATCGTTGCTTTCACACTTAACGGGATTTTCTGAAACTAAAAATATCCGTCTGTGAACGCAGAAGTAAATATTTCGAAAAACGTTATCTAATGCAGATAGCCAGACATACAAAGGCATATAAAAAGAGGGGAATGTTGTGCGACGTCATAAGAAAAAGTGAGGAATGACGTATAACCGGATGTCTTGACATTTGAAATTTTAAAGAAGTGAATATTTAAATAATGTCGTTAATCTTTTAAGAAAATTCAGTAGACAGAAATATCCTCACTTTCTTACTTGGAAAAAGTTACATCTATGGTGCAAATTTGGTGCTGTGTGGTCCAGCCGTTTGGCGAAAATTGGTTTCCTACATAAGGCCGTCAGCTTTATAGTATATATATATATACATATATATATGTCACAGTCACTACTCTCTTTATATACTCACACATACAATCTCTCTTTCTCGCTCTAGCAATTTTATAAAATCAAAAAAACAACAACATACACTCACGCACACGCACACACATCAGCGTATTGAAAACATTCCAAATCGCTTCATATTTCTCTTTCACTCGCTCTCTATATATACCGGAAGCATTGAAATTTGAATTGTTTAAAAGATGTGTCTTGAACTATGCAATAATATTTTTAATATATGTTTAATCATGTGTTGTAGTTAAATTATGTAATATCCATTCATTATTTATTCAAAGTAAGGGCGGATGATTGGCAGTATCAGTAGAGGGTCGGACGCCATGCTTTGACGCATAGAGTTACGGTCCTTGCCATTCTGAGTTCAAATCCCGCCGAGGTTAACTTTGCCTTTCATCCTTTCGGGGTCGATAAAATAAAGTACCAGTAATACACTGGCATAATTGCTGGCCTTGTGCCAAAAGTAGAAACAATTCAAAGTAATCCAACTTATTTCACAAACTGGATAACAAAATTATATTCTGGGTGCAGTTCCGCACTCCTTTCTTTATTATAGTTAAGATAGAACCAATAGCGCTGAAGACCCTTTTTACAGATGTTGTGACTTTAGGAAGAATATGGCATTGTCCTCTGTTAGAAGAACTCTCGAATATTTGCAACAGTAATGTTTCAAAGTGATAAGTTTTAAACGACACGACGGATTAAATCTGCTAAGCTAGAAGAGAATTATTGCTTTTTACAGATATTTATTTTTTTTATTTTTATGATTTCCAAACACACGTCAGACAAGTCGAAAATCGATTGTTGATTTTATAATTAGTTTCCACTTATACATGATTATGATTTAACAGTTTATATTTTAATCACCATTCAGCATAAAACGATCATCTACATGAAATGAGTGTGTTTCGATTATACATTTTTACACATTTCTCTGGAAACAATTATTTTTCAGTTTTTGTCATTGCGTAAATAAGGATGCAACAAACTTCCCCGAAGAGAAATTTGTTGCAGCTTATATTTCATCAGTCAACACTTGTACAGTGTTTTCCCTATAATACAATAGCATTCATGTGTGCACAATTCAACAATTTTAATCTTTTCCTACTTGTTCTGCTCCAGATATGAAGTTATTGTTTAAAGCTGTCGCTCAATGCATTTGTGAGAAATGTTATAGTTCCCAAACTTCATGGATATCAACTGCCAAAGTAATAATGCTCAGGTTCCAATTTCTTATATCAATTTCTATAATATACTAGATTGACCGATTATGGCGGTCAAACGTAGGAGTCTATATACGGAGTAAAACTGTGTTGTGAGCCACGTATTTATATGCTAAACGTTGAGAGGGATATTCAAAATGTATTCCTTCTTCAAATACAAATAGTTCTCATAATCTCACAAAATGTACAAAACATAACGTGAGTTATAGATACATGAGATAAATATACAAAAACATTAATAGAAAAGATGGAACTGAAAAGAAAAAAAAAAGAGAAAAAATGTTCGACTCTAAAGTACACGTGCTTGTACATAATATCTAGAAATGGCATTTATATCTCAAACAGCAGCGCAATGAGAAATGTAACTGGTTTGCAGAAGTCATCTGAAATAGTTTTATGTACTAGAGCAACCATATTTTCTTCTCCAATATCAAAACCTAGCAAAACTATTATTATGCAAACATAGAAGTCAATAGATAAATGAGTGAGCATGACCTAGCAAAACTATTATTATGCAAACATAGAAGTCAATAGATAAATGAGTGAGCATGAGATATTGATGTTAGATACCGGTGTTAGATACCCAAAAAAGGATTTAAAAAAGGATGAATAAAAAATTTGCAGCTTTTGAAACTTATAATACTTAATTGTGCGGAAATAATGTATATGAGTCAATTTTCCTTACTGACAGGAAACATGCTCAAACCTTTCCTTCTGAATTTTAACGCTGCTTACTTGATGTAGAATGAATATAACGAGGATCTATGCTGTTGGCTGTCTTAAAGTTGTCTTCTTACATTCCTAAATGGTTAACAAATAGAGCCAAATATAAATTAGGTACGACTGAACGGAGGTTTGTAAATTCTCTTACAATCTCATAGAGTAAAATAAGTATATAAGAAAAAATGTGGCTACAATATTTGTGGCATTTATACAAAATCTAAGCTAACACAAATGGAAATTACATTAAGCCTTCATATTTAAGTGAAAAATGAAAAAACAAACGAAATATTTTGAGGTTCCGCTTACGTCTCATTGTGTTCTGAATTCATATTTTGCACGTTAATGAAGAACGATCAAAGCACTGCAATTTATACGAATATAATATGATGTTCCAATTAACCTACAAAATTAATCTGGCGTACGTTCACAAGATTATAATGCTTGCGTGGAGAACTGTGCTACTTTCATTTTCGGTCAGTGATGTATTTATAAATTTGCACACACACAGACATACACACAAACATACATGCATACACCCACGCGCGAGCGCGCACACACACACACACACACACACCCACACACACATACACACTTACACACACACACAAACACAAACACACACATATTAATAAGTCCATGGAATGTCTGATAAAGAAGAATGATACGTTTCATTATTCGTTCTAGGCGAACCGTCTAACTGCGTGCAAATATCCTATATCATCTATATTATTATATCTAAATATACTTCATAAAAAGGAAGCTCGGTAAACTGTATTATTTAACCTGCATAATGCATTTGAATTATTTATGATATAATATGATTAAAACCATGATGAATTAAAGACAATGATCGCACATGCGGTGGGGGCCAGTATAAAACAAACCCTTAAGGAACATATATTCAAACTTAATGGCAAAGCATATGCTCAGGAGAAAAGAGCAGGCATTGGCGTTAGCATTGTAGGTGACTTAGCTAACCTCGTTATAGTATATTGAGACAAAACGCTTAAGGACCAATTAGACGACAATGTTATAACCCTATGTACTCCCGCTACGTAGATGACATAAATATTGTAGTAAAAGACCCCCCACAGAAGAACAGTCAGAATTTAGAGAAGAACACCATGGAAAGCAACCAGTAAATATCTACATCCATCCACAAGAGTATCAAAGTTACTATGGACTACCCAAATAAACACCCCGACCATAGATTACCTATACTAGACAATAGTCTGGTTGCAAACTATTAGTAATAGAACGCAAATCCTACATTCCTGTTATGCCAAACCCAAGACCTCTAAATACCTGATCCACCGAAACGCAGCTGTTTCGGATCATATAAAGATCAACATAGTGATTGCGGACTTAGTAAGAGTGAAGAGAAACGTGTCCCGCATGTGCAAACCCAACGAATTAGAGAGACACATACAACACTTCATCCACTGCACGCAGTTTGCTGGCTTCAATTAGAGAGACAAGGTCAGGGTATATAAAGGAGCTAGAAACAAATGGGCAAATTTTATTGAACATGGTGCAAATATAACTTGCGCCATGTGCAGGAGCACATTTTGGAAGAGAATAGAAAGGATTAAGAATAAGGCAAATAAATTAAACTTATGGTACGATACAATAAATACCAGAGTGTAATGTTCGTCAACACAACCCCTAGATGCGAACAAGCTTAAATTAAATATTAAGATAGTTGAAAGACCAGGTATTCTTATAAAAACCCTAATTAGCAAAACATAACCATTACAAAGAACTCCTAGTGCTGATTGGAAATCCATTGTCTGCCAGCTAAGCCCACAAATTAAGTGCAAAACTAGGAAGGTAGTATATGACATAAGATGTACTGAGGAACAGTGTAGGAATAAGAATATTGCATAAATAGGTGAAACAGCCCGTAGCATATGAGAAAGGATAAGTGAACACTGGCGAGAATTCCAGGATGGGAAAAATTCATCAGTACTCCATCAACATTAAAAAATATAACATGTAAGCACATTAGAGAATATAGAGATAACAATTATATCCACACAAGGAAAAGATGCACTGCTCAGGCAAATCACAGAGGCAACGAATATAAGGGACTCCACCAAGATTAAACAGAAAACATGAGTGGAATTACAACATCACTACAAGTGATTAAGGACAGACACACAAAAACCAAACTAACAAAACAAATCAGACACACAGAGATAGAACAAACAAACCAACTAGTGTCAAATTATTAACCACATAAATAAATGAATAAACGCACACACACAAGCACAAACACACATAAACACACACAAACACGCACACAATGTAACACATGCGTAAACTAAGCACACAACACACAAAAATAAGATGTGGTAGTACAGATGTGTGAGACAAAATAAAAACCTAGTCACTGAGGAGGTCAAAGAATGTTTGACGAAAGTGTTTTGTCAATATATAAACGACCTTCCGGTTATCGAACCAATCGGAAACTTATAATAAACTGAAGTGAAACCCAACATTTTGATGACCATTCCCTATGAGTTTTGAAGTAGTGACTATGTCACTTATTTAGTCTCGGCAAAAACAAAGGAAAGCAGCCGATGGCCAAAATCTCGCTCGTTAACAGTTATCAAGATTGCATATCCCTTCGCTTCCGCCGAGAATTATTGACGCTGGATTCTTATAAAATTCAAATGATGTTTAAGAGCTAATTAAACAGAACCGGTCCAGCAAAAAAATAGGAATTAGTATCAGTGCTCTGAAATAGCGAGGTAATATGAATGTATGTTATAGTATATTCGGTTTCTTCCCTTTGTTTAGTTAGTCACACAGTTACTACTTTATAACTCATAGCGAATGATCTTCAAAATATTTTGAAATAAACATACAGTATATTATCAAATATACTATACATACTTTCATGAATACATCGCTATTTCAGAGCACTGGTACCAATTCTTGATGTTTGCTTAACTGGCAACTGCTCTGCTTAATCAGCTCTTAAACATCACTGGAATTCTATAACAATCCAGCTTCTATATATCTCGTCGGAAGCGAAGGGCTATGCAATCTTGATAACTGCTAACGAGCGAGAAATGACCATCAGTTGTTTCCCTTTGTTTTTAACGGGACTAAGTAAGTGACATAGTCAATACTTTCAAACTCATAGCGAATGCTCTTCAAAATGTTTCTCAATAAACATACGGTATATTATCAAATATTCTATATATATATATATTTATATATATATATATATATATATATATAAACGGAAAAAATGAAACAAAATTTCATTTCCCACTCTTAGTACGGCTGTTACTTAAATAAAAGTATATACACGTACATACATATATGTATACAGACATACAGTAGTATGTATATATATATATATACATACATGCACACATATATACATGTACGTATGGATTCACCGAAAATTTATTACAATGCTCGGTGTGTTTGTAAACAAACATGCCGTATAAAACAGTAGTGTCTAGCAACCATCGTTGCTCGTTTGTTCAACACTGACAAAGGAACGCTGTACTAGTTTCAAGCTTATTAGCTATCGTCAGCAACGTATATCATCCTGCCAGATTGTTGAACGTATATACTTACCTTATGCATATTAACGGCTGAGTAGCCCAATTTGCATATCGAGTGGGTTAATCAGCCGGGTGCACCGAAAACGATAAACGGAAAAAATGAAACGAAATTTCATTTCCCACTCTTAGTACGGCTGTTACTTAAATACATATATGTATACAGACGTACAGTAGTATGTATATATATATACATACATGCACACATATATACATGTACGTATGGATTCACTGAACATTTATTACAATCCTCGTACATACATATATGTATACAGACGTACAGTAGTATGTATATATATATACATACATGCACACATATATTCATGTACGTATGGATTCACCGAACATTTATTACAATGCTCGGTGTGTTTGTAAACAAACATCCCGTATAAAGCCGTAGTGTCTAGCAACCATCGTTGCTCGTTTGTTCAACACTGACAAAGGAACGCTGTACTAGTTTCAAGCTTATTAGCTATCGTCAGCAACGTATACCATCCTGCCAGAGTGTTGAACGTATATACTTACCTTATGCATATTAACGGCTGAGTAACCCAATTTGCATATCGAGTGGGTTAATTTATATATAAAAGTTATAATTAGAGAAATTCAACCAAAAGGAAGAAGTGTTTATTAGTTTTCAATTGTTTCCAAGGAAGAGATCAAAATTCAAAGAGTAAACTTACATAATATCAATATTTCAATCGATAGACGCACCTGGTATCAACAGCTAGCAGAACCAAATCCTTCTCATCAGAACATATTGATAAACTTTAAATATTCATCAAGTGTGAAAAACAAACCGGTCACTTCACCAAAAGAAACCATAGTTGATATCATCCAGAAGACGTCTCATCTTATCATCTGTTTACAAACTTGGAATTAAGACATCGGCGGCCATAATTAAAAATTAAACAAACAACATAAGATGAAAGGGTGATGATTCCTATCCAGAATGCCTCTATAAAACAACAGAAGAGATTCATTATATGTATGTTAGTTACTATTATTAGAAAAATACATTATTTTTATATCATTCGGCTATTTTTAAAGATTAGTGCATGAAGTCACTCTTATCTCAGGAGCTATAAATAATTCTCCCCACCCAATACTGGATATTCAATAAATACAGCTTAAATTTAGTAATTACCTATATAATAGAAATTGAATAAAAGTAAAAATAAAGAAAAGGATTTTAAAATAAATATATCAATATCCTCAAATTCCCTAATATATAATGTCCCTAAAGCAGCAGATAAAATAAGTTAAAACGGGGCAGCAGAAAAAATATATCAGTAGGGTACTGACAAGATAATATAATGCAAATTTAATCATAATTGTATATATGACTCAATTAATTATTTTAGATAAATTAATGAAAAAAACATATAAATAGAAAAATTATGTAGTAGATACGTATTGTCAATATATCCATATTCAATAACGAGGTTAAATTTACTATGATAGTCTGTACTATACTATTTGTAGACATGGACTGAACTAATGTGTGGGCTAAGATTTATAAAACGAAACTTTGGGTTCAAACTTTGCTGCAATTTAATTATATACATAGTTAAATCAGAGTGATGACTCAAGATATAAAGTGTCCAAGTTATATAGCTACTTATTACGAGTATAACACTGCCCCATAAGCAATACATCCAAACAGGATATAAAATATACTATGAAAAGTAACTATATAAAGGGATCAACTCCCTAAAGGTAAGGGTTCATGAACAATCTTAGTATGGGAGGAGACATACCAAGGTACGTACAACAAACTCACATAGCTATCACCTTCAGCAACATAAATGCATTATTAACCGATAGGATAGGGATTGGGAGATAAACATTGAGACTAAATGCCCATCATGCGCGAACGGAAATCATTAAGGAAGGGTAAATGAGAATTAGATAAAATGAGTGCATTAAAATGTGTGATTAAAGTGTGATCAGACAGTAATTTTCAAACAATCACGAGGTTGGAAGGGTAACTAAAAGGTGTCAGCAAGGGAGAACAGATTGTAAGCTAATTATTATAACCTAGGTGGAATCAAAAACCCTATTAGAGAAGGAGTAATCCAACCGATGATGACAATGTATTATTATTTCATTTCGATCATTGATTGGGTTAGGTTCGGACAATGTTACGTAAAAGGCTTCCATCAAACAGAGGTCGCATTGCTTATTACAAACGTTTTAGGGGGAAGCTCTAGCAAGGACTTCCCAAAACAGTCAGCAAGGAAATCCCAAAACAGTCGTGTATTCAGTGTTAGACTCCACCAATTTATTAATATATCTGGCTACAGATGTAGATTTTTTTTTTATTCTTAAAATAATGTACAAGGGAATTTAGATATTTACGTTCACGATATATATTTAATGCTTGGCTTAAACTAAGTATTGTCCCCTCTAAACAGGTGTCTTGCATGTAATACGCATTCCTTGCTACTATCATTTAGGTTTCACAAACTAATCTTTACACACTATTGTTGGATTATATTATATATTTACTTATGTCTTATGTGCACACCCACGCTAAAAAAAAACATTTTAGCTAGAGCTACGTCCCTGGTGAAAGAATTCTGGGATCAGAAGTGTGCTAATATTGAATACACACTACAATGTTCCGTATTGAAATTTGCCCGTCCTTTCCAGAATGAAAGTCACTCCTATGAATTATATTTGGCGCAGGTAATTGAAATAGCGACCGGAAATGGCCTTCGAAATTACCGGCATGATAAGATATTTAGTAGGAAACACAAGTTTCTAAAACCTTTCGTTAAATAGAAACTGGACTAGAACAAGATTCGATCCCTAATACCTACGTTTTAATACATCCTATTTAGTAGATTTCCTGTGGCATTTGAAATGTTCAGACATATACAAAGATTTCAGTAATATTCAAAATAATCTCATTTTCTTAATGCATTTCCTCCCTACCCACTCTACATTACTTTTAACTTCTAACCTCTCATTTTCTATCCTTCTCTTTATACCATCTCTAACCTTGTGACGATATATGATAAACATAAAAACGTTGACCCATACCAATGGTCAAATAATAATTGCTCCACATTACAGCACAAAGCTTGATAATGTGAAACTCTTTACCCTCACTCCCTCTCCTCTCTACTATAAAACTAACCAACTCTATTTCATTCTATTTTTAACTTATTTACATATTCTTAATTTGAAAATCCCATTGCTGAATTATAACGCGTAGTGATAGACATTTCCACTATTATAAGCTTTCTAATGAATTGTGATACATAATCGAGTATTGCATATGATTGAACAAGATATTTTGTAATCAACATATGTAGACAATAATAATAGACACAAACATATCCTCCTTCACGCCGACGTTTACATTTTTCTTGGTGCAATATTTGCTTATATATATATATATATATATATATATATATATATATATATATCAGATAGGGTGCGGTAGAAAATACCACGTGGACCATAACACACTAGAGGACTCGATACTTGGGGTAGTAGAGTGGTTAATATGAAAAGATTCAGACCCCGACGGTAGAGCTCCGGCCGTTTCAACAGTTAGTCCCGAACCTTGATCGGACCTAGCTGTCGAAATGGCCGGAGCTCAGCCGTCAGGGTCTTGAATCTTATCATATACGTGTATATATATATATATATATATATATATATATATATATATATATATATATGTGTGTGTGTGTGTGTGTGTGTGTGTGTGTGAATGTGTACAGAGAGAGAGAGGGAAAGAGAGAATGATAGTTCTACAATAAATTAGCAAGACATATGAATATATATATATCTTTGACAAAATTGATAGCTTTCGGCCACAGTCTTGTCTAACTTAATAGCACCACAGTGCGAAGTTTTCAAATCATGATTTGGACAGTATGACCCACTCATTTAGAGTGTTTTCGGAGACATATCCAGGTGTAAGGTGTTTATTCGTAATTTTATGGAGGAATTTTATCAAATAATTTTCTGATTTGCATGAGATCTCTTTCTGTTTTGGTGGCTTTGGGTATGACATTAAAGAGAGTGTGATTAGTTGAGGTGGAATAATGTTACCGTTTTGCTGTTATGAGATACGAGTTTAATTGATGTTGTAGGTCGATAGCAAGGTTACTAAACCCTATGTGGATTTTATGATGATGAAAACATTATGTGGGCAATGCTGTTGGAATATTTTCCATATCATGCAGACAATGTAGCGCTGAAGAATGAGTTATGGACTGTAAGGTTTGAGATTTTTTAGTCGACTTAAATATTCAACGCTTGTCATGGCATTTGTTTCGGGTGGGTGTGTGGGAGGGGGGGGGGATGTGCTAAAGTAAGGAAGCAAATGATTATTTTGTGGATATCGCTCGACTGGAAAGTTCTGAGAATACAGGAACACACCCTCCGCGCCTTGTCAATTTTTTTGATTAGCCCAGATTAGGTTGATATCAACAACTACTCTCAGAGATCTGATGCTGTTGGATGTCACAAGAATTTCACCTTGAGGAAGTGAATATCATAGTTTCAGTGTATCCTGTTCACCATCCTAGATTAGTTCAAATTGATCCTCCTTCAATAGCATATTTGTTTCCTTCCCATAGGATAACAGCAAGTATATCCAATAGAAGTAATGCCCGGTCTCCCACTTTAATAATGACATTCTGACATTCGCTGAGCTTAATCTTATTCCCTCGCCTACGACATTGCATGCTCAGTAATAACATTCGAGGGACAGCAATGTTGGATAGGTTTTACAGCAGAATGTTGAGATGAACCGAGTCACATGTGTTGCTGGAATCAAGGTGTATGACATCAGATATGGAGCTCTATGAAAAAGTGCTTATGATGTCATAAAATGATGCAGAGACTGCATTAGACAGTCCCTGCCATTACTAAATCATGCTGGTTGGAGATCAGCAGATTGTTGCTTTCAAGGAGGTTAGTCATTCGGGAACACATCATCCACTCAAATATGATAATGATATGTGAGGTGAGTGAGATTGGGCGGTAATTTACCACAAGATGCACTTATGTCTGTTAGAAGCACTTACAACTTGCATTTATAACAACTACTAGATGCACTTAAGTTTGCATACGAACACTGCAACTCGTACTGTACTAATCATGGAGTAATATATATATATATATATATACATACATATATATATATATATACACACGTGTGCGTGTGTGTGTGTGTGTGTGTGTGTGTGTGTGTGTGTGTGTGTGTGTGTGTGTGTGTGTGTGTGTGTGTGTGTGTGTGTTTGTGTGTGTGTATGTGTCTGTGTCTGTAATCCAAATTATGAGTATGAAATCATACGAATACGAATACTTCCACCAACGTGCGCTTATAAAAACTGTGAGAATTGATCAACCTAAATTTATAAGTATCTCTTAGCGGGTCATCTTCCAAACAACCACTAGGAAAATCCGATTATACACAGAGAAAGCCTCTTTTTCCAACATTTTATTCATAGCAATAAAATTTTATATTTCCAGCTCTCATATACATTAAAACATGAAAGGATTTTTTATATGTACATTATGGACGATAATTTAAATCGTAAACACATTAAATCAGGATGGAAAATACATTAAATCTACGAATGTGAGCCCGTTCTAAGATTAATATATAGATTTGAGAGGTCTCAAACAACGGGGAATAAACACGCTCACGTAAGGTCATGAATGTGTGTATATGAATACATATATGTATACGTATGTATTGTATATATATATATATATATATATATATATATATATATATATATATATATATATATATATATATATATATATATATATATATATATATATATATGTGTGTGTGTATGTATATAATTATATGTTTATGTATATGCATAGATATATATATATACATAATTGTATTCATAAATTTATTATTCGTAAATGCTTATGTACATCCATGCGTTTATGAGTATATTCATGTGAATCTTCCTTATATATAAAGAAATATATCATCACCGTGAGGCATTTTAAATAGTGATATTACAAGATGTGCATATATATATATATATATATATATATATATATATATATATATATATATATATACATATATATATAATCATATATATATATATATTCTTGCATGCACAAAAACATATGCACGCACCTTGTCATACACTCATATGCAAATATGTATGCCATTTGCGATGGAGTGTGAATAATATTATGGTAATTTTTTTATTTTTATGAAAGAGGTAAAAATGATTATATTAACGGTAATTATTGGAATGCCACGCCCCGCTTAAGTAATAAAGCGAGAATATTTGGAATATATATAACACTGAAGAATTCACAATCCCATAAAATGAGATTCTTTCAACGTATTCTAATAACCCTATATCACCAATGTTAATTGAATCATTTATATCTTTGTAGAGCACTTCCAGATATATGCATGAGACCAATTGAATTGTTATTCTAAAATATGCATATATATGTATATATATATATATATGATGGCTGCCGCTTCGTTATCGAGTATGGCCATTGAATGATATACCATTAATTCTATCGTGCAATGCCTGTGAGTGAAGATATTTTTTAAAGTGAGGAAAGACTGCACTGAGCCAATCCCACTCTCTGACCGACAGTAGCTATAACCCGAAAAGAAGAACAGACCAACATCATCGGTATCTACTGAGCCGCAGGGTTATATCGGAGTAATCCCAGTCTCCTGATTTTTCCTTCTCCTAGAAGAATGTCCTGACAAATGCTAGGGGTCCTTCACTCCCAGTGGTTTAATGGCGCGGTAGAGGTGTATATACATATTTTCAGACTTTGGATGGCCGTTGATTCTTATGAGTTCTTCCGCCCTTTGTCAGGTTTTGTTTTTTGTACTGCAGGGTCTCCAAGATCACGTTCCTCACCAAGTAAATTTGGTGGGGTTGCCGGGTTAGACGCCGACGACCCGACCATGCGACATGTTGTACTGAGTTACATCTTACCAGTAGCACTCAAGAGTGATGCCACACACACACACACATATACATATCTATATCTATATATATATATATATATATATATATATATATGAATATAGACATAGAATATTCGAAAATATTCTGTATGTTTATAATAAACATTTTGAAGACCTAATCGCTATAGAATAGAATACGTCACGTATTGCAATTAGATTCTCGACAAAAGCAAGGGAAGTAATCTACGCGTTTCATTCTTATTAGAAATCTTCAGGACCACATATCCAGTGCTTTTATCGAGAATGACACAGCTAGAGACTTATAGAATACTTAGCTGTGTACAGGAACTGTTATAAACATACAGAATATTTTCGAATATTCTATGTCTATATTCACATATATATCGCTATTTCAGAGCATTTATTCCAATTTCTAATTTCTGCCGGACCGGTAACCGCTCTTTCAAACCAGTTCCTGTACACAGCTAAGTATTCTATAAGTCTCTAGCTGTGTCATTCTCGATAAAAGCACTGGATATGTGGTCCTGAAGATTTCTAATAAGAATGAAACGCGTAGATTACTTCCCTTGCTTTTGTCGAGAATCTAATTGCAATACGTGACGTATTCTATTCTATAGCGATTAGGTCTTCAAAATGTTTATTATAAACATACAGAATATTTTCGAATATTCTATGTCTATATTCACATATATATCGCTATTTCAGAGCATTTATTCCAATTTCTAATTTCTGCCGGACCGGTAACCGCTCTTTCAAACCAGTTCCTGTACACAGCTAAGTATTCTATAAGTCTCTAGCTGTGTCATTCTCGATAAAAGCACTGGATATGTGGTCCTGAAGATTTCTAATAAGAATGAAACGCGTAGATTACTTCCCTTGCTTTTGTCGAGAATCTAATTGCAATACGTGACGTATTCTATTCTATAGCGATTAGGTCTTCAAAATGTTTATTATAAACATACAGAATATTTTCGAATATTCTATGTCTATATTCACATATATATCGCTATTTCAGAGCATTTATTCCAATTTCTAATTTCTGCCGGACCGGTAACCGCTCTTTCAAACCAGTTCCTGTACACAGCTAAGTATTCTATAAGTCTCTAGCTGTGTCATTCTCGATAAAAGCACTGGATATGTGGTCCTGTAGATTTCTAATAAGAATGAAACGCGTAGATTACTTCCCTTGCTTTTGTCGAGAATCTAATTGCAATACGTGACGTATTCTATTCTATAGCGATTAGGTCTTCAAAATGTTTATTATAAACATACAGAATATTTTCGAATATTCTATGTCTATATTCACATATATATCCCTATTTCAGAGCATTTATTCCAATTTCTAATTTCTGCCGGACCGGTAACCGCTCTTTCAAACCAGTTCCTGTACACAGCTAAGTATTCTATAAGTCTCTAGCTGTGTCATTCTCGATAAAAGCACTGGATATGTGGTCCTGAAGATTTCTAATAAGAATGAAACGCGTAGATTACTTCCCTTGCTTTTGTCGAGAATCTAATTGCAATACGTGACGTATTCTATTCTATAGCGATTAGGTCTTCAAAATGTTTATTATAAACATACAGAATATTTTCGAATATTCTATGTCTATATTCACATATATATCGCTATTTCAGAGCATTTATTCCAATTTCTAATTTCTGCCGGACCGGTAACCGCTCTTTCAAACCAGTTCCTGTACACAGCTAAGTATTCTATAAGTCTCTAGCTGTGTCATTCTCGATAAAAGCACTGGATATGTGGTCCTGAAGATTTCTAATAAGAATGAAACGCGTAGATTACTTCCCTTGCTTTTGTCGAGAATCTAATTGCAATACGTGACGTATTCTATTCTATAGCGATTAGGTCTTCAAAATGTTTATTATAAACATACAGAATATTTTCGAATATTCTATGTCTATATTCACATATATATCGCTATTTCAGAGCATTTATTCCAATTTCTAATTTCTGCCGGACCGGTAACCGCTCTTTCAAACCAGTTCCTGTACACAGCTAAGTATTCTATAAGTCTCTAGCTGTGTCATTCTCGATAAAAGCACTGGATATGTGGTCCTGAAGATTTCTAATAAGAATGAAACGCGTAGATTACTTCCCTTGCTTTTGTCGAGAATCTAATTGCAATACGTGACGTATTCTATTCTATAGCGATTAGGTCTTCAAAATGTTTATTATAAACATACAGAATATTTTCGAATATTCTATGTCTATATTCACATATATATCGCTATTTCAGAGCATTTATTCCAATTTATATATATATATATATATATATATATATATATATATATATATATATTTATATACATATATATGTATATATATATATTGTTATATTTGGGGAGGGTCATATTTGCGTAATATTGCCAGAATTAATAACAGAACACACTCACTGTTTGGTTGGTTTTCGCTTCTCGCTGTCTTTTATATATATATATCTGCGATCTAACTGACCTAAGAGAAGTACAAACAAACAAGCAAATTAAATCAAACAAAACAAGACAAATAAATACATACACAAGCACACAAACACACACCAGTCACCCAGCAGACACAACACTATACACACCAGTCACACATCACACATAACACTGTTATGTGTGATGTGTGACTGGTGTGTATAGTGTTGTGTCTGCTGGGTGACTGGTGTGTGTTTGTGTGCTTGTGTATGTATTTATTTGTCTTGTTTTGTTTGATTTAATTTGCTTGTTTGTTTGTACTTCTCTTAGGTCAGTTAGATCGCAGATATATATATATAAAAGACAGCGAGAAGCGAAAACCAACCAAACAGTGAGTGTGTTCTGTTATTAATTCTGGCAATATTACGCAAATATGACCCTCCCCAAATATAACAATATCTGTTTCGACACACGATTTCATATAAAAAACCTCGCAAAACTAATTCATCGCCGCTATATATATATATATATATATATATATATATATATATATATATATACACATACAGGTACACATACATATATGTACGTATGAGATTAGCGGACGTTTATTATAGCGCCCGCTTTGTCCATTTGTAAACAAACGGAGAGCCTGAATGTATGCCGTACCGTGTTAAGGCAACCACGTCACCTTTTTGTTCAACACTGACACAGGAACGATGTACTAGTTTCAAGCTTGTTAGCTATCATCAGCACCGTATACCCTTCTGCCAGATGGTTGAACGTTCGAAAGTATATACTTTCCTTATGAAAATTAACGGCTGAGCAGCCTAATTTGCATATCGAGTGAGTTCCGTTGGCCAGGCGCACCGAAAACGATAAGTTGTAATAGAATGAAAACGAAATTTCATTTCTCACTCTTATACGGCACTTACTTAAATGTAAGTATCTATGTATACGTACATACATATATGTATACAGACGTACAGTAGCATGCATATATATATATAAATATATATATATATATATATATATATATATATATATATATATATATATATATATATATATATATATATACATACTGGTACACATACATATATGTACGTATCAGTTTAGCGGACATTTATTATAACGCCCGCTTTGTCCATTTGTAAACAAACGGACAGCCTGAATTTATGCCGTACGGTGTTAAGGCAGCCACGTCACCTTTTTGTTCAACACTGACACAGGAACGATGTACTAGCTTCAAGCTTGTTAGCTATCATCAGCACCGTATACCCTTCTGCCAGATGGTTGAACAAAGAGGGCGCTATAATAAACGTCCGCTAAACTGATACGTACATATATGTATGTGTACCTGTATGTATATATATATATATATATATATATATATATATATATATATATATATATATATATATATATATATATATATAGATATATAGATATACATGCATGCTACTGTACGTCTGTATACATATATGTATGTACGTATACATACATACTTACATTTAAGTAAGTGCCGTATAAGAGTGAGAAATGAAATTTAGTTTTCATTCTATTACAACTTATATATATATATATATATATATATATATATATATATATATATATATATATATATATATATATATATATATGTATGTATATATATATATATATATATATATATATATATATATATATATATATATATATATATATATATATATATATATATATATATATATATATATTTATATATATATATATATATATATATAGTGGTAGAACACTGGAAGTTAATGTCCGTACTGGTAGAGCACTCACTCCATGGAGCGAGTTAGGTAGAAGTGGTTACACAACAGTTAGTTCACCATACCGAAAACAATTGTTTCACCTTACCAGATCCTCAGCTCGTAATGGACATGGTTATACGGAACAGAAAGGACAACCCTCCCACTGTTTTTAGAAACTTCGTAAATAATATCAGTACTAGAATCTCAAACCTCCCCTCTAATAAGGCTATATTCGACAGAGCGGCACCCTACTATAACACGGTGTTAGCTAGCAGCGGCTTCTCGCAATCTACCACTTGCTCCCCAACTAACAACAACAGCAATAAGAAAACAAAGCATAACAATAGACAAACTATCTGGTTCTCTCCTCCCTTCTCCCTCAACGTTAAAACCAATGTAGGCAAAACGTTTCAAGCCCTCTTAGATAGACACTTTCCCATAGGTCATAAATACCGCTCCATCTTTAACCGACACAAATTAAAACTGGGATACTCCTGCGCTAAGAACATGAAGGCCCACATCACCAACATCCCTAAGAGCAACACCCACCAGGATAATCTGGACGTAAGCCCGAAGCTTGTCCGCTTCAACAGCAATGCAATACACCCGCAGTAGTTTATGTAGCTATGGTAACCCACCAAATCAACCACAGGAGGTCCAATCCTATGGGGGTGTGGCGCAGGGCCGATTTAAGGAACACTTCCTGAGTCACCAACCGACCTTTAGGTACCCGGAAAGACGTTCATCCACGAAACTCGCGAGCCATGTATGGGCCCTCAAGGACTCAAGTATGGACTACTCCATTCAATGGAAATTCATCACTATGTCCAAGTCATACGCAAGGGGCAATCCGTCGTGTTGATTATGCATTGATGAACGAATAAATATTCTAAAGAGATTACGCAATAGCGATTGCCTAAAATCAAGATATGAATTCTTAACATGTTGTCCACAGGTCTGGAAATATCTCTTACATAACTACAAAGCTTCGGATTGAATTACAACAACATCCTCATTTTCTGATCAACTAGAAACTTTCGGACTTCGCAGTTATCACCCTTATACCACTAGCACCCAATTTAGTTTTGCCAGCGTGAAGTGACCGTTTCTGCACATGCGCGTTCGTATGGTTGTCCGTCCTGTTCCGTACAACCATGTCCATTACCAGGTGAGGATCCGCTAGGGTGATACAATTGCTATGGTGAACTAAATGTTGTGTAACCAGTTCTCTCCCTCTCTCTCTATATCTCTATGTCTCTCTCTCTCTCTCTCTCTCTCTCTCTCTCTCTATATATATATATATATATATATATATATATATATATATATATATATATATATATTTGTATATATATATATATATATATATGTAAATAGTGGTAGAACACTGGAAGTTAATGTCCGTAGTGGTAGAGAACTCAGTCCATGGGGCGAGTTAGGTAGAGGTGGTTACACAACAGTTAGGTTACCATACCGAAAACAATTGTTTCACCTTACCAGATCATTTATATCTTTGTAGAACGTAATGGACATGGTTATACGGAACAGAAAGTACAACCCTCCCACTGTTTTTAGAAACTTCGTAAATAATTGTTTCTACTTTTGGCACAAGGCCAGCAATTATCCCAGTGTATTACTGGTACTTTATTTTATCGACCCCGTAAGGATGAAAGGCAAAGTGAACCTCGGCGGGATTTGAACTCAGTCCGTAAAGGGACGTAACTGTGCTGAAAAGCATGGCGGCCGACCCTCTACCGATACTGCCAATCCACATAATATCAGACTAACAACACACCTGACGCAAAACACCTCGTCACAGACTTGACAGGATCCCTCTCCCGAGAGGAATTATGCCTCCTCAGCCTGGGTCCCAAGTTCATATTGAAACAGGGACTGGACGACAAATTATGGCTCGACATAGAAACGAATTACTGTCCGGCTGCCTACCAACTAAAATAGATATCGACTCTCGGCAACAA
>OZ024742.1:269744949-269807449 GCA_964016885.1 Eledone cirrhosa | reverse complement strand
GGTACATAACACTGTGTCCTGGAAAACCTTAATACACTCGTACATAACCAATTATATATATATATATATATATATATATATATATATATATATATACATTAATAGAGAGAAGTCTCAAGTTATAATTAATATATATTTTTGTTTTGCATATTTTTCCATATAAAGCGGTGGGCCATGCTATGCTACATAAGAGCTATGTGTACATCGCTCTACATATCCTTAGGGTGTAGATATGGTTTGATGCGTCAGGTGAATTACACACATGTGAGAACACCTTGTATCGGCTGCAGTTCATACCATACTATTTAAATTACATTGCAAATCACAAGCTTAATCAAAGGCAAAAGTAAAGCAGAAGCACTATATTAAAACCAGTATATCAAAAGTTTGCGCGTATGTACATTAGTATATTGACGGACATATATGATTGAAAATTATAAGCAATATTATGTGAATATATGTATATATATATATATGTGTGTGTATATTGACCTGAAATATGAAGGATGGTAGTAGTTAGTCAATGATATGTTAGGCATATAAATATAATTATAAGGGCGTGGCTGAATGGTTAGATAACTGAATTCCCAAACGTGAGGTTGCGAGTTTGAGTCCTGGGCCGAGTGATGCGTTATGTCCTTGAGCAAGAGACTTTATTTCACATTGATCCTTCTGCCCGGAGTTGCGACCGACAAATAGTATTAGCAATTGGAAAGACCAATTGAAACATTGTTTCCTCGGTCAGATTTGACGAAAGTCGACCGACTGTTAATGTTGAAGGAAGTTTATAATTTATTAAGAATCCTAGTTCGCGAAACATTTTTTTCCTCTGATATATTTTACAGGAAAACATAAATTCCACGCTTTTGATTTTATACTTCATATGTATTAATTCTGTTTATAATATAATTGTTTCTACTTTTGGCCATCAATTATTCCAGTATATTACTGGTACTTTATTTTATCGACCCTGTAAGGATGAAAGGCAAATTTAACCTCGGAGGGATTTGAACTCAGAACGTAAAAGGACGTAACTATGCTGCAAAGCATGGCGGCGACCCTCTACCGATACTGCCAATCCACCATCTTAATACTTCATATGTATTCATATTGTTGATAATATAATACTTCACATGTATTAATATTGTTTATAGTATAATACTTCATATGTATTAATATTGTTTATAATGTAATACTTCATACGTATTAATAGTGTTTATAGTATAATACAATACAATAAATCTAAATATAGATGGATAGGCAATTAAACAATAATTTTGCAAAATTACGTACGATTATATATTAGAATGCTGTCCAAATACAAATAGAAAGATAATGTTATAATTATTAATTTAATGGAAATGGAAAAAAGTTATTATTATAGTTATTTGAACAAATAATCTACAGTACTACTCTGCTGCATCTAGATGAGAAATAGCTTTGTAATTAATTTACAGCTCTCCACTAATATATTTTTGAAAAATACGCCAACATTAATTTGCACACGAGGTCTGCAGGCTGCGTAACGAATAGGACAATGACACTGACAAGCCGGGCGATGCTATGCCTGACTGACGTGTCTGTGTATTGTTCATGCGTTGTATTTTATTATTAGAGCCTTCTAGATGGTGAGCAGATTGGCAGTGTCGGTAGAGCGTCGGACACCCTGCTTCGCAGCAAATAGTTCAAATCCCACCGAGGTTAGCGTTGCCTTTCATCCGTACGGAGTCGATGAAATAAAGCACCAGTAAGTACTGGCGTCAATTTACTCGACTTTTCCCTCCCCTCCAAGTTGCTGGCCTTGTGTGTAAAGTAGAAATAATTATTAGATAATGAAAGAACAAACTAGTTGTACAAGTTATGTTAGATAGGTTGTATTATTGGTAGATCGTTTTACCAATAATTCATAATTCCGTACTGGATATGAGGCTGTTTCTGTGAGGTATAAACAAAAACAAAATATTTACTGTAAAACTAAGATGAGTTTATAAGAAATACACACTTTAGAAATCATAACAACTGAAGGCTCAAGAAAGGATAAATATAACAGGCATCCAAGATTTTCGCCCGATAGTATGCGACTCCTCAATCAACATTGAAAGTAATAATACTGAGTGGCGTATCGTCCGTAAATTCGTGTTACTAAGCTAATTCAATTACAAACCAGAATAAACATGGTATGTATCCAGATACCTTAATACATGCTGTGTGTTATAATAAAAAGCGTGATACTTATGTTTTCCGGTTAAATATTTTTCTGTGTCTTTGGAAGTCAACTTATCAGGAAAAATGTTTCCTAACTAGTATTCTTCTAAAATTATAAGCTTTCTTTTCCATGTATTATTAAATGTATATGCCTAATGTATAATTGTCTAACTACTGCCATCCTTATTTCTGGTGAATATACACACATATGTTCTCATATAGTATTGCCTCATTTTGATATGCTGTATATATTATACCTCTTCTGTTTTTATTTAGCTTTTGATTGCCCTTGTGATATGCAAGGTATATCAACATCTAAACTCCTGTAGATATTTAATGCGATGAAGAAAAAACCTCGTATGTATCGTAGTATGGCCCAATGCTCTATATTGAAACTATTTAGAATAAAGATATATTTTAAGTATAACTTGGTTCTACTCTCTATCAATAAAATGTGTGCTCTGCAGCGCGGATCGTCATAGTCTATAATATAATCTCCAATAACTGGAGAACCCTGAGCCGATTTCCAATTACTGGTGTATCAAGAAAACTGGATAACATCAAGCTTCTCTCATTATTACCAGCATCTATATGGAAAACCGCAATATCGCGAGATATATTTATATATTTGAAAAAAGGAAAATAATGATTTGACTTGTAGTTCTAGACAATTTTATTTTATATTGTAATTTTAGAATTTGGTTTTGTAGATCTAGTATGAACTTTTTAAACTTGGTGGGGACATTTTTAAAAGATTACTGGTTAACTTTCCTGAAGAATTTTCTCACATTCGTCGGTGGTGATTGTCAAACAGATCAGGTTGTATTGTAATGTAGGACTCTCTATATATGAAGGGGGGATCGTGATAGCTCACATATTTACCTCCCTACATATAAACATACATACAGCCCATATACTAGTTCATACATACCCATCTATTTACACTAGCACAAGCACTAACATATATATACTTATATATACATACACATATATATACACACACTTATATATATATATATATATATATATATATATATAGATACATATATATATATATGTGTGTGTGTGTGTGTGTGTGTGTGTGTGTGTGTGTGTGTGTGTGTGTGTGTGTGTGTGTGTGTGTGTGTGTGTGTGTGTGAGAGTGTGTGTGTGTATGTGTGTGTATGTGTGTGTGTGTATACATATATACATACACATATCCACATATATATATATATATACAGATACATGCATACATACATATCTTCTTCTTCGTCCGACCGTCGGTTTCCACAGTACAAGTTGTGATGCTATCTCCTCTGGATGAAGGATGCAGTGCCCAGCAAGTTTCATTCGTCTGCAGGCAACTTTTTTGTTTTAACTGGAGATAGTAATATGTATAGTTCCTTATTTGCCAGCTTCTGTTTCCAAGAAATGTTGAGAGCCATTCTCAACATTGTTATCGCTAGATATTGTTTAGCGGCTTTCACAATGTTGATGTTCCTTGGTTCGTGAGTGACGACTAAACTATTTATTCCTTTTCATTTTTCTTAGTTAGTTTTTCTCAGTGTTGTCACTGGGATGTTCTGGGATTTGGAGATGGCCGTATTGATGAGGTTCGTCGGATATTCTTGTCTTTAAGGAAAATATTTTAGTTCATAAAATCTTTTTTTCCGGTAGTGTGGGGTGGGTTACTATGCTGTAGATGCATCTACCCATGTTAAAGGTAATGTTCCTTTTGGTATGTGAGGGATGTGCTGAAAGGAAATTCAAGTATTGGCGTCGGTTTGTAAAACAGGTCTGTTTGATATTTTCCTCTTTTTTAATGATAAGGGAATCTAGTTCCTTTTTATTACATTCCATGGTAAATTGCATTGCTTCGTGAAGCCTCTTTATCGTGTAATAGAATCTTTGCAGCTCTTTTTGGCTTCTATTCCAGAAGATGAAGCAGTCGTCTAGGTAACGTTTCCAGTTATCATTAATGTAGGTGGTGAAGTCATGACTGAACGATTCCTGAAGCTGGGAATATAGATTTTCCTCAAGGTGATCCATGTCTGTTGCATATATTGGGGCTAATTTGTTGACCATTACCGTTCCTTTTATTTGTAAATACAGTTCTTTATCAAAGAAGAAATGGTTCTTCTGCAATACTAATTTGAATCCTTCCAAAATAAACTCTTTTGGGAATCTCTCTGAAATCTAATCTGCGTATTTTTTTAATCCAGAATTCAACAGCTTCAATTCCTAAGTCATGTGGTATGTTAGTATATAAGCTCCTTACGTGAAAGCTGACTAAGATTGTTCCTTGGTGGACTTTCTGGGGAATATAGTTCAGAAATTCCATATCATCTCTGATGAAGCTTAGCATTTTTTTTACATAAGTGTTTCAGTATGATGTCTAATAGATTGCGTAGACGCTGTGTTTTTGACGCTGGACCAGCAACAATTAGGCGTAAATCTTTCGGTTTTGGTGCTTCAACATATAATGAATTTTGGCATTTTATGTTGTTTTGTATTTCTTTGGATTTCTGAACTTTCAACAATGCATAAAAATTGTTAGTTTTCATTTCGAAGTTGGTTAAGTAATTTATTTCCTTTGGCGTGAGGTTATGTTGGTACTTAGTCGTCAGTTTACCTACTTGAACCATCATTTTATTTCATCGCTTTTGCTGGTAGATAGAAGGGGAGAGAAGAATGGTCACAGCGAAAAACATGATGAATTATATGGAGAATAGAAATGGGTGTGTCGTTTTATTTAAGGTAAATTAAAATTCAGTGGGAATACGAAGAAAGCAAGTCCTCTTCAGTTGTCTACTGGGAGTCTCGGATATCTCTACCCTTTAATGACAATATACTTCTCCCCACGGCGTCAATAACTGGATAAGTTATTGGGAAAAGAGTAGAAGGAAGGAAGGAAGGAAAGCGAACGGGTAGAAAAGACAAAACAGTAACAAAACAGCGAAAAAAAACAAACAATAAACCGAGCAATGTGCGAGCAACTATAGGTAAAGAAATCCAAGACCACTCGATAAGAGAACTTAAGTTCAAGACTGAGTGGTCGGGAGGAAAAAGACACACGTCCGTTCCCCGCAGTTGTAAGTGAGAAGAGAACTGCTAAACGGTCAGACGAGGGCGTGAGAATCAGCGTGAGAAAGGGAGAGGAAGAAAGTGAGGTAAGAGTAGATAGGGAGAATGGGACGGGAAGAAAGAGGGGTAAGAGTAGAAAGTAGCGAAATAGGTAGGTAAAAGGGGAGAGAAAATGGTCACAGCGAAAAACATGATGAAATATAGTGAGAATAGAAACGGTTGTTTAGTTGTTATTTAAGGTAACTTAACATTCAGTGGGAATACGAAGAAAGCAAGAACGGCTGGTGGGAGTGTGCCTCATCACTTGTCTACTGGGGGTCTCGGATATTTCTACGCTTTAAAGACAATAAACCTCGCCACAAGGCGTCAATGATGGGATAAGTTATTGGGAAAACGGAAGAAGGAGGGAAGAGAAGCAAAGGAGAAGAAAAGAGAAAACAGTAGGAAAACAGCGAAACAAATCAACAAACCGAGCAATGTGCGAGCAACTATAGGTAGGAAATCCATCCATTGATATGTTACCGGTCATGCATATGCTTAGAGAGGAACATCATGAAAGCGTCCAGCAAATAGCTAACTCCATCCTCCAGAGTATTAAATTTACCATAGACTACCCATCTAAACAAACCAACCGTAGATTACCTATACTAGACACAGAAATCTGGTTAGAAACTATTAGTAATTGACTGCAGTAATATGAACGTAGTATACAGCATAATATGTACTGAGGGGCTGTGTAAGCATGAGAAAACAACATACGCAGGTGAGATAGCCTGTAACAGAGTAGAAAGCATAAATGTGCACTGTCGAGAACTCCAGGATGGGAAAAACTAACCAATACTCCACCAACATGCCAAAAGGGTGCATAGGGGGACACTAGATGACAAAGAAATAAACATTATATACAAACAAAGGAAGAACACAATGTATGTCAAATTACAAAAGCCACAAACATTATGATTGTTGCTACTGTAATTCTAAAATCAAACAGAAAACACCAGTCGAATAGCCACGACATTACAACTAGTAATTAAGGACAAAATGAAGACATACAGAGACATACAAGAAACCAACTAATAAAACAAACGAGACACACACAAATAGAACAAGTATCTAACTTGTGGCAAGTAAATCAACACATAAATAAATAGATAAACACACACACACACACACTGATGTAACACATTTACAAACCCAGTACACAACACAAAGCAAACAAAAACAAGATGTTGTAGGATAGAAAACAAAAGAGCGACATGAAATAAGAAATCAGTCACTGAAGAGGTCACAGAATATATGATGAAAGAGCGTTGACAATATATAAACAACCGGCCAGTTTTAGAAACAACCAACTGGAAATTTGAAGAGCAAGTTTACATTTGCGTGTTGTTTTATTGGCAGCATGACGCTCCCAAAGTATATCAATATATATATATATATATACGAGCAGAATGGCCCGGCGTTACTCGGGATTTTCTCTAGGGTTTTTATATATTTGATATATATTTATCCTTATTGAGCCTCGTGAAATAAATACGTTTATTTATATTTTGTTATTGTGTATGCAAAAATATCTGTACACGAATATATAATTATATATATATATATATATATATATATATATATATATATATACATATATATATCTAAAACAGAGAATGTATGTCTGTCTAAATGTCAGCTCACTAAAACTTGAGGACCATTCAACCGATTGTTTTCAAACTTTACACATGTAATACTTATGGTCCTTTGAGCAAATAATATTTCAAATTTATTGCCATAGGGACCGCATGAGGCGGTTTAGCGATCTCTCTCTATAATCCTTAGTCTTTCTTTTTAGATAAATACATAGATATAACGTTGCGCCCTTATAATATATGTCTGTATGTCTGATGTCTGCATTACGTCATTATGACGCGATCAGTGCGTGTGTGTGTCTATATATGGATTGTAAGAGTAATGTATATAATAATAAATAATGTTATACATTTATATATTTATGCTAAAGGGTTAATTCCATCAGACCATGTGAGAGAGTTTATAATCACTCACGCACACATACACACTCACGCATGCAAACGCACACACACTCACACACACACGCGCGCACTTACACACACATGCAATAGTTATTCCACTGTCATGTATCTTTGACGCATACAACTCTCAAAAGACGGCGTCTGTCACTCTCTCTCTCTCTCTCTCACTCTCTGCCGCTATCCCCCTCTTTTAGTCTGTCGGTTTCTTTCACTCTCACTCTTTCTCTCTGTAACTCGTTCACATTTATCCCCTCTATCGAAAAACGAATGGGGAGAAGGAGGAGGAGGAGTAGAGAGCCACTTCTTCACTTCACCTCTCCGTTTCTTTCTCTCCCCTCTCACTCCATCATTATGTACATGCATTGGCCACTTCACTTATTCGATCCCTAGGTCAGAATAATTTGAAATTATGTTTTGCTCAAAACACTTCCGGGGCCATACGGGTTACATGTGTAAAGTTTGAAAAAGAACTGTTGGGTACTTCTCGAGTTTTAGGGAAACAGACACACAGACAGACATCCTCTGTTTTATATATATATATAAATAGACCGAGAGACAAGAATGTCCGTCATCATTAGCCTGCTGATTTTCATTGCTATTTCTTCGCATTAAAGACTAGATACCTAAAATCAGTACGAGCGATAACAAAATTAAGTTAACGGGACAGAGGAACACAGAGGAAAGGAAACAAAAAACATGGTAGTAATACAACGTAAAGAGAGGAAAAGAGAGTCAAGTCAATGATTCTTGTGGCTTAAGTCCGAAAAATCAAATGACGAGAAGAAACAGACGCGTCCGCGCCACGAGAAAAGTGTGAGAGGAAAGAATATTTCACGAAGGCCAGACGGGAGGAAGTGAGAGAGGAGGAGTAGCAGAGAGTGAGTGAGTGATAGTGTGAGGAAAGTGCCAGCCGAGAATGAGTGACCATCAGCGGGAGTGGAGGAAAGCAAGAGGTGAAAAGAGAGAGGTGGATAGAGAAAGAGGATAGCAGTAAGGTGACATAAAAAATACGAACCACAGTGAAGGGAAAACAAATATATGGAAGTGAAAATTGTGTGTTGCATTGTTGCGAATATGAACATATGAATAAAAATAGACCGAGTCACACTTTCACTCACTCACTCTCTGCTAGTCCTTCTCTCTCACTTCCTCCCGTCTGACCTGCGTGAAATATTCTTTCCTCTCTCACTTTTCTCGTGGCTCGGACGCGTCTGTATCTTCTCGTCATTTGATTTGTCGGACTTAAGCCCACAAGATTCATTGACTTGTCTCTCTTTTCCTCTCTTTACGTTGTATTACTACCATGTTGTTTATTTCCTTTCCTCTCTTTTGCTCTGTCCCGATAACATCATTTAGTTATCGCTCGCACTGATTGTGGGTATCTAGTCTTTAATGCGAAGAAATACCAATGATAATCAGCAGGCAACTGATGACGGACAATCTTGTTTCTTGGTCTAATTTTATTCATATGTTCATATTCGCAACATCGCAGCACGCCATTTTTCGTTCACACGCACACACACATATATATATATAATATAAGATCAAAAGATGGTTATATTATTCATACTCCAGATCTTACATTATTTATACTCCAGTCCTACACATTGTAGAGTGCTACTTATCCGATATTTGCATTGCTTTATTGTGCGACAATAAAACACACCTCCTATATATATATATATATAGTTATGTAATAAACAACATAAGGCAATTATTTCATTTATCAGTGGTTCCTTAAAAGCAAACAAATGTTGTTTTCAATCATCAGAATGAAAACATCCTGGGGTATTTATTGACGTTTGATTTTAAAAGCAAAAATATAATCTATATGAAAGTGAGGCTGGAAAAGGAAGAAGGAAAGGAAAAATAAAACACACATGCAAACACACACACACACAATTATATACATACACATATATATATATATACATACACACACACATATACACACACACATATATATATATGTGTGTATATATACATACACATACATATACACATACATACGCACATAAATATCAACATATCCATACATACACATACATACAAATACACAAACGTACATACACACACACACATATATACATGCATATATATATATATATACATGAACATATATATACATACATACACACACATACATATATATACATATATATATATATACACATACATATACATACATATATACATACACATACATACATATATACACACAATCATATGTATATGCACACGTACATACATACACATACATACACACATATATACACGCATACATACGCATGCACAAATATAGAAATATGTACACACACCTACATACTCACACACACAAATAAATATAAGAAAAAAATATATAATAATAAAAAAATAAAAATGAATATAAAGAATATTATAGCGTTGACAGCGATACAGGCAACACATAAATGAACAAACACACGTGGTAAGCAATACACACAAATGCACGTACACATACATACGTAAAAATAAATACATACACACACTCTCACACATACATATACAAATACATAAACACATACATACGCATACACATATACATACACACACACACATATACATATATACGCACACACACACACACACATATGTATATATACATATATACATACATACATATCCATACATACATACACATTCATATATATATATATACATATCACAAACACATACATACAAATACAAACACCCACATATGTATGTGTGTACAACTCATTCTTAGATATATTTATATGAACCTTGTTTAACTCTAAAAAAAAAATATATATATATATATATATATATAGAGAGAGAGAGAGAGAGAGAGAGAGATCAGTTTTATAAATAAATATTGACATACTCTTAGAAAATGCAACCATTACCGTTGGAAGGTCCCGGATAGTGGAGTTGTTTACTTATATTATTATTAGTATTGGATATTTTTTATTTTTAAAATAAGCCGTTGGGTTACAGAGAAAGAAAAAGAAGGAGAGAGAGAAAAAAGAGAGAAAGAAAGAAAAAGAGAGAAAAAAGAGAGAGATACCAAAACAACAGAGAGAGAAAGATATAGATAGAGAGAGGAGACAGAGAGAAGGGGAGAGGACGAAAACTCTCCTTCTTTTTGTTTCTCTATAACCCAACGGCTTATTTTAAAAATAAAAATATCCTATACTAATAATAATATAAGTAAACAACTCCACTATCCGGGAACTTCCAACAGTAATGGTTGCATTTTTAAGGGTATATCAATATTTACTTATAAAACTGATCTATATTATATTTTGTCTGATGAAAGCACAGTATAATTTAACTTGGTGTCCTTGAAATATGTATAATAAAATAAATATGGTTTTATAAATATAGTTTCCATTTGTTAATATCGTATGTTTACTCAAAATACTTGTTGAGTGCTTTATATCAGTTATAAAAATATTTGCTTGTTGTATCCCAACAATTTAAATAGAACTTTTGCATATATATATATATATATATATATATATATATATATATATATATATATATATATACACATATATAAATATACACATATATATATATATACATATACCTACACACACATATACATACACATATGTATGCATACATACATACACACACACACACATATAATTATATATATATATATATATAAGAAAGAACATAAATATTATATATATTAAAAAAACATAAATATTGTATATATAAAAAGAAAAAGAAAAAGAAAAAGAAAAAGAAAAAGAAAAAGAAAGAGTTGGGAATACAACAAATAATAAATAAAAAAATATATTTAGAAAAGGGGATAAATGTTTATAGCAGATTTAGAGCACTCAACCAGTTCCTTGAGCAAATGATCAATGGAAATAAGTATTAAATCACTGTATGTAATTATGCATATACATACACACATACATATACATATACATATACATATACACATATATATATATATATATATATATATATTGTTATACTTGGGGAGGGTCATATTTGTGTTATATTGCCAGAATTAATAACAGAACACACTCACTGTTTGGTTGGTTTTCGCTTCTCGCTGTCTTTTATATCTGCGATCTAACTTAATCGGTCCTCAATGTTGCCATTGACTGACCGACGGTCAAAAATAATACAGATACAATATAGACACAAACACATATATATAGTTTATATAATTTACATAAATCTTTCGTTGCACATCTGCAACATCGTCAGTGGTGTTATATTTTTCCTCCTGTTGTGTTGTATGTCTACGCCATTTTTTATTCAGTCTGTCTATATATTTATTTATTTATATGCTTGTTTGTTTATTTTATTTTGTCTTCTTTACGCATGCGTTTGCGTGTGTGTATAGTGTTATGTTTGCTGTGTGACTAGTGTGTATAGTGTTGTGTCTGCTGGGTGACTAGTGTGTGTTTATGTGCTTGTTGTTATTGTGCTTGTGTATGTATTTATTTATCTTATTTTATTTTATTTTATTTACTTATTTATACTTCTCTTAGGTCAGTGTTGTTTGTTTGGGTGTTGTTGTTGTTCCACTCATTCTTTCTGTTTAGCTTTGGTCTTCTAATTTCTATTTCACTGGCCTCTCTGATTTGCCTATCTGCTGGGTCATTCCTATGTTTAGATATTATTCTAATTTCTATGTTGTCTATGTTACCGTCATGTTGTTGTCTAGCATGTTCGTATAGTACTGACCCGTTTTTTCGTCCTTTTAGTTCCCCCCAGTGTTGGTCTATCCTTTCACCTATGCTACGAGCTGTTTTGTCTATGTATGTTGTTGTCAGGTTTCTGCAAGTACCCTCTGTACACCTTATGATATAGACTACGTTTCTAGTTTTACAGTTTATCCGGGGGTTCACCTTACATATGATACATTTCCTATTGGTACAGTGGGTTTTCTTAAAAGGGTTTTTTCATTCTGAGGATCGAAAGCAAAATCTTTTGCTTTTAAGAAGCCACTGGTAAATGGAATAATTGCCTTATGTTGTTTATTACATAACTATTAAACTATGTTACCTACATAGAGCACTCTTTTTTCCTGGACTTTTCCGACGGAATTACTTCATTTATATATATATATATACAGTAAATATGATTAAAAAGACCAAAATGCGACGAGGGCTCGATAAAGAATACATAAGTATATGGCCCGTTATGGTCTGACTTCAAATCCCGCCGAGGTTAACTTTGCCTTTGATCCTTACAGGGTCGATCAAATAAAGTACCAGTAACGCACTGAGTAATTGCTGGCCTTATGCCAAGAGTAGAAACAATCATTTGTACACATTAAAATTTAAGCAAATAATTTCTGCTTTCAACCTATACGGAAACATCTGAATCTGGGAAATATCAATCTGTAGACACAGACGTATATATTTAAAAAAGACTACCGCTAATTATTGCCTTTAGAATTAAAAAAAAACGGAAGAAATAAGGGCTCTACATGAAGATATTCTCTTGCGATGGGCAATTGATATGCAATGATGATTTCGTAATTGAATTTTCCCTTCTTCTCCACTAATGTATGGATTTTACAGTCATTTCTTCTACTTCCGCACACAGACAGATCTTCCCTTCTTTATCCCTTCCTCGTTTGTAATGTTATACAGTTGTAATTAAAGCTTATATAAGTCTAACATATATTACGTCATTATGTGGAGTGAGAAGAACAATTTCTTGCTATGATAATAAAATGAACATGTTTGCTATGGAAATATCAGGAGATTAATTTTCTTTTAGATTAGCCGAATGATTTCCAGCTATCATGTATCGAAAATGATGTTGATAAAAGTAAAATGATTAAACAAAACAAATCTGATGTCATTAAAAGTAATATAAATTAAGATTTTAGTATATAAGTATGTGCTGACTGGTGTGGATGCATAGGTACACGAGGATATAGTGGATATAAATACATTTTATACATCAATGTTCTCGAAATAAGGTAGCTTGTATTTTCGAAAATCTAAATTGACATCCTTTCAGGTCAAATGACCAATTATGTAGTTATATATATATATATATATATATATATATATACATATATATATATATATATATATATATATATATATATATATATATATATTTCGTTTCTGAATTTGTCTAGCAAGATTCTTTATCTGAAAACGTGTGTTGAAACCGATGTTGTTATACTTTGGGAGGGTCATGTTGCCAATAGGAAAGACACAGAAAATAGAGTAGATAATAACAATGAGCCAGAGGAAAGAGACAGGAGTATTAATGAGAGACATAGAAACAACCATGAGGCTGTTGGTGGAAATAGAAATAGAAACAACACAACTAACAAAACAATACCATTAGTACACATAAAGCAGCAGCCTGGAACTCTAATTTTTATAATCCTTCCGATATGTCATTCGACCTGCGAAGAGTCCACGCCACAACTTTAGCTTTTAACAAACGCATGTAATTGCCGTCGCAGGTTGATGAACAAACAGAAACACAATTTAGTATAGCTAGATCTAAACTTAAAAATATTATAGAACAGTATAGCAAGAAGCAAAATAGAATGGAGAGCCAGCAACTGGGAGACAAATCTGCAAATGGCTTGCGTAAGCTCATGCACCGCTCGCGTAATGGAGAGAATACATGCTTTCCAACAGACAAGTCTGGCAGAATGTCGGTTGACAGTCTGTCAAACTACATCCAGGCAATGCAACCCCACATCACTAACACAAGAGTAGTAACATCACAAGAGCATGAGGATAGGGAAAAAACCCTCAATGCCCATATGATGATGTGGACGAATATAATGCAGCCCAACAAAAGGACTGCCAACAACTTCCAGGCCTGGAACAATGACGTACCAGCGTTGTATGGGCTTCGAAAATACCATAAAACGAGCAGTGACAATGTCACAGGTCCACCAACACGGCTAGTCTGTGGAACTAACATTGCTAGTAACTACAGAATTTCCTACTTCCTCTCCCTGATCATAGGCCCCATCATTGAAATGTCCCCAGATATATGTGACAGCACGGAGGACCTCCTCAGCAGAATCGGCGAGAGTAACCGATCTAGGGACCTAACAAACTGCATAATAGGTTATACAGATGTTGTGTCCCTGTATCCATCTATTGACGTGGATTTTGCTGTGGAGAAATGCGTAGAAATTATCAGTGAGAGCAATGTTGAATTCCGTGGGATTAATACCAGTGAGCTGGGACTCCTTACTTAAACTTACATATAGTAATGATTATCTATTACATATGGCCTTGGCAACCTGTGCCCTACAAGACCTGCAAGAGGCAGACCACGTACCATTACCTCAATGGCCAAGAAAACGCACACAGATAGATGGAAGGAGTGGACCAGAGCCATACGGACCCCCGAAAACCACGATGAACTAAAGAAAATGATTGCACATGCGGTGGAGGCCAGTATAAAATTAACCTTTAAGGAACATATGTTCAAATTTAATGGAAAACATATGCCAAAGAGGAGGGAGCAGCCTACGGTATTAGCATTGCAGGTGACATAGCTAACCTATTCATGGTATGGTGAGGCAATAGACTTAAACTTAAACTTAAAGGACAATTAGAAGACAGCAACCCCTTAACCCTGATAATGTACTCCCGCTACTTTGATGATATAAACATCGTAGTAAAAACACCCCACTAGGAATTAGAGAAAAACACAATGGAAAGCATCCAGCAAATAGTTACCAGCATCCACCAGAGTATTAGATTTACTATAGACTACCCAAGCAAACACCCCACCCATCGATTACCTGTACTAGACACATAGCTCTGGTTATATACCATTAATAACAAAAACACACATCCTCCATTCCCATTATGCCAAACCCATGACTTCCAAATATCTCATCCACCGAAACTCAGCTTTTCGGACCATACTAAAATCAACATACTGATTGCGGATTTGGTACGGGTGATGAGAAACGTGTCCCGCTTGTGCAACCCCAAAGAACTAGAGAGACACATACAACACTTCATCAACCGTATGCAGTTCTCTGGTTACAATCAGAGAGATAAAATCAGAGTATATAGAGGAGCCAGAACCAAATGGGAAAAAATGGTAAATAATTATGCAAATGGGACCTGCCCCTTGTATAGGAGCAACTTTTGGAATAGAATAGAAAGAACAAGGAATAAGGTTAATAGAATAAACTCATGGTATGATAGCAATACATACCAGAGTGTAATGTTCATCGATACAACCCCTAGAGGTGAATTAGCTTACACATTTAGAAGGGCCCTAGATAAACATAAACTCAATATTAAGATAGAAGAAAGAACAGGTACCTCCATAAAAACACTTATTAGCAATACATACCCTTTTCAAAGACCTCCCTGTATATATAAGAAATGTATAATCTGTAAATTAAGCCCCCATATTAACTGTAAAACTAGAAATGTAGTATATAGCATAAGATGTAGTGAAGGACAATGTAGAGATAAAAATATAGTGTACATAGGTGAGACAGCTCGTAGTATAGGGGAACGGATAAATGAACACTGGCGAAAACTTCAAGATAAAAAAGAATCATCAATACTCCACCATCATGCTAAAATAGAACATACGGGTAAATTAGAGAACATAGAAATAAAAATAGAATCTACACACAGAAAACACGCAATGTTTAGACAAATCACAGAGGCAATAAACATAAATGAACTCCAACCAAAATTAAATAGAAAATATGAATGGAACAGTAACATCACAACTTACAACTAAGGAAAAATGAAAACACACACACACACATAGAAGCAACCAGTATCATGTAAATGAACAAATAAATAAACAAATATAAACACACACAGACACCCGGATGTAACACATGCGCAAACTAAGCACACAGCACACACAAAAACAAGATGACGTAGGACAGAACAAAGGAGAGGCACAAAAACAAAGAAAATAATCCCCAGTCACTGAAGAGGTCACATAATGTGTGACGAAAGAACTTTGACAATATATGAACAATCATCTGGTTGTGGAACCAACCAACCAACCAGAAATTTATAAATTCCTAAATTTCTAAATATAATTTATAATAAATTGATGTGGATACATCTGGTGCGTGTGTTTCTTATTGGCAACATGACCCTCCCAAAGTATAACAATATATATATATATATATATATATATATATATATATATATATATATATATATCATGGAACAAAGCTTATCGAATAGAATATAGAATGGCCACAGCATCTGTCATTTCCTCACTCGTGCCAGAAGCACTCTAACATGATGCTTTCATAAAGAATTCAAAGACATGGTTGCAAACACTAAATAAATTAAATCAATATTTAATAAGCAAAGTAAGAAAATTCAAATTGCAATTTAAATACAGATTAGCCCATTCGAAATTAAAAAAATAATTATGGTACAACATTTATGGAATAGAATGGAATTCGGTTGTTTCCGTATTATCAGAATTCGAGCCAAACCGATTAGAGGTTAATCAGTGAGGAAGACAGCTTTGTGTAGGTAAGAAGTGTAAGTTACCTTGAGCGATCCACCATTCGGACCATACATATCTGAATATATATTCGGAAATGTATATATATATATATATATGATTGTTAAAATAACAGAAGGAACCGGGTGTATTCATTGGCATAATGGCAACCTTCTTGTCCGGCAAACAAAAGATGTGTGTCCATAACCATCTTCTTCTTCTTCTTCTTCTTCTTCTTCTTCTTCTTCTTCGCCCACTTATTCCAGTGGGTCTTGTTAGAGGCAACCATCTCCATTTGATCCGACTGAATCTCCAAGCGTGACCAGTCAAGCTCATGGATTTTATCTATCTATCTTGCTAGGGGTCAACCCCTGGGTCTCCTAACGGTCGCTTTTCCCCGTAAAATCTGTCCATTGTAAATCTATTTTAAGTTAAATGTTACAGTGAATCCTACTATTTTCAAACTTCGCTCACCGGAGTCTAAACATGCTTCTATATACATAATATTACATTATATGCGTATATTGCGAAACATAGACTTAAATGACGGTGCTCACATCATCACATAAGCTCATACTATTTCCCAACTTGTAATCTTATGTATTTCAACCTTATTGCACTTTTGTCTCTGGTTTGTAGAGTACTTCCGAATACTAAGCTAAGGATTTGTCGCCGTTAAGTCTTGGCACAAATACCGAATTGAAGATTGCATGTTTTGATTTTAACCATACACTCCTTCTGATAACCGAGTGCTAAACCTAGTGCATTATTGGACCAGCTACTACAATTATTGCAATTACTTCTATCCAATGATTTCCATCACTCAAGATACTTAGACATCACTACTTGCTTCAGTGGAGTTGCACTCACATGTAACGTTCGCTGCGCATGCGTCCCTCTAGGGACGATTATTTCAGAATTCACAGTACATATTTCCATTCCTGTCGTGTAACACTTCGGCAGCAAACTTATTAATTGCACATCGAAGATCAGCTTCTGACGACAAAAGTAAAACCAGGAATCTACAAATTCTAGCCGACTGAGATTACATACGCCAATTTCCATATCACGCCCTAACACAAAGCCTGCTTTAGTTTGACACCCTACCACAACAAGGAATATCTATACCACGATAACCTTTAGACAAGTAATGCATGTAGCAATTCTCCAAATTTGTATATCCACATAGACTGCATGTATCAATCTGCACAAAACATACTCATTAGCTCGACACATACTCTAAAATCTGAATACACTCATTTCTACAAACGAAGCGCTGCCGCCAATTTAACGGTATATCTCCAAACGTACGGATCCATTCCGCCATTTCCCAACCTATTTCATCAACATTTCCCTCTTTCATTCCCACACTTAACCAATTTATACTTATATTGATTTCATCACACACGCCACCTCTTTCGGAAATCGGAGATTTGCTGTGGATTTGAACCGTATGGTGATTTAGTTTATAAGATCTATTTGGAACTACTTTCCGTTACCTTTACTTTCAATCTTATATTCAACGATTTCTTGAATTGGAAAATAACGTTTGTATTCATGTTTGCGGTAAGACGTCGACATACAATATACAGCACTACAAAGTACGAATGACACGGTGTAACGTCACTTAGCGTGAATTAAAATAAAACGCGATGCCTCTCACGTGATATGGGGGTTGTTTTTGTTCCTCCTTGACTAGATCTAGCTGGAACTCATTTCCACTACCTCATATATTACCTTAAGGGTGTAGGACCTTGTCTTGCGAGAGACGAAAAGTTCTGTAATGATGAGATTTTAGGCATAATTTCCTCCAAACCCTCTGAATCCAACTTTTATGGCAACAAATTTGGGTTCCATCAGGCTTTTGGCCAGACTGGCGTATTTTGGGGTTTTGAATACGTGTGCGCCTTCAAATCAACATTCAAATGTCACGGCAGGTTCATTCAAAATCAGTTGTTTTGATGGAGTGGAATGCAGTACGATGTCCGGCTTCAAACTATTCTTTCTACTGATTTCTGGTTATTTAGGTTTCCCTGCGACGTCTGCTGTACATTTCCATTAGTCAATCACCCAGAAGACTATTCCCGTGCTATGTATGGCATAGCTCTTGCTGGCCATGATTTTCTCCTCCACCCGTAAACAATTGTTTGGATATTATCTTTCTACGGATTTTACTTTTACCGTGTTTATCACATGTACGATGTACTTCAGCACTTGCTTGTGTCTCCGCGTTTATATTCGCTGGGCTGGCGCTAACCTGCATGTATTTAGAACGCGTTCCACTGTCTGTCTATCTTGGCAGAGTGGGCACTCGGTTTATGTGATATGCAACACGTGACTGAATTCGTATACGAAGGCCGGATATCATAGACAGAACAGAAGAGAAAACGGATTTTGAGAGGTGCCATATGCCACAAATCATTCCAACTGAGACACCTCTGAGATCCACCTACTCACGTCATCCACTGGCCCTGATTTCTCCGTTGAACTGCCTTCCATTGTCTTCTGGAACACGTTTCTTTCTTCAAACCCTGTAAAATCAGATCTCTCATCTTTCGACTGGCTTGTGACAGCACTTCTATTTATTTACGCCCAGTTCTTTCCCATTAGCCTGAATGTGTCCCATTGTATCTCTGAACTTGAAGCTTTCTTTTGCTGCATATATGCCTCCTGGACCTTCCATTTTAAACCTGGGCCGTTTAGACCTCATGACATTGGCTTCCGAGTTCTCAAGCATGGTAAATAGCTTTGCAATGTTCACTGTACTCCTCAACGATGGGTTTGAGGTGCAGCTTGGCCTCACAGCAGAAGAGTGCAGCATCAGTGAGACCTAATCAGACACCAGTCCACTTCTGTGCGTATTCATTGATTTTGGCTTCCATGGTCTCCATGTCCTCCACCGTACTAGAGCTGATAGCATATATCAGTAGATATCAGGGAAGCTTTGGGATCAACTTGAATTACAAGCTCCAAACCTAATATTTGCAAGAGAAGCCACATTTATCTATGACCTGCAGACCTATTTCCGCCCTTTGCTTAGTGTCGTTTCACTTTTTCGTAACTTTCAGAGGGTCATCATACAAACATCTGACACTTTTGGCTGGTTTCTCAGTCATTGTTGGGATCTTTTGATTGTCTGCCGTAAATTCCGCTGATTCCGCTACTTACCCTTTTCGCAGAGTGAGGCTCCCAGATTTCTGTGGCTAGAACTTAATTCTGGAAAATGAAAACATTTAATCCAACTCTCCCAGTAAACTACGTGTATCATCTTCTTCTGTGACAAGGACTGTAATGTCGTCAATGAAAGCTATTAGGGGAGCCATACGAAATACCTCTCCAACAAAGAATCGCCAGGAAAATCACAGAATTCAGCCACCATCTTTTTCACATAAATTCTAATTTAATAATTGCATTCCTACTAGACATACATTCCCTTCCAATAAAACAAAATGTGTCCAATGAGCACACGAAATAGAACCAGCCCATTCTCAAAACCAAAGTTAATGTTCGCTAGCCGAAACCTATAATAAGTTTGCAATTGTATAGATCAAACATAATGTGAAATTTTCAGAACTGAAGATAAGTTTAAGTAAAGAATTTAGATCAAATTTACTTTTATAGATAGACAGAAAGATGGCTAGATTAAGATAGATATCGAGGAACAAATGTTAGGAAATGGCATGAGGGTAAAAAAATAGTGAAATTATCAATTTCTAAAATGTTAAAAAATACAAGTTTATTCTATGCTCAAAAAAGAATTTTAAAAGATCCCAGGACATTATTCGTGCGTTTTCTATTGCAGAGTTACTTTATGTGTAAACGCTTTTTATGGTCTATTGTTCTTTTGAATTTATCAAATATATATCCCGCTAAAATTGTGTATTGTTGAGCGTAGAGAATATATATGGGATGAAAGTTTATTATCTTCTATAAAGTTAATTTTACGAAAAGAAATACGATATTCCATAACCTTTTTCCAATAAGATCATCGAATTCCCTTTTTTCCATAACTCTATAATACTTTCAAATTTAAATCAATATATTAAAAAAGACGAAATAATATAGGTGAATGCATAGATTGAAAGAATCGGTAAAATCACTATTCAAAATGCTGGCTATTCTCCTGTCGATGAATTTTTTTTTTTTTTTTTTGAAACTCAACTGTTTTTCACTTGCAAAAACCTCAATAATATTAACGATGATGATAATAATAATAATATTAATACTAATAATATTAATAATAATAATATTAATAATAATGATTTCTTTATTAACCACAAGGGTTTACATAAAGTAGACATTAAGGACAGTGCAGGACAATACAGGAGGGCATTTCTGCGTGTAAAAAACAAAAACAGAGGATGTAACAAAAAATAACAATGAAAAATTCCCCAATAGGGGGGAGACTTCGGAGGGACATTTGTGGAGAAAGCCCAGTAAAAGGCCACAATGACCCAGACCACCAAGGCAAGTGCCCTCTCCCAGTTTTCCAGATGATAGCCGGATCCGTCCTAAACGCGACAGCAGGTGTTCGACATAAACCCACAAGTCAGCAATTTTCGGACACTGGACGAGTGCCTGCAGGACGGTTTCGTCGCCCTGCGCGCATCTCGGACATGCCCGGCTGACGGCACCTCCATACCTGTAGAGTTTATCCCGAACTGGCAAGGCTCCTCGGTAGCACTGCCAGGCCAGAGATTTCTGGAAGTTGTCCATAGGCCCTCGCCCGAAAGTTATTCCGAAGAGATTGGCTAGTTGATTTTCGTCGACGCCTAGATTTTCCCCAAGTACGTCGTCGCTCTTCCCCTCCACTAATCCTCTATAGAACGCCGAGGTGGAGTTTCCACCGATCACATTGCCCGATTGGTCGAGGGCTGTGAGCGCCTGAAGACATTCCAGTCTCCAGGCGCTCCCTCTCGGTCTTCGCCTGACCCAGGACTGCAGCTCCGTCAAGGAAACGAGCTGGGGTAATACGTGTCTAGCTAACGGCGACCACACCTGATCACCGTCGAGGAAGAGGTGGAGATGTCGTAGCCTGAGCGCGTGCCTGCGCGTCATCAGCCACGGCATGCCCAGCCCACCACGTAGCGGGTGTTGACAACAGATGGACCGCCTGACCATCGGAGCGCGTCCCTTCCACAAAAAGCGAAAGAGCAAACGCTCCAGCGCTGTCAGGCGAGGCTTAGGACAAGGTACGACGGTCAGGCGGTAGCAGATGACAGACGCGATGTACGCGTTAGCCACTTCCGCTCGAGCTTTCAGGGATAGCTTCCACTCCGCCCATTTCTGGGTGAGAGAAGCCACTCTGCTCGTCACCTCGTCCCAGTTTTTGTCCGTCTGGAGGTCCGGACCGAACCAGACCCCTAGCAATTTAACCGGTTCGTCCGTCCAACGTCCGACGACGCTGTTGGACGGCATGGACCTGCCTCTCCAGGTGCCGAGCTGCAGGCCCACTGACTTTTCCTGGTTGATCATTGCTCCTGTCACCGCTTCGTATTCACTTACTGTAGTGCCGATCGCCTCGATGTGTTTGATGTTCGACACCACTACGGTGACATCGTCCGCATATGCTGACACGGATCTTCCGCATCCTAGTTCGCGCGTAATGCCCCTCAACGTCTCCAGTTTGTGCAGTAATGGCTCGAGAGTCAATACGTACAAGAGGGACGAGAGGGGACATCCTTGCCGGACCGAGCGCATGATGCTGAACGGTTCCGACAGGTGACCGTTCACTCTCACCGACAGAGCAGATGTCGCTGTGCATGGCAGCGATCCAGCCTCTGAAGACGGGCCCAAAGCCAGCCGCCCTCAGGACTGCCGCTAGGTAACGATGGTCGACCCTATCGAAAGCTTTCGACTGATCTAAATTGATCAAGGACCCACCCGTGCCAGGTTCCCTAGCTACCCTCTCTACGATGTACGCATGAGGTGGAGGTTGTCGTGGATGGATCTGTCGAGAATGGCGCCTCTCCCACCAGACCACCAACGACAAGCGCCAACCTCTTTGCCAGCACCTTGGCCAAAATCTTGAACTCTGTGTTTAGTAGAGTTATGGGCCGGAAATGATATATGTTATCCCCTTGTTCGGATCCTTTCTCAGCAGTGCCACCGCTCCTCGGCTCACAGAACTGGGAATTCTCCCGTTCTGTTGCCAGTTGCAGTAGACGTCCGCCAAGAGGCCTCCGAACAAGTCTGGCATCTGTACGTAAAGTTCATAGGGCAGACCATCCAAACCAGGCGATTTACCCCTTGTGCAGCCAGTCATTGCCTCCCTTACTTCAGCGGCTGTTATCGGCTTTTCGCAAAACCTCGCCTCAGTGGCCGAGAGCCGCGGCAGTCCGTCGAGGTAGACACTAAAGTCCATCCCTCGACCCGGCCCACCGCTTTCGCCGAACAGCTGAGCGAAGTGTCGCTGAAAAGCTTCACACATTTGCCCGGGATCGAGTAGCATGCGCCCGTCGTGGTCCACCAAAGACCGGATCGTGGCTTTGTTGCCACGACGCGCCTCCGCCACTCGGGCCCATTGAACGGCTTTCGTCCCCTCGTGTCTTTGAATAATTGGTCATGGGACAATTTCGCCGCAAGCACGTCGGTCGCAATGCCTTTGCTAAGCGCCTCGTCTAATTTTCTAACTAGTTCTCCCTCTGCTCCATTTTTCTCTATTGCTAAAGCCTTACTAAACCTAATCGATTCTATTCTAATCGCTCTTTTCAGAGCAAACCACCACTTGTTGTTGACGATGGCCCCCGTCAACGCCCGCTTAACTAGTTCGCTAATCCGGTCTCTGCAGGCCTTGCGCGCTGGTAAGGACGCGTTTAGCTTCCCGTAACCGGGTCCTCGTCTATGAAGCCTATCTAAGTCAAGCACACAAGCACACAGATCACGAATTTGTGGTCCGTGTAGCTGACTATCTTGAATTGAGGACAGCCTATGCTAGACCTATCTATTTCCTTACAAAATACTCTATCTAGATATGATCTGGATGACCCTATGAGATTTGTCCAAGTCCACATTGGCACATTCGCGAAATCCAATCGGTACCTGTCAGACAGTTCAAAACGCCTGAGCAGGTTGGTGAGGCTTTTGCACCCTCTACCCCTATCCGCTAATCCCACACAGTCCCAGCGTGCATCTAAGAACCCGTCCCAGTCACCACTAACACTAAAGAGCGGGACGTTCCAAGAAAGGTCTCCAGACGCCGGAAGATATCAGGCGGCCCTGCTCCTGTCGGGGCATAAACGGCCAATAGCGTGAAAGCTTGCCCGTATCCGCTGGTCACGTCCAGCACTACCAACTTACCCTCTGGGGCCAGGAAGATGGCCCGTATGGCGAGATCCAAACCTCTCCGAAAAAGAACAGCAACTCCTCCCCTGATCAAGGACGGCTGGGAGATGCGACACATCGTAGCCGCCGAAGATCGCTCGAAGGCCCGTGCTTCGGAGAATCTGGTCTCGCTGATGGCCACTACATCTATGTTTAGTGAACAGAGGTCGTTGAGGAGGTGACCCTGCTTCCATGACGACCCCAAGCCACGCGCATTTATGCTGTCTATTCTGAGTGAGGTCATGTTTAAAATGGAGTGGAAAAGATGGTAAAGACCACTTGGCGTACTATTCGTAGAGGAAGGATGGTTTTTCCATCCCTTTTCACTTGATCGTCTGGTGAAGGGACCGTTGAATCCTCCCTTCGGCTGGTCTTCGGCTCTTCTATGAGTACGTCCGAATATACTCTCCGGTTGAGAGTCCCTCCTAGGTCTCTGAAATCACCAATTGCGTTGGGGAATTTCGTTTTAATGTTTGTGTATTTTTTCTGTGCTATTTTAACCAGTCTTATGTTCGTTGGCGTTTTGATTGGTGCTGGTATTATGTAGTTGTGCTGTGAAATGTCTGTGTGTTCAATTATGTAAGTCATTAGTTTCTTGTTGTGTGTATTGTGTGTATTTCTTGTTGTGTGTATTTGCCCTGCATTTGTTTTTTGGGGGTGGGTGTGGTTCTGCTATTTTCTTGTCGTGTTGCTGGGTGTGTGTGTCTTGTTGTGTTTGCGATGTTGGTGCTTGTGGTGTTGGTGTTGAAGGTGTTGTTGTTGTTGGCGTTGGCGTTGTCGCCGGTGGTGATGGTGGTGCTAGTGTGGGTGGTGATGATGTTGGTGGTGTTGCTACTGTGAGTCTCTTTGCAGTAGCCTTTACCCTTTTTTCATTTCTTTCCTCCCTTTTCGAAGGCGACGATGCGTTGCTTCTGCGTTTGTGCCTTCTTACGACCTTTTGCCATCCCTCTCCCACCTCACACTCCATGTCTGATTCTGTGAGGTCGGGGAGGGGTACCAGCTCCACTCTTTCACTTGTTGTTGGTGATGTTTGCAGTGGCGTCTCTGTTGCAGCTGCATTTGGTATTGTTAATACTTCCACTGCTGCTGCTGTTCTTGATTTCCGTGGCGTGGGTAGGGTGCCACGGACCTATCGTTCCTGGTTGCCGCTTGGTCTGTTACTGGTAGCTGTGGAGCCGGTTTCGGAAGGAGGGTCTTTTCTCCTTTCTCAGGGTCTTCTCGTTGCAGAAGGCCCTGAGGTGTGTCTTCGATCCACAGCGAAAGCATTTCGGGCGTTTGCCCTCAACACTTATGGCAGTTGAGTGCCGTTATCGAAGTCTATCACATCCGGGATAGCTTCGATGCATTCCTGGATGGTTTGGATTAACATCTCAATAGAGGTGCCGACCCAATCTTCTCTTACTTTTTCTGTACTTGCAGTACAGTTGTTTTGTCCTCGATTCCGACGAGGACAGACGCGGCCAGCCAAGAAGGGGCCATCCCGGGGGGGGGGGGGGGTCAGTTTGACCCTCACAATTTTTTGCCCGCAGTAGGAGGGCACCAACACCATTTCCTCGCTCCTTAGGGTCACTACGGATTGAGCCTTTGCCTCCTGGGGTGTGGCAAATAGTACGTCTACGGTGGCATATTTCTTGCCTCGGGTGATGTGCGTTTTCCGCTGCCACACAGACCCCAAGGCTTTTTGTATTTGAGCCTATGTGGCTCTTTCAACCCTACGGGATTTTGTACTTACTGTACGGTACGTGACCGTACAGTGCTGTTGGGTTTCGAAAAATGTTTTCCGCTGCCTTGCAGATTGCTCGGTGTCCAGTTTTTGTCACCATCTTCTTCGCTTCCTCTAATTCCTCATTTGTTATGAGGATGGTTTCCAGGTTCTTCGCGACACCTGCAAACGAGATTGTTTTTTTTTTCTTTGCTGCTGTTGTTGTTGTTGTTGTCGTCAGAGCTGCTGTTACTTTTGTTGTTGCTGCAGGTACTACGACTACTGCCGCCACCGCTGTTGCTGTGGTTGTTGTTGTTGTTGCTGCTGCTAATGCTGTTGTTGTTTATGCTGCTGCTGATGTTGTTGCTGCTGCTACTGTTGTTTTCATTGTCACTGTTGCTGTTGTTATTACGGCTGCTACTGCTATTATTCCTGACGTCAGACGAATGAAATGGGTTTTCGTATTTCCCGCACACCTGTTCCGTCGTTGTCGTCGTCGTCGTGGAGAAATCTTGCACGCTTTGCACCGGACTTTTCTTTTCTGTCGTCGCTTGCGAAACAGAAGGGAGGGAGAGAGACACATTTAAAGAAGGGAGGGAGAGAGACAATCTTCTCTCTGCTGTAGTGACGATTGAGGAAGAAGTAGACGGAATGAGTGGGAGTGACCTATGAAAATTCTTTTTCGTAGCCATGTTGTTTTTTTGTTTAAAATAAATATTGGGCACAAAACCCCAATGAGGAGTTATTTAACCCCGAAGGGCCAAATAACGGGCAGAAAGACCCCTCTCACGAGGAGGAGGGTGTTTTTGTCTACAAGTTGGTTAAAGTTTTAAACAATTTACAATTGTTATAGCGGTCAAAATTTACAATACCTTACAGAGCCGAGCCTCCGTCAAACATAGCATTCAATAATTATAATAATAATAATAATAATAATTGTGTCTACTTTGGGCACAAGGCCAGCAATTACCCAGTACATTACTGGTAATTTACTCAAAGAACAATAATAATAATAATAATAAGACTTTCTTTATTAACCACAAGAGTTTACATAAAGTAGACATTAAGGTCAGTACAGGCAATGCATAACGGTACAAATGGGCATTTCTGCGTGTAAAAAACAAAAAAGAGGATGTAACAAAAAAATAACAATGGAAAATTCCCCAATAGGGGGGAGACTTCCGAGGGACATTTGTGGAGAAAGCCCATTAAAAATCCACAGTGACCCTGATCACCAGGGCACGTGTCCTCTCCCAGTTATCCACCTTTAATTTACAGACACATACTCAGAGTAGGCCCATTCACTCGGGCCATTCTTGCTTCTCTCACCCATCTTTCAACAAAATGTTGGGAAGGGAGCACTTCCTTCTCGATAATAAGGCCAACGATTCAATATATTATTGTCAAAGACCACAAAGAAAACTTTGCCTTCTATTAGAGGATTCTATCACCACAGATGACAAAATATCTTTCAAAGAAATAGATAAACTCTCCATATATAAAAATATAGAGCTAGAAATATCTTGAATATGGAAAATGAAAACAGAACCAATACCTATATTAATAGGTGCTCTAGGAATGATAAAAAAGGCACAGAAAAATAGATAGCCAAACTCTCAGGACTTACAAACATAAACAGTATACAAAAGAACACTACTAGGCACTGTACACATATTACGAAATGTACTATGAATACAATAGAAACAACATCGGTAAACAAAAACGATATTGCTCATACCCAAGGTGCACAAAGCTGTGCTCGATAAATCAGTAATGATGCACATTAAAATAATAATGGAAATAATAACAATAAAGTTGACTTCATTAAACACAAGTGTTGATATGAAGTATAACATAAAGGACAGTACATGACGGTACTGGACGGTATAAATTGGTATCTCTGCGTGTAAAGAAAAAAACAATAACGGAAAATACAGGAGTAAAAATAACATTCACAATGGGTGGGGGAGACATATGAGAGTCACTCATGCAGAATGCCTATTAAAAAAGTCACGGTCACTCTGACCACCTGGGCATGTGCCCTCTCCCAGTTCTCCACCTCCAATTTTCAGACGCATTTTTAGAACAAGCCAATTAACTCGGGCCATGCTTGCCTCCCTCACCCATCTTTCAACAAATTGCTGGGAAGGGAGCACTTCCCTCTCCACCCTGAATTTCCTTTCCGAATGAAATTTGAATATGATAATCAGGGCATCATAGAAGAGTTAAGTCTTCAATCTCTTCAAACGCGTCCACCACATGTCCTCTTTCACCATTCCCACCAGGCACGCAATAAACTGCCTGCACCTCCCGGCTAAAGTAAGGCGGTGGGCCAATCCGCACGATGGACTCGGCGGATCCGTCCTACAGGCAACAGAAAGTGTTCGACATAAACCCACAAGTCAGCGATGCTCGGACACTGGACGTGTATGTGCACGATGGATCCGTCACCCTGCATACATCTCGGACAGACCTGGCTGACGGCACTTTCATGCCTGTAGAGTTCATCACGAACTGGGAGAGCTCCCCTGTAACACTGCCAGATGGGCCTCGGCCCGAAAGTTCTCTCGTAGAGATTGGTTTGTTTATTTTAGTCGATGTCCAGATTTTTCCCAAGGACATCGTCGCTATTTCCCTCCAATAAACCACTATAGAACGCCAAGGTTGAGATTCCACCGTACTCATTGCCCGATTGATCGAGGGCTGTGAGCAACTAAAGACATTGCAGTCTCCAAGCGCTCCCTCTCGGTCTTCGCTTGACTCAGGAGTTCAGCACCGTCAACTAGATGAGCTGGGCGAAAACGCATGTAGCCAAGGGCGATCAAACCTGTTCACTCTCCAGGAAGATGGGTAGATACTGTAGCCTGAGTGCATGTCTGCGCATCATCAGCCACGGCATGCCCAGTCCTCCACGTAGCGGGTGTTGACTGCAGATTGAACACCAGACCATAGGAGCCAGTGCCTTCCGCAAAAAGTGAAAAAGCAAACGCTCCAGTGACGTCAGACAAGGCACGATGGTCACACAGTAGTAGATAAAGGACACATTCAGCACCTCGACTGGAGCTTTCAGGTATAGCTTCCTCTCTGCCCATTTCTGGTGAGTGGGGACACATTGTTCGTCACTTCGTACCAGTTTTTGTCCGTCTGGCGTTCTTGACCGAATCAGACACGTAGCAATTTAACCGCCCGATCCATTCAGGTCCCAATGATGCTGTTGGACGCCATGACCTGCCTCAACAGACGTCGGGTGGCAGACCCAACGACTTTTCTTGGTTTATAATTGCCCCTGTCACCATCTCCGATTTCCTCAATCTATTTGGCACATTTGGGAAATCCAGTGGGTACATGTCGGATAGTTTCAAACGTCTGAGAAGTTTTCCCATCCTCCTCCTCTATCCGCTAATCCCACACAATCCTGGCATGCATCCAAGATCCCGTTCCAACCACCAACTAATATTAAAGAGCGGGACATTCCTAGGAAGGTCTTTACTCGTCTGAAGTAATCAGGCATTCCTACCCCTAACGGGGCATGAACAGTTACTACACTAAAAGCGAAGTCTTCGTTGCTGGCCACATTAAGCAACACCGACTTACATTCTCAGCTGTGTATTTATGTTGCCTTTTTTCTGATAAGGTCATGTTGAAAAAGACTGATTAAATGCTGTGGAGGAATGATAGTTTTTTTCCGTCTTTCTGACTGTTTGTGGCCCTCTCCGGAAGGATGTCTTTATATATCCTCCTGTAAATTGTTTACAGGAAATCTCCGATGTCATTGCAGAATTTTAACTTTAAGGATGTGTATGTTTTATGTGTGATACGTGTGATGTGCATGTGTATAGGTGGTGTGAATATTTTGGGTGTTCTGTAGCTTTTCTCCGTGGTTCTGGTGTTCTGTTGGATGTAGTCTAATAATTGTTTATTGTTCAAGTTTAATGCTGTGTAGTGTGTTTAGATTTGGTCGTTTTGTTGTACATGCATGTCTTGTGGTTGCGCGTGTGGGTTTGTTTCTGCTGCGCTCGCGGGTGACTTTGGTGGTGTTGGAGGTTGGGGTTGTGGTTGATGATTGTGATGGTGTTGAGTTTTGTGGTGATGGGGCTGGTGATGCTGGCGTGGTTGGTAGTTGGCGGACGTTGTTGTCTTAACTTGCTTGTTTTGTTTTTTGTTTGTTTCGCCCTGTATTTTTTTGAGAGGACGGGGAGTGGAACGTCTTCTATAGGCGTTGGTGTTGGTTTTGGCGAGGTGGATGGTGTTGGTGCTACTTCTGGCACTGTAAGTGATGGTGCTGGCGGTCTTCTTACCGTTGCTGCTACAGCTGTTGCTGCCTTTGTTGCTACAGTTGCTGCTGCTATTTTTGCTGGTTGAGAGGTGGCCTTCATTTGTTAACCACCGCCTTAGAGCTGAAGGTTTTTAAGTGGGTTCAATCGCCACATCGTTGCCTTCTATCTCAAATGATTACGGTGATGTGGCTGCCATCGTCGAGGTCTATCACCTGTGGAATTGCTTGGTTGTTTTCTGGTCTACTTGGATCAGGATCTACATTCCAGAAGCGGACCAGTTCTCTGGGTTTTTTTCATTTTAAATACCTCGAAGACTTCTGTGGTGTCTTCCATGTGGGTGAGGACGGAGGCCATCAGCCAGGGAATTGCAATGACCGGTGGAACCTGGGTCACTCTTAATCTTACCGGCCTTTGTGCACACTAACGTGAGACTAGTTTCAGCTCGTCGCTCTTTGTGGAGCTATGGTGTGATTTCTGGCTTCCTGTGGGCTTCTAAAGAACATGTCCAAGGCTCCGTATATTCGTCCACGTATGATGTGATTTTCTGAGCTCAAACATGCCCAAATGATTTTGTATCTGGGACTCGCATGTCTGCTCCACTTGGCATGCTTTTGCTCGGGGGATGTAGTGGGACGGAGACGGTGTCGGACTTCAGTCCCTATTTGGACAGCCTACCGCGTCTCTGAATCGCCGATCCTGAGCGCTGCGAAAGGCTGATAATTCAACCGAAATTTGGCATGATGTAGTCAGCTGCACAGTACGCATGTTACCATCTTTGCCCTTCAAGATTTTCGTAGATAGTCCTTAAATGTCCTCCAATCTCCTCAAAGCACTCTACTACAATTGGCAGCGAATCGGGTGTGTTCTCAGTTATGTGAGCCGAGGAATAATGACACTTATAATCAAAGACGTGAAAAAGAGGGATACTTTAGATAATTTCAGGCCCATAACTCTGCTAAAAGCTGAGTTTAAGGTCTTGGCCAATGTATTATCGAAGAAGTTGTCGCTTGTAGTCGATGATTTGGTAGGGGAGGGGAACATTTGCACAACCTCGACCATTTCCATACACGACAACCTCCATCTCATGCAATACATCCTAGAGAGTGTAGGTTGTAAAACTGTCTTCGGTAGGGCTATGATCACTTTAAATCATTAGAAAGCTTTCGATAGTTTGTACCATCGATGTCTACAGGCTGTCCTCAAGGCAACTGGTTTCGGTCCTTTCTTCATAGGATGGATCACTGCAATGCACATCGGCATCTCTTCGGTGGTCAAAATTAATTGCAACCTTTTGTGAACCATTTCAGTTGTCCCAATCGGAGAGTCAAAGCTGCGCTTTTTGTTCCCTTCTGTAAGTATTGACTCTCGGGGTTCTACCGCAGAAGCTGAGCTTGTTGCAAGGCATCCCGCTCGAACCGCGACGTGGATAGCCTGTTTCAGTTGATGTGGACATCATCGTAATCGTCTGGAACACCCCGGAAATTGAAGTGGTAGGGACTTTATAGGAGGAATATGTAAGATTGACAGAAGCAAACTTCAACTCGGAAAAGTCTGTGGGCTTGCAGTTCGGCACCTAGAGAGGCAATTCCATGTCGACTAACAGCATCATTGGGCACTGGACGGGGTTTGATTCGGATTTGAATTGAGACCAGGTGACGACCAGGGTAGCCTCCTCTCTCACAGAGAATTGCGCTGAGAGGAAGCTATCTCTCAAAAGTAGTGTGGAGTGGGCAAACACGTACATAGTATTAGTCATTTACTATCGCCTAGCCTACATTAAGCATGCGCCTGTAGACTGGTTAATTTAAGGAGAAGAGCTGTGTCCCTCCAGGGTGCCCTCAAAGCATCGTTTGGTTCAGGATTGGTGGAGTACTAGAGTCGAATCGCGGTGGTTATTCCCTTATTGCTGCATTTTTCTTGATATTGTGTTATTGTTATTTATATGTGTATAAATATATTATATATTGTATTATATATGTAAACCCCCACTGTCCCTGTCTATTGTATTGTCTCGTATATGTATTCCAGTGTAGCCAATAATGAGATCTTTGTTGTTGTTATTATTATTATTAGTGTTGCATTTATCTTGCTTTATGTTCATACCAGTTATCACCAAGTCATAACCAGTGACCTCAAGAGACAACAAGGTCCGCCATGTTGAAGAAAAAACATACATATACACATGCATATTTAGGTGTTTAGAATGATGATGTACTTATATTGACAGAATCTTCCTTAGTATATGGGCAGTTCCCATTAGTACTATCTTTGATATTTCTTATATACGCGGGTTTCCTGGGATTTCCGATAAGTAATAATTAGAACCCCTAGGTTTCATTCCCAGAGCGCCTACAACCACTGGTATTGTTTTAGTTCTCAATTTCCACATTTTTCTAATTTCTATCTACAGGTCCTTATACTTCCTCAATTTTTCAAATGTTTTTATGAGTACATTCTTGTCTATTGGAACGGACATATCAATTAGCAGGCATACCCTCTTTTTAAAGACCTTCAATATTATATCAGGTCTATTTGCATCTATTTCTCGGTCTGTTTGGATGCTAAAGTTCCACAATATTGAGATGTGATCTTTTTCAAGTACGGCAGGTGGTTGATGCTCCCACCAATTCTTTTGATTTGGCAGGTCAAAGTGCTTACACATTATCCAGTGTCTTTATTGTGCAGCTCTGTCGTGCCTGTTTAGGTATTCGGTTGGAGCTATAGGTCTGCACATGAAATTATATGATAGTTTTTTAAGATACACGGCATAATAGGTTGCATCCATTTTCTCTTATGTTGGCTTGGTAATTTTTTGTTGGCAGACACTGATCTTGTACTAATATAATCAATCATTCAGTCTCCGATTTCAGTCCAGAGGATGCCAACCACTCATGGGTTAAATTATTGTCAACATCAGCATTGTTAGCTCTTTCTGGGTATTTTCCATACGGAGGCTTTCGTTGCCATTTCTCAGCCAGTTTATATAGTAGATCTTTCTTTGGCTTATTATTATTATGGATTGGCAGTATCTGTAGAGGGTCGGACGACATGCTTTGACGTATAAAGTTACGGCCCTTGCCATTCTGAGATCTAATCTCCCCGAAGTTAACTTTGCCTTTCATCCTTACGGGCCCGATAAAATAAAGTACCAGTAATGCACTGGTTAATTGCTTGCCTTGGGCCAACCGTAGAAACAATTATTATTATTATTATTATTATAGAGGGTCGGACGACATGCTTTCCAGCATAGTTACGTCCCTTTACGATCTGATTTCAAATCCCGCCGAGGTTGACTTTGCCTTTTATCCCTACGGGGTCGATAAAATAAAGTACCAGTAATGCACTGGGTAATTGCTGGCCTTGTGCCTAACGTAGAAACAATTATTATTATTATTATTATTGTTCGTTGAGTCTCAGTCGTTGATGTTATTTAACTGGAAAGTTTGAATATCAAGCAGCTACCTGCAGCCTCAGATATTCAGGACGTATCGCAGCAAGCATGCCTTTTGAAGTGTTCCAAAAAGCGGGGCGGGGTCAATTTTGTTTCACCATCCTTGGAAACTCTTTGAGAGAGTACCTAGTGCGCCTATGACAAACGGGACCACTTTGACTTCATGGCAGTTCCAAATCCTTTTCACCTCCCACTTTAAGTCCTGGTATCGATTAATTTTAAGCCTCTCCTTCTCATGCACTCTCGTGTCGAATGGGCAGGCTACATCCACAATCAGGCACGATCTCTTTTCCTTGTCTAAAACCACCAAGTCAGGTCTATTGTGTTCCAGTTTCTTGTCCGTCTGTTTCCTGAAACCCCACAGCACCTTCACCTGATAGTTTTCTATCACCGACTCTGGCTTATGCTCATACTCTTCTCAGAATGTGGTAAATTGTTTACTTTGATAAGTTCCAGTGGATCACCCTGCCCATCACATCATGTCTCCAGCCTTTATAGTGAGTCTGGGCTAGGTGTTTACACTCGGATACAATGTGAGCCACAGTCTCCTCTCCCTCTCTCTCCACAGATCATGCACAGTGGGCTGGTCTCCTCCTTGTAAACGTTCTTGTCTATTGGAACGGGCATATCAATTAGCAGACATACCCTTTTTTTAAGTCCTTCAGTATTGTATCAGGTCTATTTGCATCTTTTTTCGGTCCTACTTGGATACTAAAGTTCCACAAGATTGAGATGTGATCTTTTTAACTATGGGAGGTGGTTGATGCTCCCACCAATTCATTTGATGGGGCATTTCAAAATGCTTACACATTATCCAATGTATGTATTGTGCAGCTCTGTCATGCCTGTTTAGGTATTCAGTTGGAGCTATAGGACAGCACATTGAAATCATATGATCAATACTCTCTGGTTCTGTGTTACATACACGGCATAATGGGTTGCATCAATTTTTTATTATGTTGGCTTGTTAATTTTTTGTTTGCAGACACTGATCTTGTGCTGATATAATCAGTTCTTCAGTCTCCGATTTCAGTCCAGAGGATGCCAACCACTGATGGGTTAAAGTGTTGTCAACATCAGGATTGTTAGCTCTTTCTGGGTATTTTCCATACAGGGGCTTTTCTTGCCATTTCTTAGCCAGTTTCTGTAGCAGTTCTTTCTTTGCAGTTACTTTTATCTGCTTTGCTTTTTCTGTGTTTTTAATTTCAGCAGTAAATGGGACTTCTGAAAATTGTACTCCATTACTGTATCTTTGCGCATCTTTTGTAATGGAGTATGATCTTTTGATGCTTTCGTGTTTCAAAACGAGTTTGATCATCCAACATGTGATTCCCTTAGGTATGTAGATAATCAAATTGTTGCAGTTTTCAACGCAATATCTAACTGGATTAATCCCTAGTCCTCCTTCTTTCCTATGGAGATATATTCTATCTGTATCTGCCTTCGTGTGATGCATTCTGTGCATAGTTAAGAATGTTCTAATTTTTTTATCGAGCCGACGGATCTCTGTGCTTGACGAGTTGATGATATTGTAACTGTAGGTTACTACTTGTATGGCAAGCGTGTTTATGGCATCGATCATATTCCTTGCATTCAATTCCGTTCTTAAGATTGCTCTTACTCTGCGGTAACATTCCTTCCTTATCCTTTACCTCATTGTCGAGTGCTTGATTCCGTCTCATTGACAAACACCTAGATATTTGTAAGTTTCCTCAATCCAACTGTGTGGTAAACTATCGAATGTTTTTTTATAATCTATCCAAGCAACAGATAGAATTTTGTGCCTATTATGACAATCTCCCAGTATCATTTTGTTAACCAAAAGCTGATCCTTACAACCATATAAGCCTCGTTTACACCCTTACTGCTCATTGGGAAATAGGTCATTTGTTATCAGGTGGTCATATGTATATTAAGTTAGGACTGATGCTAACATTTTATACATTGTTGTCAAGCAAGTTATCGGTCTGTAATTTTTGGGATTCTTTGTCTCATCATTCTTCGGAAGCAGGAATGTAATGCAGTTAACTAGCCATGATGGTATCTTTTCTGGCTCCTTAACTATTTCATTGTAAAGTTGGGCTAACAGCTCATGAGACTCTGTGAAGGCATTTATCTACAAATTTGGTATTTTGTCTTTTCCTGGGAATTTCCATTTGCTGGTCTTTCTAAGAGCCAAACGCAACTGTTCAAATGTTATATTTTTCCCATATTTGTTCCTCAAGGTGAGCTGTATCTTTCATTTGTCTGTCTATCCATAGGGCATGTATATTATGAACTTTTTGTTCGGCCCAGATCTTTTCCCAGAAATCTGACACTTCCTCCTTGGGTGGTATTGATTTAGTAGTTATTGTTGAATTGCCAATTTTTCTGTAGAAGTTTCTTTGTTTGATTTTGAACATATTATTGTCCTTATATAATCTAGATCGTTTTTCAAAGCGCCTTATACAAGCAGCTTTGATCGACAGTTTTTGCTTGATTATATCTGTCAGCATGTCTATGCCACTTGTTGATTTTATACTGTATTTTCTTTTCAATTTTCTAAGTTTAGTTTGTTTAACATGTTCACCTACTTTGTAGTTTGTTAAAATTTCTATATCAGATCGGAGAAGGTTTATTTGGCGATTGATGTTCTCTTGCCAAGTAGATTTCTTGTGGGAATTCCTTTGTTTTTTTCATTTTCACTCCACATAAGTGAGTGGTGAATTTAGCCGATTCATAATAGAGATGATTTAGATCAGTAATATTTAGTTTCTTTGCGATAATAATTTTTTTTAGAATTATGTTAGTCTTGTGTATTATCTTTTGGAGAGTGTCTCGTTCCCCCATGTCAGATTCTTTGATTTTCATCCATTCGATCATGATTTCCTCCTTCAAGTTGGCAAGTTCATTCTCACTCATTTCTTTATCATTTATGATCTAATTGTTTTCATTTTGAGGTTCATCTTGATCATGCACTCCCTCCACTTTTTCGATACTTTCTTTAATTTGTTCTGCTGTCAGTGATTCCGCCCCAACCCTGGGATACGAAGTGTTACAATTTACCTCGTTTTCACTGTCACATGTTTAAATTTCCCTTCGCTGATCCTGTGCCAATAACTTGATCTGATCAATTTCCATATCAGTTAGTAACTTTTTTTAACAATGTTTCTTCGTATATTCGCTAGTTTGTTACATTGTAGTTTGTTAAAATTTCTATGTATTATTATTTTTATTGTTATTATTATTATTATTGTTATTATTATTATTGTTCTTTGAGTCTCAGTCATTGATGTTAGTCAACTGGAAAGTGTGTTGAATTGAATATCAAGCCTGCAGCCTCAGATATTCAGAACGTGTCGGAGGGTTCTTGCTGTTCCTAGCAAGCATGCCTTTTGAAGTGTTCCAATTTTCTTTAACTATCCCTGGAAACTTTTTGAGATAGTACCTAGTGCGCCTATGACAATCGGGACCACTTTGACTTCATGGCAGTTCCAAGTCCTTTTTACCTCCCACTTTAAGTCCTGGTATCGGTTAATTGTCTTCCTCTCCTTCTCTTGCACTCTCGTGTCGAATGGGCAGGCTACATCCACAATCAGGCACGATCTTTTTTCCTTGCCCAAAACCACCAGGTCAGGTCAATTGTGTTACAGTTTCTAGTCCGTCTGTGTCCTAAAATCCCACAGTACCTTCACCTAATCGTTTTCTATCACCGACTCTGGCTTATGCTCATACTCTTCTCAGAATGTGGTAAATTGTTTACTTTGAAAAGTGCCAGTGGATCACCCTGCCCATCACATCATGTCTCTAGCCTTTATAGTGAGTCTGGGCTAGGTGTTTACACTCGGATATAATGTGAGCCACAGTCTCCTCTCTCTCTTTCCACAGATACTGCACAGTGGGCTAGCCTCCTCATTGTAAATATGGTGTTTCAACCACTTCATTTTGAGGGCCTGCTCCTGCGCAGCCATTAACATTCCTTCTGTAGTCTTTTTAAGGTCTCCTCTTTTCAATCAGTTCCATGTCTGTGGATCTCTAAATTCAGTTTTCTCAAAGAAGGTACTATGAAGGGATTTTTCCTGAAGGCTGCTCTTTCTACTTCATGTTATTTCCTCCTTGGACATCCTCTGGCCTATTGTCCCCTCCTTCAGTACAGTTCTGAGCATTGGCTCCTTACTATCAGTCACGTATTTGTGTAGGTTGTTTTTCTCCATCTGAACACAGTCCTCTATGATGATAAGACCTCTTCCACCCACAGATCTCCTTAAGTAGAGTCTATCGACATCACTCCTCTTGTGGAACATGTTGTAGATAGTCAATAGCTTCCCAGTCTTCCTATCCATTTCTTTCTGTTCAGCAACATTCCATCTCAGAATTCCCGCACTGTACCTAATAATAGACACAGCTTGGGAATTTACTGCACTTATGGCATTCCTACTGTTCAGATGTGTCTTTAATACGCTCCTTACTCTCTGAATGTATTCAGTTCTGATCAATTCCTTCATTTTTTTGTTCTTGATGTCATCAGCCTCCAGAACGCCCAAATACTTGTATCCTTCTTCAGAGTCAATTTCCTTTATCATCTCACCTGTTGGTACCTGGATTCCGTTACTTCTGCTCAACTTACCCCTCCTCATCACAATGACTCCATACTTACTAATACCAAATTGCATACATATATCATTGGTGAAAATACGAACAGTGTCAACAAGCACATCCAAATCCTTCTCACTCTTCCAGAAGAGCTTAAGATCGTCCATAACGAGCAGGTGATTGATGGTAAGCCATCCCTTTCCCAACCTGTATCCTGCTCTCACTTTTCGCAGTACACTGGTCAGGGGCATCAGGGCAAGGACAATAAACAGAGAGGACAGACTATCTCCCTGGAAGATACCTCTCTTGATCTTCACGCTTCCCAAGGATTCTCCAGTTGATGTTAACTTTGTTTCACATAACTTCATACTTTTGTCTGATGTTATCTGCCACCTTGAAGATTTGCAGGCTTTTGGTTATCCAAGAATGACGTACCATGTCGAATGCCTTTTTGTAGTCTATCCATCCCATGGCAAGACCAGTGTGTCTCCTCTTGCAATTCCTCTTTACCATCATTTCAATAAGTACCTGGTCCTTTGTACCACGTGACTTATTTCGGCATCCTTTCTATTCGTCCGGTAACAAGTTGTTTGTGTGGAGGTGATGGAAGATTTCCTCAGACATAATGCTTGTTAGCAGTTTCCACATTACGGACAGACATGTGATAGGTCTATAGTTGGTAACATCATTACTCTTGATTCGGTCTTTCATTATCAGAACTGTAGTACCTTTTGTCAACCACTCTTGTACCTCACCTGACATCAAGCAGTCATTGAACATGGTTGTCAGTTTCGGGTGGAGGGATGTTATATTTTTAATCCAATACCCCTCCACACCATCTGGGCCTGGTGATTTCCAGTTGGTTTGTTTTTTGGCCTGCCCCTTAAGAGTTTCAACTGTGATACTCAAATCAGTTTGTTCGTGTGCCTGTTCACTAATCTCCTTCTGTACTGTCTCAATACACACTGCCTGGTTATTATGTTTAACATCCTGCTCCCATATTCCTCTCCAGAATGTTTTAGTTTGTTCCGCCTCAGGGTTCAAGTTGTTGCCTCTTTCTTTCCCTTCAAGCTGTCCAAACATAATCTTCTGGTTGTTGTCGAACATGCGGTTCTGTTTATACTGACTGACTCTGTTCTCGTATCGCCTGATTTTTGCACTCTTTGCTACAATGCGTTGCTTCAGTTCCTCTATGATAATATTTAGCTTTTTCCTCCTAGTTTTGTACTTTATTTCCAGTCTATTTTTAGTGTCTATGTTTTTTAGTGTCCTATACAGTAGGGTCTCAAGCTTTCCAATGTCATTTCTCATTTCCCTGATTTGACCACTCAGTCGTTTCTTTCACCAAGGCTCTGCTCTTTCCTGTCTCTTGTTTCCTCTCGCTTTTATACCAAGTAGTTTCCTCACCGTATTTGCTGTTGCTTTGAGGATATTGTTGCACTGGTGAAGGCTCCTCGCCTCAAGGTATGGGATGACTTTGTTTACCTTAGCTGTTGTTTCTTTTAACTTTTTCCTGTCTACAAACCTTAGGTTCATAGGCCTCCCACTATCATTGTACAATTCATCTACCACTAAGTTTATGATATCAACCAAATCTTGTCCTAGCCCAACAGCATTCATCTCCTCAGTGGCCGTATCTCTGTTCCGGGTATTATCCATCTCAGCATTCAGATCATTGTCTGCTTCCGGTGGTTCTTCCGTTCTCTCGACCTCTTCACCTTCATTTCCCACTGGCTCGTTTGCCTGGCATACTCCACTCTCCATCTCCAAGCTAATCTCTCTGCTCAGTTCCTCCAGTTCCAGCTCGCTTATCCCTCCATTAGTTCTTATTACCCGAGCCTGCCCGGCCAATTTTTGTTCATGGAATTTAAATAGACCAATCTCGTTCCAGATGTTATGCATCCGTTTCCTATAGCCTTTCTCCTTGGGGTTACTCTTCAGGTAACATTGCATAACAATTCTATTCAATTCATTCGTCCAGTTGGTTCTGGTCCCTTTCCTTCTTCTTCTTCCCCCGACACCAGCAGTATTTGGTTGACAGCCAGTTCCCTGCTGCTGAGCCAGGGAGCACCTGTTGGGTGAGAGTCTGTCACATGACGTTCTAGTCTCCATTTCACCGTTATTCGAACTGTTTAGGTTCGACATTTAAACACTCTTATCGAGGATTGGCGAATGTATGGTTACATAACCACCGGTGAATTCTTCGTCTCCGGTGGTTCCGTCACTCCACGTGATATGTGTGTGGCATTATCACGCTGTAGACGAACATAAATAAACAAACAAACAAACAGGCAAAAAAAACCCTCAAAATAAATAAGTATCAGATTCATTGTAATGTAGTGTTTGAATGTCTGATTTAGTTTTTCCCTTCCCTTTTCTGTCCGTCTGTTTGTTTTTCTCTTCATTCTTATTTTCTTTACGTTTTTCGTTGTTGCTGTGCTGCTTTGATTTTTATTTTTGTTTTGTTTATTTTGACCGGGTCATCAATTCAGTCTATTTATATATTTTGATGCCTTCCTCTTTTAGTGGGGTTCTACGATGTAGCAGGGGTAGCGGGAGAGAATAGCGGCGGTAGTGATAATGAGGCAGTGGTGGTGGTAGTGGTGGCGGTGCTGTGCTAGCAGCAACTAGCGGGAGGTAGTGGGAGAGAATAGCGTCGGTAGCGATAAATCATTATTAGGCAGTGGTGGTGGTGATGTGGTCGTATTATTATTATTATTATTATTATTATTATTATTATAATTGGCGACCTACGTAGTAAATCTTATTATCGTGAACTCCGCCAAGGTTTGTTATTTTCAGTTGTTTAAAATTGCCATTTATGGAAAAACTTTATTGTTAACTGTATATAAATGCACATACATTGTTTTCTGAAAAGGACACTCAAAAAGATTGGAGCCTTGAGCCCAAAATATAAACTTTTATAATTATCAAACAAAGATTTTTCTTTGAAAAATCATGGACGACACAGAGTCACACCTTACTCACAAACTAACACCTCACACCGATACCACCATTGTAAATATTACTACGTTTGCAAACACTAAAAATATAAGCAGTACATTAATTTCCCGCCATTAAAAATGACTGCAGGTATTAAAGCCGCCACTACCCCACCCCCACCACCACCACAGCGACAACAGAAACAAAAGAAAAAAATAAATTAACTCGTGATATCGAAATGAATTCAACCAAAATGAACTCTTCCACACCGAACACCACTGACGCCACTACCACCACAACTGAAACCAAAATTAACAATAACAAAAATAACGATAACAACAACAGCAACAATGAAATTAAGAAAATCACCCTTAGTTTTGCCAGAGTAGCAAAACAGTGCGAAGCATACCAGGTAACTCAGGAGGAATTAGAAGAAACCAAAAAAATGGTAAAGAAATATGGGTACAGGGTCAGCCCCCCCCCCCCCATCCCTCCTAATAAAATGGAGCATCGGCGCCTATGCACCGTGTCTTATCGGACGATTAACATAAAATCGCGCCGAGTGGAACGGGCATCCGAGTCCCAAATCAAAAAAGCTTTGGGACATGTGTGGGACAAAAACCCCACATCAGACGTGGGCAGAAATATGGAACCGTGGACGTGTTCTTTGAAACATAACAGGAGGCCAGAAACACTCCATGGCCCCATTAAGAAGTGACGACTTCACACACGTCCCAAGCTATTGTGGCCAGAGACTCGTGAAGATCAGGGTGACCCACGTTCCACCGGCCATCGAAATTCCCTGGCTAATAGCTGCCGTCCTCGCAGGCATCGAAGCCAACACCAAGTTAATCGAAATAGCGAAAGAAAAGCAGGAGAACTGGTCCGGATCTGGGATGGAGCTGCTGATCCAAGTGGACCAAAAATGCATTAAGGATATCCCAGAGGTAATAGACCTCACTAACGGCAGCCACCTCACCGTAATCGTCGAGGGCAGAAGACCTAGGTGTGTCGTTTGTGGTGAAGGAACTCGCCAAAAGGCTTTCTGCCCTCAGGCTAAAACGTTTAGTCCACCTCTCTTAATCACCCCAGTGACTCAACCATCAACACCACCAGCAGCAGAGATGGCAGCAACAACTGTAGCAGCAGTAACAGCAACAACCCCAGCAACAGTAGCAAAACCAACACCACCACCACCCAACGCGCGAGAACTAACACCAGCGCCTACATCATCCACCACGCCACAACCAAAACCAACGCCTGTGGAGGATTTTCCAGTCCCCGTCTTATCGCAACTGGAGACAGATTGTGACGACGAGGAGTGGGAAACGGTATCAGGAAAAAAGAAAAAATACTCTACCTTCCCCTTCCAAAAACAAAATACAGAGGGAAATAAATAAACTATCAAACAAAAAAGTTAGGACAGATATGCCACCATCCACACCACCATCACCAACCCCATCACCACAAACACCAACACCATCACAATCATTAACCCCAACACCACCATCACCAACACCACAAAAGTCACCAAAAAGCGAAACAGAAACAAACCCACAACAAACGCACACAAAACAAAACAACCCCAAACGATACACACTACACAGCATTAAATTTGAACAACAACCAATTATTACACTATATTCAACACAACACCAGCATCACAGAAAAAGACTACACAACAACCCAAATGTTCACACCACCTCCACACATACAAATCACTCGCATCACACAGAAAACGTACATGAAACTAAAACAAAAATTCCCCAAAGACATCGGAGACTTCCGACAAGCACTCTCCATTAGGATTTATAAGGACATCCTTCCGGAGGAGGCCACAAGCAATGAAAAGGATGGAGAAACCATCCTTCCACTACGAGAAGTAAAGTAGTGATCTTTCCCATCTTTTCAACTCCATTTCAACATGACCACACTCAGAATAGGCAGCATGAATGCGCGTGGCTTGGAAGCAGGGCCACCTGCTCAACGACCTCAGGTCACTAAACATAGATGTAGTGGCCATCAGCGAGACCAGAATCTCCGAAGCACCAATCTTCGGCGGTTACGATGTGTACGCATCTCCCAGCCGTCCTGGATCGGGGGGAGGAGTTGCTGTGCTTTTTCGGAGAGGTTTAGATCTCGCCATACGGGCCATCTTCCTGGCCCCAGAAGGTAAATTGGTGGTGCTAGACGTGACCAGCGGAGACGGGCAAGCTTTCAGGGTAGTGGCCGTCTATGCCCCGACAGGAGCAGGGCGGCCTGATTTCTTCCGGCGACTGGAGACCTTTTTTGGAACGTCCCGCTCTTTAGTGTTAGTGGGCGACTGGAACGGGATCTTAGATGCACGCTGGGACCGTGTGTGATTAGCGGATATGGGAGGAGGGTGCAAGAGCCGCACCAACCTACTCAGGCATTTTGAACTGTCTGACAGGTACCAATTGGATTTCCCGAATGTGCCAATGTGGACTTCGACAAATCGAATAGGGTCATCCAGATCATATCTAGATAGAGTATTTTGGAGGGAAATAGATGGGTCTAGCATAGGCTGTCCACAATTCAGGACAGTCAGCTACATGGACCACAAATTCGTAATCTGTGTGCTTGACTTAGATAGGCAACATAGACGAGGACACGTCTACTGGAATCTAAACGCTTTCTTACCAGCGCGCAAGGCCTTCAGGGACCGGATTAGCGAACTAGTTAAGCTAGTTGACTGGGGATATCGTCAACAACAATTGGTGGTTTGCTCTGAAAAGAGCGATTAGAATAGTGTTCATTAGGTTTAGTAAGGCTTTAGCAATAGAGAAAAATAGAGCAGAGGGAGAACTAGTTAAAAAATTAGACGAGGCCCTTAGCAAAGGCATCGCGACCGACGTGCTTGCGGCGAAATTGGCCCTTGACCAATTCTTCAATGCAAAGCACGAAGTCTGCGTTGTTAGAGCTAGGGTGCTTACTCTCAGACACGAGGGAACGAAAGCCGTTCAATGAGCCCGAGTGGCAGAGGCTAGTCTTGGCAACAAAGCCACAATCCGGTCTTTGGTGGACCACGACGGGTGTATGCTACTCGACCCGGGCAAATGTGTGAAGCTTTTCAGCGACACTTCGCACAGCTGTTCGCGTGCAGCGGCGGGCCAGATCGAGGGATGGACTTTAGTGTCTACATCGACGGACTGTCGCAGCTCTCGGCCAGTGAGGCGGAGTGTTGCGAAAAGCTGAAAACAGCCGCTGAATTTCGGGAGACAGTGACTGGCTGCACAAGGGGTAAATCGCCTGGTTTGGATGGTCTGCCCTATGATCTTTACGTACAGATGCCAAACTTGTTCGGAGGCCTCTTGGCGGACGTCTACTGCAACTGGCAACAGAACGGGAGAATTCCCCGCTCTGTGAGCCAAGGAGCTGTGGTGCTACTGAGAAAGGATCCGAAAAAAGGGGGATAACATAGATAATTTCAGGCCCATAACTCTGCTAAATAAAAGAGTTCAAGATTTTGGCCAATGTGCTAGCAAAGAGGTTGGCGCTTGTCGTTGGTGGTCTGGTGGGAGAGGCGCAGACATGCGCCATTCCCGACAGATCCTTCCACGACAACCTCCATATCATGCGATACATCGTAGAGAGGGTAGCTAGGGAACCTGGCACGGGTGGGTCCTTGATCAATTTAGATCAGTCGAAAGCTTTCGATAGTGTCGACCATCGTTACCCAGCGGCAGTCCTGAGGGCGGCTGGCTTTGGGCCCGTCTTCAGAGGCTGGATCGCTGCCATGCACAGCGACATCTGCTCTGTGGTGAGAGTGAACGGTCACCTTTCGGAACCGTTCAACATCATGCGCTTGGTCCGCCAAGGATGTCCCCCTCTCGTCACTCTTGTACGTATTGACTCTCGAGCCAGTACTGCATAAACTGGAGACGTTGAGAGGGGTCCCGCGCGAACTAGGATGCGGAAGATCCGTGTCAGCATATGCGGCCGATGTCACCATAGTGGTGTCGAACGCCAAACACATCGAGGCGATCGGCACTACACTAAGAGAATACGAAGCGGTGACAGAAGCAATGATCAACCAGAAAAAGTCAGTGTGCCTGCAGCTCGGCAGCTAGAGAGGCAGGTACATGCCGTCAAACAGCGTCGTCGGCCACTGGACGGACGGAGAAAAACTGGGTCGAGGTGACGAACAGGGCGGCTTCTCTCGCCCAGAAATGGGCGGAGAGGAAACTATCTTGAAAGATCGAGCGGACGTGGCTAACGCGTGCATCGCGTCCGTCAACTACTACCGCCTGACCGTTGTACCTTATTCTAAGCCCCGCCTGACTGCGCTGGAGCGTTTGCTCTTTCGCTTTTTGTGGCGCTCCGATGGTCACGCGGTCCATCTGCTGTCAACACCCGGTACGTGGAGGGCGTGGCTGATGATGCGCAAACACGCGCTCAGTCTACGACATCTCCACCTCTTCCTCGACCGTGATCAGGTGTGGTCGCTATTTGCTAGACACATATTTCCCCAGCTCGTCTCCTTGACGGAGCTTCAGTCCTGGGTCAAGCGAAGACCGAGAGGGAGGGCTTGGAGACTGGAATTTCTTCAGGCGCTCACAGCCCTCGACCAATCGGGCAATGTGACAGGTGGAAACTCCACCTTGGCGCTCTATAGAGGATTAGTGGAGTGGAAGAGCGACGACGTACATGGAGAAACTCTAGGCGTCGACGAAAATAAACTAGCCAATCTCTTCGGAAGGACTTTCGGGCCGGGGCCTATGGACAACTTCCAGAAATCCCTGGCCTGGCAGTGTTACCGAGGAGATTTGCCAGTTCGGGATAAACTCTACAGGTATGGAGGTGCCGTCAGCCGGGCATGTCCGAGATGCGCGCAGGGCGACGAAACCGTCCTGCACGCACTCGTCCAGTGTTCGAGCATTGCTGACTTGTGGGTTTATGTCGAACAGCTGCTGTGACGTGTAGGACGGTACCAGTAGCAACTGTAGCAGTACGACGCCGGCAACAGTAGCAAAACCAACACCACCACCACCCACCGCGCCAGAAATAGCCCCAGCGCCTCCACCATCCACCACCAAAACCAAGGCATGTGGAGGATTTTTCCACTCCCTCACCTATCGCAACTGGAGATAGGAGGAGTGGTAAAACGTATCAGAAAAAAAAGAAAAAAAAAGAACCCCAAAAAGAAAAACTCCTCTTCATTCGCTCTACAAAAACAAAATGCAGGGGTAAACAAATAAGAAAATAAACAAAAACGTAAAGACAGCTATGCACCATCCACACCAGCATCCCCAGCCGCATCACCACAAAAACCAACACCATCACCATCATTAACCCCAACACCACCATCACCAACACCACAAAAATAAACAAAAAGCGAAACAAAACCAAACCCACAACAAACGCAAACAAAACAAAACAACCAAAACGATACACACTACACAACATTAAATTTGAACAACAACCAATTATTACACTACATCCTACACAACACAGCATCACAGAATAAGACTGCACAATACCCCAAAAATTCACACCACTTCCACAGATACAAATGACTCGCATCACGCAGAAAACGTACACGACACTAAAATTGAAATTCCCCAAAGGCATCGGAGACTTCCCATAAACACTTTCCAGGAGGATTTATAAGGACATCTTTCCGGAGGAGGCCACAGGCAGTGAGAAGGATGGAAGAACCATTCTTCCTCTACGAGAAGTGAGGTAAGTGGTCTTTCCCATCTTTTTCCACTCCTTTTCAACATGACCTCACTCAGAATAGGCAGCATAAATGCGCGTGGCCTTGGGTCGTCATGGAGGCAGGGCGACCTTCTCAACGACCTCAGGTCACTAAACATAGATGTGGTGGCCATCAGCGAGACCTGAATCTCCGAAGCACGGGCCTTCGCACCGATCTTCGGCGGTTACGATGTGTAAGCATCTCCCAGCCGTCCCCGATGATGGGGGGGGGGGAGGTGTCGCTGTGCTTTTTTCGGAGAGGTTTGGATCTCGCCATACGGGCCATCTTCCTGGACCCAGAAGGTAATTTGTTAGTGCTAGACATGACCAGTGGAGACGGGAAAGCATTCAGTCTAGTGGCCGTCTATGCCCCGACAGTAGCAGGGCGGCCTGATTAATTCGGACGTCTGGAGACCTTTCTTGGAACGTCCCGCTCTTTAGTGTTAGTGGGTGACTGGAACGGGATCTTAGATGTACGCTGGGACTCTGTGGGATTAGCGGATAGGGGAGGATTGTGTAAAAGCCTCGAAAACCCGATCAGACGGTTTCAACTGTCTGACAGGTACCGTCTGATTTTCCCGAATGTGCCAATGTGGACTTGGACAAATCGCATAGGGTCATCCAGATCATATCTAGATAGGGTATTTTGTAGGGAAATAGATAGGTTAAGCTTAGGCTGTCCACACTTCAAAATAGTCGACTACACGGTCCACAAATTTGTGATCTATGAGGTTGACTTAGATAGGCTTCATAGACAGGGACCCGGCTACTGGAAGCTAAAAGCGTCATTAACAGCGACCGGATTAGCGGACTAGTTAAGCGGGCGTTGATGGGGCCCATCATCAACAGCAAATGGTGGCTTGCTTTTAAAACAGCGATTAGAATAGTGTCCATTAGATTTATTAAAGCTTTAGCAATCAAGAAAAATAGAGTAGAGGGAGAACTAGTTAGAAAATTAGACGAGGCACTTAGTAAAGGCATCGCGACCGACGTACTTGCGGCGAAATTGGCCCTTGACCAATTCTTCAATGCAAAGCACGAAGGGTGCTTTGTTAGAGCTAGGGTGCGTGCTCTCAGACACGAGGGGACGAAAGCCGTTCAATGGGCCCGAGTGGCGGGCTTTCTCCTCCAGCGACCCTCGAAATTTTCCCCACTATTGGGGAATTTTTCATTTCTTTTGTTTCTTTTTTACATCCTCTGATTTTGTTATTTTCACGCAGAAATGCCCATTTGTACCGTCGAGCATTGTCCTCTCCTCTCCTTAATGTTATACTTTCTGTCAACCCTTGTGGTTAATAAAGAAAGCATTATTGTTGTTGTTATTATTATTATTATTATTATTATTATTTTTATTACTGCCGCTGAAGTACAGGCACCCAGATTCACTTAGGCAAAATCTGACATCGTTGGACAATATTGCTAGTGGATGTGGGGAATTAGCAAAATGATGGTACTATATCCGGCATGATCTTTTAGCAAAAATAGTTCATTGGGAGTTGTGCAAACAATACAACACCGAAACGCAATGTCTGTGGTATGAATATACTCCGCTTGAATCCTATCTCTCGAGTGGGTGTTGAGTTATTTTGGGACTTCGAGATCAACACATCACAATGTCCAATTCAAAAACACTGATATTGTTGTGAGAACAATAACAAACTTTAAATGTCCTTTAATTGGTATTGAGGTCCCTTAAGCCCAAAATGTGGCTGAAAACAAAATGAAAAAATGAATACGTTTGCAGACATTGAAGGCGTTATTAGAACTGAGCAACATGGAGAGATAGAATTTGGACCAATCGTCTGTGGGGCGCTAGGCACGGTAACTAAACGCCTAACGTTTTCCATTAAAAAACAATGCGGTCCCTGACTTAATTGACAGCGCCCAAATTTCTACCTTCATTGGTACTGCCAGAATCCTACGCGATATATTGATCCGCTGATATCAGGTACGGATCTGATGTCAATTAATGCTTCACCTAGCCACCAATTGTTAGAGAAACCTTGCAAAACTATATTAGTATTTGCCTTTCATCATTCTGAAGTCGACAAAAATAAAATACCATTCATGCACTGGTCTCAGTTTAATCAACTTTCTCCTTTACTTCAAATTGCTGGCCATTTGCAAATTTAGAGACAATTGTTGATGTAATACTGCTATTGTTATTCGTTTTACCGTCACTCTCACGCCTGCTGTGTACAATGTAGTATACAGTAGTAGTTGTGTTAATAATGTTCTACATGATGTTACATTTGTTCGTTTACTAAGAAATTTTAATTGTAATCTAGGAAACAAATTGGGCTGATAGGTTTTGATTATTTTATATTCACTTAATCGTATTCGTCTCTTGTGTCACTTTGTTGTCGATCTGAGTCACTTGCTCTTAATCCCTCCCCTCTCCCTCTATTAACCGATGTCAAAATATAATTGTTTCTACTTTTGGCACAAGGCCAGCAAATTTCCCAGTGCATTACTGGTTCTTTATTTTATCGACCTCGTAAGGATGAAAGGTAAAGTTAACCTCGGCGGGATTTGAAATCAGAATAGCAAGGGACGTAACTCTATGCGTCAAAGCATGACGTCCGACCCTCTACTGATACTGCCAATTCACCGCCCTCGGTGTCAAAATATAATAAAAAGCAACAACAAAACATAATAAGATAATATTAAAATGAATATGAAAACCAAATACATATGCAAGAAGACCTCCTTATTTAACGCTTGAATAATAACAGCCGGCTGCAACTTTCCTATACTCGTACGGGTGAACGGAATTGCAACATAAATCTGTTCCTGTGCGTCGAATATATGGACGGCTCACGTTTTTGTGTTTAAGTAAGCTTTTGGCTCTATGTATCATTATATGTTGTCTGATGAGGACGTACTGTTGTACATCCGAAATATGTATAATAAAATGTAATTGATCAAAAGAACATCTATTCTATTAATATTTGTATTTTAATATATATATATAGAGTCGCAGGAACCCAAATATTGGATGTTACTAACCGTCCAGGGGTCCGGGTAAATTTTCAATCACATATATTTTTATTGTTTGACCCGAATTACTTTGTCGTTTTTTTTGGCTGTGCGGATGATTAGTTTAACCACCATCTCAGTGTGTTTGGCCCTTAACGTATGTTGTAGCTCTGATTCATATGGACCATCGAGCGCTTGCCACACGTCTCGGAAGTTGTTTTTCGTTAATTCCTGAGCTGAAATACGATTCTCGCTAATTGATATTTGTATTAATCTCCAGAGTCTAGCTATTGACCAGTTAATTTTATTGATTTTTTTAGTTGATTCTATTGACTGTTGAATAGCTTTGTTATATTTAACCATTCTGTCGAGAGCTTTATTCGATTTGTGATATTTTGCATTCTCGCAATATTATACACTGAATTCATTCGCCTAATATAAGTGTTGGCTCCCTTGCTGAACTCCACGTGGGGTCAGTAATAGTCACACTTATGTATAGCATTTGAGCAAAAACCCGTTGATAATACGGCTTCCTTGTTCAATCATCTTACCAGAGGCCTAACATTCTTTATGTAAGCGGACATTATTTGATTTATGGAGTCGCAGGAACCCAAATACTAGATTTTACAAACCGTCCAGGGGTCTGGGTAAATTTTCAATCACATATATTTTTATTGTTTCACCCGAATTACTTGGTCGTTTTTTTTTGGCTGTGCGGATGATTAGTTTAACCACCATCTCAGTGTATTTGGCCCTTAACGTATGTTGCAGCTCTGATTCATATGAATCATCGAGCGCTTGCCACACATCTCGGAAGTTGTTTTTCGTTAATTCCTGAGCTTAAATACGATTCTCGGTAATTTATATATATATATATATATATATATATATATATATATATATAGTATTTTCCGTAGTGTTGTAATATGAATATTACACACAGTAGATGGACACCTCACGTAGAGTTTGCTCGACTGTTCCAGTTGTAGTTTCAAAAGTAATCCGGAGAAAATAGAAGGATTTAAATGGATACAGTTCAGTTAAAAGGAATTTATTGACACGTGTTTCAATAACAGTTACATAACCTGAAAACAGCTTCTATCTACAAAGTATTAATTATGCAGACATTCAATATTTCAGTGTTATTATCAACTGTCATTTCATCAGAATAATTTTATTGAGAACCTGTTTGGTTTTTATAGAGAATATTAAGAGGGACAACACTACGGAAAATACTATATATTTACCTCCTGTAAAGTTGAGCAACACACACAGCAAACGTAACCACAACAATGGAAAAGCACTACCTGGATATGTCACTCAAAAACATACCAACCCAAGGTAGAAAGGAATACTTATTGAGTATGATACAAAAAACAAATGAATTCATTCGACGTGTCAGGTGGAAAACGCTCCACTATGATAGAAGCCGTATGAACTCACCATCAGAAAGTGGTGTAAACAACAAATTGTGTTTTAAAACGTGTAAAAACCCACCCACTAACCCACTATTAGATGCATTTGAGCAGGACCTTATGGACTTAATCCTTAAAATTAAATTCAAAGGACGTAACACCAACAACAAACTGCAGAAAGATATTAAAAAACTACTGGATGACCTTAAAAACACCAAAGGAATTGTAGTAAAAGCGGACAAAACATCTAACATGTTTACTATGGACTACACGACATACAACACCTTCATTCGAAAAGAATTACATACAAATAAAGAAAAACGAGTGAAGTAACACTTAAGCACATCAATGATGAGGCATGCGAAATCGTGACAAATCTCGGAATCGAAGATAGGACAGGACCACTCTTACCGGCGGTACCCACCTTCAATCTTAAGGACCATAAGGTAAACTTTGATAATGACCCTAAAATTAGATTAATCTGCCCCTCTAAATCAGATATAGGTAAAATAAGCAAATATAACTTAGATAGAATCATCCCCCAAATTAAGGCTAAGGTTAACATTAAACTCTGGGGGAAGACCCAAGAAGCAATAAGATGGTTTAATAGCATTAGCAATAAAAATAAATCTAAGTTTATCCAGTTTGATATCGACGAATATTACTCATCGATATCACCTGAAACTCTGAATAGAGCCATTAAGTTTGCTAAGGATAACTCTGACCTTACAAACGAAGAAATTAAGAAGCTAGGAAAACTATAGTCAAATTTGAGAACAGTTACTGGGTTCGTAAAAATAGACCCTCTAACTGTGACATAACAATGGGCTCTAACGATTCGGCGGAAATAACTGATATTGTGGGGTTATTGATCGCCTTTAGACTCCAGGAAAAATTCAGTTATCTCCACGGTGGAATATACCGCGCGATGTTCTCCTCCTAGTTAAAAACCTAACTAACCAAAAACTAGAAAAACTACGCAAAGATATAAGAAAACTACTACTTGAAATAGGACTAACTATAACATATGAATACAACCTTAAAGTAGTTAACTTCCTGGATGTCACACTCAATTTAAACTCTGGTCTGATTAAACCGTTTCATAAGTTGAATGAAAATCTCAAGTACGTAAATGTTGGGTCTAACTACCCCATCTCTATAATTAAATCTATCCCTAAAAATATTTCCCTTAGAATCTCGGGTCTATCTTCTAACAAACAAGTATTTAAGGAACACGCCGAGTACTACGATAACGCCCTTAGTAAAGCAGGCTACCTCAACAAAATAGAGTATATGAAAACAATCAAAACACCCAAAATAAATCCCACATAGGTAGATATAATAACACAACACCAAACCACACTTACTACCATAGTATACACACCAGTAAACCAACAAACAAAACTAATAGAAAGCGATGCAAAGAGTACTTATGGTATAACCCTGAATACAATAGTTCCATTAGTACAAATCTACCAGTACTCTTCTTTAAAATAGTTAAGAGACATATTCCTACATCACACAAATACCACACAATCCTAAACCCTACCACTATAAGACTGTCATACTCTACAGCGTTAAACCTCGAATAACACATAAAAAAGATCAATACTAGAAGGTTAAACGAAAACATTAAAAACTTAAGTACAAAGAACACAAAAAAACAGTAGACAATACACTACAGAACATAAATAAACCACACCTAAGTTATTCGCAATACTACTCCAGAGTAAACCTAACTACAAAACCAACGTACACAACTGTAACTGCACCTATCCTGACAATTGCCCCCTCGGCAATAACTGCCTGGAAAAAAATATCATCTATAAGTGTACCATTGAATCTGGAGGCAACGAGTGGTATTACGTGGGATCAATGGCAACATCGTGTAAATCTCGATTATATAGGCATTCTTACTCCATAAAACACCAGAGCCAAAGAAATGTAACAATTTTAGCAGAAAAGCTTGGACGCTCAGGGATAGCGATCAAAAGTTTACCCTAAAATGGGAGAAATTAGCTAAAACCCAAAGCTTTTCCAGGAGCCAAAATTTCAGCAAATTGTGTAATCTTGAGATTTATTACATAATCACACACAAGAAGAAATTGCTTAATAACAGAATTGAACGAACATTATTCTGCCGTCACCGAACTAAAACCCTTTTTTCCCACTACAAGCTGAATATTACATAAAAGAGGGACATCCCCCCAACTATATAAACCTCAATCTAGTTAGAAAAATATAAAAACAATCTCTTCTCAACATATATATGTATATTAATAACCTTAAATTACCACACTAATAATGGAAGGATATGCTGATGAGAATAGGTGAGAATATGCTATAATGAATGTGTCTAAAAGCGACCATATGTATATATATATATGTGAAAATGTATATAAATAAGTAAATATATATATATGTTTGATGTGTATAGTTAGATGTATGTGTATTCATGTATTAAAGTTTTATATATATATATATATATATATATACACATAGACAGGAGTATGTATGTATATATGTGTGTGCCTATACGTGTGTATATGAAGATAAGTTGAGTATGAAAATGTATATACATGAATGCGTATGAATGTACATATATATATGTATATATATGTATATATATATATGTGCAGGTATATATGTATGTAGGTATGAGCATGTAAGTACGTGTATGTGAGTGTATGTATTTTGTAGAGGTGTGCATATATGTTTGTGTGTGAATGTGTGGGCGAACGGATACGTACACTTGAAAGAAAAATTTAAGTCTGTATGTTAATTAAGTGCAAACACAAAACCAACCATGCATATCTTTACTATCTCTAATACTTCTATAGATTTAGAAAAATAACCAACGCCAATTAATGTATTCTATAAAAATGTCAAAACAACAGATGGGAATCTAATTACTCACTGCTACCATAAATTCGCACTGCTATCAAAAAAATTCTCTATCCACTCCCTTAACTATTCTTCACCCCTCCCTCTTAATATTCTCTATAAAAACCAAACAGGTTCTCAATAAAATTATTCTGATGAAATGACAGTTGATAATAACACTGAAATATTGAATGTCTGCATAATTAATACTTTGTAGATAGCAGCTGTTTTCAGGTTATGTAACTGTTATTGAAACACGTGTCAATAAATTCCTTTTAACTGAACTGTATCCATTTAAATCCTTCTATATATATATATATATATATATATATATATATATATATATATATATATATATATGTATGTATATATATATATATATGTGTGTATATGTGTATATATATAAATATATATATATATATATATATATAAAATAATACCGCAAGGTCTTCAAAATGTTTTTAATTAAACATACACTATATTGCCAAATACACTATACATACATTCATGTATACATCGCTATTCCAGAGCACCAATCCTAATTTTCGATTTTTGCTGGACCGGCAATCGCTCTGTATAATCAGTTCCTCATTATTACTTGAATTCTATAAGAATCCAGCCTATATAATTTTCGGCGAAGATCGGCGAATGCTAGGCTTTGATGAACACCAACAGTGAGAACCAGATCTGTCAGCTCATCCCCCTTCCTTTACTGAAAAAAGCAGTAAGTGTCATATCACTACTTTAAAATAATAGCGCAAGGTCTTCAAAATGTCTTTAATTAAACATACATTATATTGCCAAATATACTACCATACATCCATATATATATATATATATATATATATATATATATATATATATTTAGAAAAGAGTTAGTACCTCGACGACTGAGCTCAAGCCGTTTCGACATCTAGATAGTAACTGAGCCACCAGTATAACATGAGAATCAAACCTATAATGTTGGCTTAGTTCCGATTTAGATGGCGAAAAGGCCGGAGCCCAGACGTCGGCTCCTTACTCTTTTCCTATTACCCACTCTACACCCTTAGTATTGAGTACCCTGGTGCGTTATATGTCCACATGGTATTTTACCACACCCTCCTTGTTATATATATATCTATATATTACTAAAAGTCTATGATTGCTTGTTTGTAATGTAATACAGCCAAATGGGCGCATAATGGGAACATATTTTGAAAGGAAGTTGCCCCTGAAATGGGAATACAACTGGAATAAAACAATTTCACGTAAATCGAGTTCGTGTTCCTGAGATATGGGGTTGTGTATGTACCTTCATGAACAGTGAGAGAAAGGATGGAGAGAAAGAGATAGTGGTTGTGAGACAGTAGATTGAAAGAGAAAGGAGAGGGAGAGGAGACAGAGAAGGGGAGTGGAAGAAATAGAGCTGGTGGTGGTGTTGTTGTATACAGTATATATATGTGTGTGTGTGTGTGTGTATACATATATATGTGTGTGTGTGTGTCTATGCCCAGAGTATATAGATCATATATATATTACATATACATATATACAAGCACACACATTTATATATATATATATACATACCCACACGTATATATATGGGCGTTCCAGTTTCACTTCACATTATATACATGTCTGTCTATATTTTAATTATTTAGTGAAATTATTTTAATTATTTAGTGAAATTATTTTTAAGTGAACATGATTTTAAGAAAAATATTTTGAAGAGAACGTGACCCAACGGGACACGGGTTATCTAGTAATTATATATATTGATTATTGATAGGGGAGGTGACGATCCAAATAACGATAAGTACTTTGTTCTTGTTAATCTATTCCCTCCATATTTCTATCCATCTCTCCAACCTTTTAGTTCACATTTCCTTCTCTCGTCTTCTTCCCTCTCTCTCTCTCTAACACCCTCAATTCTCATCCTCTTTCTCTCTATCTCTATGTTTCTCTCTATCTCTCTCTCTTACTCTCTCCTTTCGATTTGTGCTCATATCTTAAGCACCCAAAATATGTTACTATTAGATAGTATACAGTTAGTAAAGGGTAACTTTCGTGCTGAGAATACTCAAATTTTACGAATATTCATATACACTCATCGCTTCAAATCTTTCCAATTAATCGTATATATATACATATAATATATATATATATATATATATATATATATATATATATATATATATATATATATATATATATATATATATATATATATATATTTTGTTTCTGAATTTGTTTAGCAACATGACGCTCCAAAGCATAACAATATATACACATATATATATATATATATATATATTAGAAAGTGAGGGTTTTTTTACAAAATGAAAAATAACCGAGGTGTCCTACACGAGTGAAAGTATAAAGAAAAAGAGATGAAATCGAAAATGCAACTGGAGTCTTATTTTTTTTTAAAATATATATATTTATTTGGTTCCTTTACCGGTTTCGCAGTTCTTCTGCTTTTCAAAAGGTGAGTTGAGATGGAGGGTCTGTGATTTTTCTCACATCTGGTTGGTCTCTGAATGTTACTTGTTTTATATGGAAAAAGTGGCTCGAAATGCCAGGTTTTTCGAGAAGTAATTTGATTGGTTTGTCAATAATTATAATAAATTTCGCGCCAGTTCGCGTTACATTAGTTCTTCAAATAAGAGGGGGGGGTGGGGGTTGTTGTTGTAAAGGAACCAAATAAATATATATATTTAAAAAAAAAATAAGACTCCAGTTGCATTTTCGATTTCATCTCTTTTTCTATATATATATATATATATATATATATATATATATATATATCAATGATATTAATAAAGAGAAAATATATTTATAAAATCATATTTATTTTATTATATATATTTCAACGGTACCAACGTTTTGGTACGCTCCATTAGATGAAATACAACATTTGTTTTATAAATGTTGAGATACCCAAGAAACAAGACCTTCAGTTTCTCTATCCAAACTGAACCTGAACTGATAAGGTCTGGTTTCTTGGCTATGTCAACATTTATAAAACATTTTTTTTATTTGATCTGATGGGCGCGTACCAAATATATATATTAAAATAAATATGATTTTATAAATATAGTTTCCATTTATTAATACAATTGATATTATACACCAGAAAATTGTAGAGTGATTCGAACCTGTTATGAATTAATGTGTTGAATAACCAACAAATTAAATATCTCTTTGCTTATATATATATATATATATATATATATATATATATATATATATATATATATATATATATATAAGTATGTATATACATACGTATATATATATATGTGTGTGTGCAAATATGTATATATATATATATATACATACTACTCTGCGTCTGTACACATATGTGTATGTACATATACATACTTATATTAGGTATCAGCCGTACTAAGAGTGAGAAATGAAATTTCGTTTCATTCTTTTTCACTTATCGTTTTCGGTATGCCCGGCCCATTAACTCACTCGATATGCAAATTAGTCTGCTCAGCCGTTAATATACTTACAGACGTTCAATCATCTGACAGGAAGGTATACGATGCTGACGATAGCTAATAAGCTTGAAACTAGTAAATCGTTCCTGTGTCAGAGTTGAACAAAGGGGTGACGATGGTTGCCGAGCACTGTACGGCATACTTCGGGCTGTTTGTTTACAAACAATCCGAGCATTATAATAAATGTTCGGTAAACCCATACGTACATATATATATATGTGTGCATGTATGTATACATATATATACATACTACTGTGCGCCTGTACACATATATGTATGTACGTATACATGCTTATATTTAGGTATCAGCCGTACTAAGAGTGAGAAATGAAATTTCGTTTAATCTATTATATATATATATATATATATATATATATAAATATATAAGAGAGTATTGAATTTTGCTTGAAGCTTTGTGGAATAATAAGATTTATCATCTTTTGGTCGTTTTGTAAGCCTCAACAATGCAGATGGGTAATTCTCCTGATAACAGGATCCAGTGGTGAAGTGAGAGATGTAAGGGAATGTAGAATGAGATGTATAGTGTGTAGAGGAACGTAGGAAAGATCGTAAAAACTAAAAATAATAACACTAGATAGAGTTACGTTGGGAAAGATTTAATTGTCCGTATATTTCGGATTCGCATCCATCAACTGGGAGTTTTCCGGGGTGAAGATTATCTGTCGGAGAAGAATGGAACGTGTCATCTGCTGTTCGCTCTTAATGACTAATTGAGGTAATCTGCAGAGCGCGGGTGCGCGCGGAATCGGTGTGGTCAAGCAGAGGTCGAAATAATTATTTTAATTGTGGGAATGGGATGGCGTTAGCTGTCAGTCAATTGTACTATTTATCTATGTTGGCTTTTCGGTACTGGCAGTGTAGTATAGTCGTCTGGTAGTAGTATTCTGCCGGTCTCTTTTTTTTAGGTCGGAGGATGGTGGCGGTGTTACACACACAAAAACAACCGTTCTAATGTCACTGTGTGTGAGTGTGTGCGTGTGTTGGTACCGCGTTAGTTTACACCAACCTCCTCATCTCGCTTCTCTCGGATCCGTTATTTGTTTGTGGTCCTAGGCGTTTGATCCAAAGTGTTTCCTTGATTCGTAGCGTGCCGACGTTGAGTTCTGTCGCTAGCACTGTGAAAATGGGCCTTCCGTCTATGTTTCCGCCTTTGATGATGTGTTTCCGGAAAGACGAGGCCCTGGTGTTGATGCGCTCCTTGATCCGGATACGTAGCGCCCGGATTGTTCTACCGATATAGTAGTCGTTGCCCCTGTCACATTCCACCCTGTATACCACATAGGTGTTTAAGCAACATTTCGTATGGCGCATCGGACAGTTTACGAAGGAACACGCTTCAGTCGATTGCCCGGGTTTCCTGGAGCGGCATCTCCGCAGGGAGGGGCCCGGGTGGGCCAGGTGGATGTTGAGGCCCTCTCTGCGTATAGTCCTGGAGATAGCGTTGGTGGTATTCTCGCCCAGGTGTGGTATTTTAAGGAAGCACTTGCATTGGCTGTTTCTCAGCCTCTTGCGTCTGGTGTCTGCTACTCTGTTTGTGAGCGAGGCAGGGTACCCGTTCGTCTCCATTACTTTGAGGAATCGCTTGGTGTAGGTGACACCACTAAGGGGATCGCTGCATCTGTTTTTAATTCGCGTGATCTCGTTGGTGATGTACCCTTTTTTAGCGCTGTTAGGGAGGACAGACTTGTAGTGCACAAACAAGTCCCTGCAGGCTGCCTTGCGGTAGAAGTTCGAGTGGATCCTTTCCTGCACCGTGATGTTGATTCTGAAGTCGCGGAGGGCCAGTGACCCGTCGTCGCTGGGATGTTCAACACTGAAATTAATGTCCTCGTCCGTGTTGTCGAACGTCTCAAAAATTCCGTTCGCCATCTCCTGAAAAGATGTGAGGATGAGGATGTCATCCTCGTACCTTGAGAAAAATGGCGACGGCGTTGGGTTGGCAGGTGTTGAGTGCCTTGCGCTCGAGGCTGTCCATGTATGAGATCGCTAGCACACCCGACAGGCTTGTGCGCATGGGTAGCCCCGAGGTCTGCGGTATGTACTGTCGAGAAAACCGAAGTATGTGTTGTCAACGACGACAGATAGGAGTTGGTGGATGTCAGTGGTGGTGAGCGCGAAGAAGTGTAGGTCGGTAGATTGGACGCGTTCCATTAGTATATCAACGGCCGGGAGCGCTGGAACCGAGGTGTAAAGAGCGACCACATCAAGGCTGAAGGTATATATGTTAGGCTTTCTGGTGTCGATATCCATTTGATGCAGGTGGTCCAACCACTCCTCGGAGCTATTTACGTGGCCCGGCAAGATGTCTAGTATAGGTTTGAGTATTCTGCCTAGGTGCCATGCTATTTTGTAGAACGTTCCTTCCATGATCGATAGGATGGGGCTGATCTTCAGGTCGGGTCATGTTTGTCTGTTTTCACAAGGTGGTAGAAGGTGGGTAGTCTGCTGTTCCTCGTGGGGAGGTTGTACTGAGCTTCTTCGGGAGCTTCCGCCGGTCGCAGATGTTGGTCCAGGTGGTGTTGATGATCTCCTTGATCTCCGCGGGAGTGATTCCTGTGACTTTGGAGTAGAGGTTGTCATCGCCAAGGTGTTGGAGCGCCAGTGTGTTGTAGGCCTCTCTGCTGATAACGCAGAATGTCTTTCCCTTGTCGCAGGGGAGGTAGATGAGGTTCTTCGATTTCAGGTTGGAGAGAGTGGTGAGTTGAGATTTAGTGAGGTTGTGTGTTGTGCGGTGTGTGTGTTTGTGTAGTATATCAGAGATGGAGTGTTTTAATCTGTTGAGTTTAGTTTCGAGTTCGTGGTTGATGAGTGGGGTGTGGAGTGGGTTGTCGAGGTGGTAGATGGGGAACTTGGGGCGGGTTGTGTGGGCGCTGTTATTTTCCGTGGTGCTGTTGATGGCGGTCACACATTTAAGTTGGTAGGCGGCTCGATAGAAGTTGACTTCGATGTCGAGTTTGAGTCTATCGTCGAGTCGTTGTGAGACGATGAACTTGGGTCCGAGTCGTAGGAGTTCGAGCTCATCGTTCGTGAGGGTTCCGGTTAGGTCGGTGACCAGGTACGTTGCATCGTTGAGGTGTGGCTCGGTGTTGGTGGATGTGGCGGCGGCGGTTGTTACGTTACTGTTTGTCACATGGTTCTGGTCTGTCTGTTTGTTAGTGTCGGTGTTCTCGTTGCGGAGTTTAAGTAAGATCCACTTATATTTCCGTATGAGCCGTTTCTTTTCGTGTTGGACTCTGGAGTGGTAGCACTGGTTGATTGCTTTTGTGATTTTAAGGAGCAAGTCGCCGGGTGTTATTGTTAGTGGATGTTTCCGCTCTGAGAGTGTCCGCTTATGGATGTGTAATTCGCGGTTGAAATGTCGTAGGATCTGTTTGATACACGAGTGGTGTATGTGGCTAGCAGTGTTTTGAAAAGCCGGTGTACGTAGGCATCCTGGTAGGCGAATATTTCTGATGGTGGTGGGAATGACATCGTTTTTTAGGCAGCGTTTCAGGAAAATAATTTGACAGCCAACACTGGCCCATTTCTCCGACAGTCTAAAGAGTTCCCTTATGGATGCAAACAATTCATGGCTCAGGTGTAAGGATAAGAGAGTATTGATGTTTGCTTGAAGCATTGTGAAATAATAAGATTTATTATCTTTTGGTCGTTTTGGAAGCCTCAACAATGCAGATGGGTAATTCTCCGAGTAACAGGATCCGGTGGTGAAGAGAGAGATGTAAGGGAATGTAGAATGAGATGTATAGTGTGTAGAGGAACGTAGGAAAGAGCGTAAAAATAAAAATAACTCGAGATTTAAGGGAATCTAGAATGAGATGTATAGTGTGTAGAGGAACGTAGGAAAGAGCGTAAAAACTAAAAATAGTAACAGGAGATAGAGTTACCTTGGGAGAGATTTAATTGTCCCTATATTTCGGATTCGCATCCATCAAATTGGGTTTTTTTCTGCGGGGGGGGGGGGGGGGTTATCTGTCGGAGAGGAATGGAACGTGTCCTCTGCTGTTCACTCTTCGTGAATAATTGAGATATTCTGCAGAGTGTGCGTACGCGCGGAAGCCGTGTGGTCAAGCAGAGGTCGAAGTAGTTCTTTTAATTGTGGGAGTGGGATGGCGTTAGCTTTCTGTCCATCGTACTATTTATCTGTTTTGGCTTTTTGGTACTGGCAGTGTCGTATAGTCGTCTGGTAGTAGTATTCTGCCGGGTCTCTTTTTTTTAGGTCGGTGGATGGTGGCGGTGCTTCACACACAAAAACAACCGTTCTAATGTCACTGTGTGTGAGTGTGTGCGTGTGTTGGTGCCTCGTTAGTTTACATCAACCACCTCATCTCACTTCTCTCGGATAGGTTATTTATTTGTGGCCATAGGCGTTTTATCCAAAGTGCTTCCTTGATTCGCAGCGTGCCGACGTTGAGTTCTGTCGCTAACACTGTGACAATGGGCCTTCCGTCTTTGTTTCCACATTTGGTGATGTGTTTCCGGAAAGACGAGGCCCTGGTGTTGATGTACTCCTTGATCCGGATATGTAGCGGCCGGATTGTGCTACCGATATAGTAGTCGTTGTATTTGTCACATTCCACCCTTTATACGACGTATGTGCGTAAGCAACAGTTCGTATGGCGTCTCTGACAGTTCACGAGGGAACACGCGTCAGTCGATTTCACGGGTTACCTGGAGAGGCATCGCCGCAGGGAGGGTCCAAGTAGGCCAGGTGGATGTTGAGTCCCTCTCTCCGTATAACCCTGGGGATAATGTTGGTAGTATTCTCGCCCAGGTGTGGTATTTTAAGGAACCACTTGCCTTGAGTGTTTCTCAGCCTCTTGCGTCTGGTGTCTCTTACTCTGTTTGTGAGCGTGGCAGGGTACCCGTTCGTCTCCAACACTTTGAGGAATCGCTTGGTGTAAGTGACCCCTCTCACAGGAATACTGCACCTGTTTTTAATTCGCGTGATCTCGTTCGTGATGT
>OZ024742.1:269734949-269739949 GCA_964016885.1 Eledone cirrhosa | reverse complement strand
TGTCGAACCCATACTCACGTCGAAAGGAGAGTCTGGAGGTCTCTTTACCCAAGTGGAATTTTCAAAGAACTGTCTTCCTAGCGTGGAATATAATTTCAATATCCTGGTCTCTCTCTCTCTCTCTCTCTCTCTCTCTCTCTCTCTCTCTCTATATATATATATATATATATATATATATATATATATATATATATATATATATATATATATATATATATATATATATGTATATATATCGAACTGGCATTCGATTCATGGACATCGCTTTTTTTGTGACTTTAATTTTGGATTACCTCCTTGATTGTTACTTTATCAAGTAAGACGCTGTCTGATGAGAACATGACAGTGGCTTCTACGCCGAATTGCGTAACCAATGTCGTCCTAGAAATATGTAGCACGGCCTTATCAATGAAGGACTTTATCATCATAACTTTGTCTTTCCTTATTAAGTATATATATATATATATATATATATATATATATATATATATAGCTGACTATACATATTCCATAAACTCATTGAAAAGTATCCTGCGATCGGCAGTGGTGTATGCCGAGACCACGGATTTCTTACACTCACAGGGGGCAACCCCGGTAACAAGGACCAAGTCCGTAAACACCTCATTAAATTCTTCTTGGATTTAGATTTCAAAATCCCCCTAGAGACTTCCCTTACCCGCGTCAATTTTCTGGATGTTACATTTAACCTGGAAAATAATTTGTCCTACTCATATAGGTAACCTAATAAGCACCTACACTATATCGACCGCAGTGGATATAGTGTTGGTTCTATCCTAGGAAAATGACCAACAACTTAGTAAAAAATATCTCACTCCTCATATCTCGCTTGTCCGCAAAAAAGCAGTTCTTCAAAGAATACGCGCCATATTACCACCAGGACATCAACAGAAGCGGCTTCCGGGAGGATGTTTCATATTATCCACGTCGTTCAAGCGGATCCAACAGGCGACACCGCCGCTCACGCCACGATATGTGGTTAAACCCTCCCCACAATGCCGAGGTTGCCACCCCAATTGGGAAGATCTCTTCAGATATCTCGATAAACACTTCCCACCCTAACACTGCTACCACAATATTATGAACAGTAACTCTGTTAAACTTTCCTACAGCACTACACCCAACTTTGCACAAGACATTGCTTCATCTAACATCAAATAACTTCTCTGTAACAGAACAAACAACAACAATTTTTGTTGTGAGCAAATTAGGAGGTGTAACTGTCCGGACAGATCATCGTACCATCTGAACAATAGATGCATAGAACAAAACCTGGTCTACAAGTGCAACGTGACCACGGAAAACTCCAACAAGGCCTACATCAGATTAACCTCCTGCGAATTTAAGGCCAGATATTAGCAACACCAGCATACATTTAGAAACCCCACCAGGCCACAGGTGACAGCACTTTCTGGCCATATTTGGGACCTTGAAGACAACAATATTACCTATCAGCTAAGTTGGAGCATACTTTCCAAAGCAAAATGTTAACCGAGAGGAGGGCGTCCGTTCATTTTATGCTTGGAGGAAACGTTCCAGATACTGTTTAGGAATTAGGATTGGTTCTCTGAAATAGTGATGTATACGTGAATGTATGTAAAGTATATTTGGCAATATACCGTATGTTTAATTAAAAACATTTAGAAAACCATACACTATCAGTTTTAAATTAGTGACTATGTCACTTACTAAAATTTGCTTGACCGGCAATCGCTCTGTATAATCATCCCCTGATTATTACTGGAAATCTATAAGAATCCGACTTCTATAACTTCCGGCGGCAGCAGGGTGTACGTGGTTCCTATATATATATATATATATATATATATATATATATATAGTATTTACGTATCGAGAAAGAGAAACAAAGGGGGGATAGGTGATACATATAGTTATTTGCCAAGTAGCGTATGCCAAAGGTGCTCGATACTAATGCCGGCAGTATTAAATATTCGAAGTGTTAATATTTAGTGGGCTAGAGAGTTAGCAGAGCGTAAGCACGTGGGAAAGTAAAAAATCGGAGAATATACCGTTAAAACATGTTTATTTAAAATATTGCCTACGTACGTTTCGCCCAGTTGGGCTTCTCAAGGGCATAAATAATCACAAGTGTTCCTTATATTGCTCGGAAAGAGTTTTTGGGGTTAAATCCACATCAAGGTTCATTGCTCGCAAAAATATCTTGTTTTGATTTTGCAGCAGGTCAAGGGAGGTATATATATATATACATATAGGAAAAAGTATGACCGCGACGGCAGAGCTCAAGCCTTTTCGACGGCTATATATATACTATAAAGCTGACGACCGTAAGTAAGTAACAAACTTTCCGCCAAGCGGCTGGACCAAGCGGCACCAAATTTGCATCATAGATGTAACTTTTTCCAAGTAAGGAAGTGAGGGTATTTTTATCTACTGAATTTTGTTAAAAAGATTAAAGACATTATTTAAATATTGACTTCTTTCAAATTTTCAAATGTCAACACTTCCGATTATAGAACGTCCCTACGTCTTCACGAACCAAAGTATCATCTTCCTGTTTTCTTTCGGTTGCAACCTTTTTCGAAATATTTACTTCTGCATTCACAGATTGATTGTTTTAGTTTCAGAAGATCACGATTCTTTGCTTAAACTTTAATCTATTATTTTAATATATATAAGGCGGTGGATTGGCAGTATCGGTAGAGGGTCGGACGCCATGCTTTCCAGCATAGTTACGTCCCTTTACGATCTGAGTTCAAATCCCGCCGAGGTTGACTTTGCCTTTCATCCTTACGGGGTCGATAAAATAAAGTACCAGTAATGCACTGGGTAATTGTTGGCCTTGTGCCTAAAGTAGAAACAATTATTTTAATATATATATATATATATATATATATATATATATATATATATATATCACTATAAATTGACGGAGCCATAGACTCTCGCCATTCCCTGTCATTAATGTGCTCAAAGGAGAAGGGATGCCGAGCCCTTTATAATATTATATGTAGAGAAGATAACAGACCAGAGAGAGAGATGGTGCGCCATCAGTCAAACACCTCTCTCTCTCTCTCTCTGGTGTGTTATCTTCTTTACATATTGTATTATATATATAAATATATATATAAAAGAAAATAGACCGAGAAACAGGAATGTCCATCATCAGTTGTCTGCTGATTATCATTGGTATTTCTTCGCATTAAAGACTATATACCTAAAATCAGTGCGAGCGATAACTAAATTAAGTTATCGGGACAGAGGAAAGTAACAAACAACATGGTAGTAATGCTAAGTAAAGAGAGGAAAAGAGAGACAAGTCAATGAATCTTGTGGGCTTAAGTCCGACAAATCAAATGTCGAGAAGAACCAGACGCGTCCGAGCCACGCGAAAAGTGATAGAGTAAAGAATTTCACGCAGGTCAGACGGGAGGAAGTGAGAGAAGAGGAGTAGCAGAGAGTGTGTGAGTGAAAGTGTGAGGTAGAAGCCAGCCGAGAGTGTGTAACCAGCAGCGGCACTGGAAGAAAGCATGAGGTAAGGGAGAGAGAAGGAGGAGAGAGAAAGAGATATCAGTAAGGTGACAGAAAAAATTGCGACCCACAACGATATATATGATTATACATTCGTGTACAGATATTTTTGAATTACACAAAAACAAAATATAAACAAACGTATTTTTTTCACGAAAGCGCAGACGGCTTATCGTCATTGTTACAGCCGAGATGCCACCCAAAATGTCTTAGCCTGGCCGCAAGATCAGATTTTCCAGAAGAAAAAATGTTACTAGAGCAACAGAGAGACTAAGCTTCGCGATTACCATCAACAAAGCTCGGTCAAACCCTAAAAATGGCTGGCCTTCATCTAGGAAAACCATGGTCAATTGTATGTAGGATGCTCTATGGTCAGCTCGCCAAACAAACTCTTTGTCTTTGCTCTCGGGGGCCAAAAAAAAATATTGTATATCTGAGGCTCTAGCAATGTAATTTATGTATTTTCTGTTACTTGGCATTTTCATTATGGTTGTAAAAATGATTGTAAAATTTGTTAAAAAATGTGTTCCCTGTTCAACATTTATTGTTGTAACTAACAATTTTCTTTAACGTACTGGCTGCGAAAGAAACCTACACTGAAAGAACATCTTAAAGTTTACCCAAGCCAAATGTATTTATTAACAGTTCTATCTTAAGGTTCTTAGGAAGCTTCCTGACGCTTTAGTATGGTATTCAATTCTCATATTGTTTTTCATTGATATGGTGCATATATCGCAAGTAATCATGTTTTAAACATTAGATAATGATTGTTGATGTATATTGTACGACATAATTAAATGAAAAATATTTAAATGAACAAATAAAAGAGATATAAAGAGAGATATTTGTTGGTTGGTTCCTTCGCGCATCACACGACAAATACGAAAAGTGACAATCGGAAATTATGTACAGGATTGAGATAAGAGTATATCCAGGAATGTTTATTGATACTAAATTTATAAAACCAAAGAAGAAGGAAAACATACACGTATGCTAACCTACCTGATTGCTATTTCTAGCAGGTTGGGAATCAACCATAAGGGATTCACTCTGCGAGTTCGTTGTCAGTGATGATCGTGTTTCGCGGCCTGTCTCCGATTCCAACGGTGATTTACACACACAAACATACACACACGCACACGCACACGAATACAGACACACACACACATTCATATATATACACACACCCACACACATATATATATATATACACACACACACACGAACACTCACACACACACACACTGTAAACAAGACAATGCATTCAATACAGACGCTTTCTCTTCTGCCGTAATCTTGGCGAAGCTGGGTACCTCAGCTAGTATATATATATTTGGTGTGGGATGCTTAAAACGTCCGTATGCGGTAGGCCGTTTGAGCACTTGATGCTCTTACTCTTAATTCGTCGCACCACTGATTCTCCGTTTCTTATGTGATATATATATATATATATATATATATATATATATATA
>OZ024742.1:269719949-269729949 GCA_964016885.1 Eledone cirrhosa | reverse complement strand
ATGCACATCCCCCCTAACGTATTCTTTCATTTTCTATTCTTAGCATTGATTGTATACTTTCAATCTACTTTTTAATTAAACGGGTATTCATACTCGGAAATGCACATATAGTAATTTCACTTGAACTTTATAATTGGACTCTTTGGCATAGGTGAATGCAAATAGTATTGCATGTAGGTCCTTGAAAGCTAGTACGTCTCTCCGTGTGTTCCCACACATTATGGGCAAATGACCCTGTGAATATGCTTAGGTAAATGCATATATGAATACATTTAGGAGAACAATAACATACCAACATGGTATATGCATTTCTGCGTGTATGCTATGCTATCCACTTATCTAAATGTTATTTTTAGAGAAAAATATGAATTCCATGAATTGTCTCTCTTTACAAGAAGTAAAAGTGGATTATATTTGTCTATATGTTTCTAAAGCATACGTGCAACGGGAAAAATACAAGACACATAAAAAAATTGGTCTGTCGAGATAAACTCTGTACTCAAATAAAGGTAATCTCCATATTTCAATGACAAAATTCACGACACGCTATTTTTTTCTCTCAGAGGAGAATGAATCATTACGATATTGTTATTTAACTAAATTCAAAGATTGACATGATTATAAGAAATTAATTTTACCAACATTTCGAATAATTGGAGATTGGAGGTCAAATCTCATTCAAAGAGAAAACATATGTTATTTCGATGAAAGAAGTATACTTTTTCCATTAATAAACTTGTATGTATGTATATATATATATATATATATATATACATACGTTATATATATATGTGTGTGTGTGTACTTTGGGAGGATCATGTTGTCAATAAAAACACCCGCACCTATTGGTTTTCACTTCAATTTATTATAAGTTTCCGGTTGATTGGATTCGAAAACCAGAAGGTTTTTTTGTATACAAGGTTGTTTATACACAACACACAAAAACAAGATGGTGTAGGACAAAAGAAAGGAGAGAGACACAAAATAAAAACCTAGTCACTGAGGAGGTAACACAATGTGTGACGAAAGAGATTTGACAATATAAAAAGAAACCCCCGGTTATCAAACCAACCAGCCAACCTGGAACGTATGATAAATTGAAGTGAAAACCAATAGGTGGATGTGTTTTTATTGGCAGCATGACCCTCCCAAAGTATAACAATATATAACTCAACACCCGTTTTCAGATAAGAACTGTCGCAAAACAAATTAAAAAACGTATTATATACATTATATATATGTGTGTATATATATACATATATATATATGTGTGTGTGTGTGTGTATGTGTGTGTATACATATATACAAATGTACATATGGCCGTGTGTGTTTGGTTTGTATGCTGATATGAGTGTGGAAAATATAGCATATAAAAGTATGTTTGTGGAATACAATTAAATATTTTAATGGCTTCAATCTTAATCTGTCTGAAGCCATAGGCATTTCATTTAGAAAGGAATTAAAAAACCTTGCTGAACCACCCACTTTTTCCAAGCGTGAATAAACAGGAATTGATCATCGACAGCTAAACAGAAATTAACTCGTATTAAAGAAAATGCCTCATGAAAAAGCGTCAACAATAAAATATCAGACAACGGGTTGCAAATATACTTGTTTCTTAACATAAAATAACAACAGTGAAAATTGACGTTGACAGGAAATTAAAGACAGATTCTTTTTTTGGGGAGAATAATAGGATCCTAAGCATTTTGAAAACCAACTGATATTTCATTAATAAGCCGGCATCACGTTTCAGCATTTATTGGGGAAATTAAACAAACTGCTAATATTACTGGCATGAGTTACTGAAAAGTAATATGTATGTTTATGGTCGAACTTCCGGTAACATGATTCATCTATCCCGAGCACTTTCGCTTATTATTCGTATAAAACTTAGTTTGTGTGTCTGTTTAGCATCTAACGTTATTTTTATTTAGTTGTGAAGATCAAGATGAGTTTATGTGAACTAAACAGCAAGTATTTAAGTAAAATGGGAAATAGGTGCTTATTTGTTAATCGTCTGCGAGAGGGGAACTGGGTAAATGCAATTAATAATATGTAGTTATGCATGGATAAACACAAATATGTGTACGTGTGATTGTGTGTGCAGTAATGTATGTGCGCTTGCAAATCTGATATGTTTTACGTTGTACTCGTATTGGGTAATGGGGCAACCTCGCAGTAGAAAAGTTGTGATTTCAGATCACGGTGGCGTGTTTAGACCTTTAACACAGCAATTAACATTGTTCCAGTTCATTCCACTGGAAATGAAAGATGTTTACCTGTATCTCAGAGAGTCAGTCATGTTGCACACAATGTCACGCTTCATCAACTTGAAAATCAAGTAGGGCCCAAGTGAAATATGAAGCCTCTTACATGTTAATTTCTTTTGAACGCTCGTCATCACCATCAATGTAGGTCCAATGTTAACTTTATACACACACACAGACACACACACACACACACACTCACATACACACACACACATACATACATATATATATATATAAAAGGTAAATATTTATATTATATTTTTTAATTTATTTTGAAAAATTGGTTGAATTTTACTTGTTTTGCTTATCTTAATATTAAAGTTCTGGTATATCAAATTAATACCATTGAACAACCTTGAATCATAGACAACCTATATATTTCTAGGGGTACTTAATATCTTTGGACATATTAACTTCATTCATTATCCTCCGTTATGTAGAGAACAAATCTGTTGTTCTATTTAGCTGCTATTTTTTTTTAGTAGTAATTATAGACAGCAAGTCTGTGGTTTTCCCACTTTTACTTCGGTCCGGTTTACATACGGGTCACTTTTACGACCTTTCAGACCTGTATTAGCTGGCAGGAGGTCATATATTTTATCGTTCCTGGGTCGTTTAGCCCTAGGAAAGGAAAATGCTTCTCTGATGAGCTTTGGTTTTCCATCAGATATCCATTGGATTCTGGGGTTTAACAAAGCGAAACTGATCAGTAAGGGCCATTAGAAGAGGTAAATATTTATATTATATTTTTTACTTTATTTTGAAAAATTGGTTGAATTTTACTTGTTCTGCTTATCTTAATATATATATATATATATATATAAATGAAAAGTATAGAAATTGTTGTGAGCAAGAAGCCAACAGTATTCCATAATATATAAGTGAATATAGCGTCAAAATGAAATATATATATATATATATATGTTGTATCGCTGTTGGGCCTTCGTCGATTCCGAGGAAGTGGGTTCCGTTCGTTCCAACAACAAAACAGCCTACTTAAAAAATTAATATGTTTGTGAGCGATGTGAGTGTGGATATGAGTGTATGTGTGTGTAACTAAAGAACAGTATTTTTCATTTTGTTATTAATAAATAAACAACATATGTTCTACTATGATTTATGGTCTCCTCTGTCTCAGCATCGCAGACACACACACAACTCTTTCTCTCTCTTTGTATATATATATAAACAAGTATTATAAATAGTATAAATCCTCCTAAATCTGAAATTTGTGCTAGGGATGGAATTAGTATTTCAATAACTCTTAATCTTCTTTGTGACAAAAATCTAGGTCAATGTTGATGATTTCTTCAAAGAAAGAATACCAAGATAGATACTTTTAGAAGCAACCCCCCCCCCCCAGTCGACTCTAAGGTCGACAGGCCTTTAAACCAATCCCAGCTGAAACTTGTACCCACTCCTCAAAGGGTCTCTCACAGCAGTGTGCCAACACAACTATCCCCGCCGCCACCTCCTCTTTCGTCTTCACCTCTCCCCTCCTTCTTCTAACCTCTCCTACTACCATTCACAACCAAGATAAAAGCAGAGAAGGATGGACAGAGAATTGAACTCACTTCTCCGAATGAACATGTATGTGAAAATTAATTTTCGGTAGAGGGTCTGACGCCATGCTTTGCAGCAAAGAGTTACGGCACTTTATGGTCTAAGTTCAAATCCCAGCGAGGTTAACTTTGCCTTTCATCCTTATGGGGTCGATAAAATAAAGTACCAGTAATACACTGTATTAATTGATGGCCTTGTGCCAAAAGTAGAAACAATTATTATTATTATTATTATCACTATTTGTACAAATATGCAACTTAACAATATTCTGCATATCCGCAATTGACAATATATAAGTGAAAGATCAAAACCACGGGTGAACAATATGGTTACGATGCCGCGATATATTAAAATGAGATGCTCGATATGATAGAAGACACTCTTAACTTTCGGATTTTGTTCTTCACAGAAGATAGAATAGGTGATAGGAAAAAATACAAATATGGAACAAAATCAGAAGATAAGTAAACCGGGAAATATTTCTATAGAATAAATAACACACACACACATATATATATACTCTTAAGAGCATGAACCTAATAAACCTTTATTTGTCTGCCTCTCTGCTTTTGTTCCCGTCCAAGTTTTCACTATATACACGAAACTGCTGACTAGCTGAAGAGCTTGAAGGTTTATAAAGTTTCTATAAAAATATATAATGGATGGGGGTGAATTAGAGTAATAACCATATAGAGAAAATTTGAGAATTCAGAACATAAAAGGAAATTTGTGATTAACATTTTAAAAAAATTGTTAAAAAAAAAAATATTAAGAAATTAAAGTTCAAACTCAAATTTTAAGATATTGAAAGAACTAAATTTAAATTAAAGGTTAAAAATTAGGTATTAAAATTTTAAATTCAAAACTTAATTTAATAATTAGGAGAAGGATAAAACGTTGGTGCAAACGTTTTCGATTAGTATTTTTTCAACTTAACTAACTTGGTCATTTGCAATTGGAACACGTGTCTACTTATATCTGTGTTCATCCCTGTCATATATCCAATTATTTTACACGACTCGGAAACAATCCCTTCTTTGAGCTATCTAATTGTAAAAGACTATTTTCAGTTTATAACACAATCTATGATATATATATATATATATATATATATTAGAAAGTGAGGTTTTTTTTACAAAATGATAAATAACCGAGGTGTCCTACACGAGTGGAAGTATAAAGAAAAAGGGATGAAATCGAAAATGCAACTGAAGTCTTATTTTTTTTAAAAATATATATATTTATTTGGTTCCTTTACCGGTTTCGCAGTTCTTCTGCTTTTCAAAAGGTGAGTTGAGATGGAGGGTCTGTGGTTTTTCCCACATCTGTGAGAAAAACCACAGACCCTCCATCTCAACTCACCTTTTGAAAAGCAGAAGAACTGCGAAACCGGTAAAGGAACCAAATAAATATATATATTTTTTTAAAAAATAAGACTTCAGTTGCATTTTCGATTTCATCCCTTTTTCTTTATATATATATATATATATATATATATATATATAGTTAGAGAAGCAAAACATTGCTTATTGTGATCCAGTTTTTGGTTAAGAAAGCCAGTTTCATGGATGGTTTCAACGTATGGTTAGGGGTAACTCCACAAGTTTGTAAGAATTCCGTTCAATGTTGGAGTATAAAGTATAAAAGAGAAAACACAGGTAAGCATTACGAGAAGGATTTTATCCAGGTATTTACGACCGTTTCATTGGTAAGTGCAACCTTATATTGCTATACAGCAAATAGCAGCCACTCAATTATAATTGTTGTTCACAGTCCAAATTTTCAAAATACTATATTGAAAATTTGGACTGTGAACAACAATTATAATTGAGTGGCTGCTATTTGCAGTATAGCAATATAAGGTTGCACTTACCAATGAAACTGTCGTAAATACCTGGATAAAATCCTTCTCTTAATGCTTACCTGTGTTTTCTCTTTTATACTATATATATATATATATATATATATATGTGTGTGTGTGTGTAAAGCCACCGGATAAACATCTGTGAAATAAACAACTCCATCTATCTGCTGAGCTAGCTACCCCTCCGTGAAACAAACAACCTTAAAGCCACCAAAATAAAACGCCTACACAGCGGCTAAACATCAAGCGATTATTTTTGTATAAATAGTGATTCCAGATACTCTCGCCAGTCGACTTTAGCAGAGTCAACTCGAATACCGTTGTGCCTCTCCTCTGCTACGCTTGCCACGCACACACACCTTGTACCTCTGTATCGTCGTTTTGTGTATGAAAATAAATAGCTAGGCGAAACTACATCTCTCGCATTGCTCATCCTTTCAACTTGTGCTTTCGTCTGTTCATCCTTACCGTATGTGACAACAGTCCTTTTAAGGGCTATCCTCAGATCCGATCAGACCGTATGTGACAACAGTCCTTTTAAGGGCTATCCTCAGATCCGATCAGACCGTATGTGACAACAGTCCTTTTAAGGGCTATCCTCAGACCGATCAGACCGTATGCGATAACAGTCCTTTTAAGGGCTATTCTTGGATCCGATCAGAAGTAGTGACCACACCAACTAACCACGTCGCTACAATTGGTGACCTCGACGTGATCCGAACACGCAACCAGACAGCAGCCTAACAAGATACCAACATGGACATGTCACAACCAACGACAGAGGCCGAGATATCAGAGCTGCGGGATATGATCAGAGAGCGAGCTGGTCAAATTAAAGCCCTCTCAAATCAAGTAGTGTACCTGACCTTTCAAACACACCGGCGACGCAGCAACAGACGATCCAGGCCTTTTGACAGTCGAAGATCCAGAAGTCCCAGTCAAAATCGTGTGTCTGGCCACCTCTGCTGGTATCACGCAGAATTCGGCGCACAGGCATCTAAGTGCAAGGTCTCGTACTCTTTCCAGAATACCACCCAGGGCCTAGCGACGACGTTCACCCCTGGTACTGAGAAGAAAGATCGTCTGTTTTTTTATCAACGACCAAGCGACAGGCATCCGTTACCTCGTCGATACAGGAGCCAAGGTTAGTTTTATTCCTGTTCCACTAGTCTCGGACAAAATACATCCAACACCGTCCTTTCTGCAGGCAGTGAACCAATCGTCAATTCCGACTTTCGGAGAGAAATCACTGACCTTGAATTTAGGCCTGAGGCGCCGTTTTCATTGGGTGTTCGTCGTGGCAGACCTGCCGACCCCTATCTTAGGAGCCGATTTTCTCCACCGCTTCTACTTTCTGGTGGACATGAAGAACCGGAGGCTTATTGACACCACCACAAACCTCACTGTGAGAGGTATATTTACCACGCAATCCACAGTGAGCCCTGTAATTTGTCAGTCAGAGCCTTCGCGTTACAACTGCATTCTCCAGAAATACGCAGACATCACTCGCCCGGTATTTAAGGATGGACCTATTAAACATAGTGTCACACATCACATCGAGACAAGAGGACCACCCACAGCTGCCCAACCAAGTAGACTGCCTCCAGACAGATTGATAATCGCCAAACAGCAGTTTCAACGCATGCTGGACCTCGGAATTATTCGCCCTTCCTCCAGCAACTGGTCTGCACCACTACACCTTGTTCCTAAGAAAACAGAGAATGATTGGCGACCATGTGGAGTTTATCGTGCACTCAACAATTTCACAGTACCCGATAATTACTCTGTACCTCACTTTCACGACTTTTCTGCCTCTCTGCAAGGCGTACGCATGTTTTCCAACATAGTTATGGTACGAGCATATAACCAGATACCTATGGAGCCTGCAGATATTCCGAAGACCGCAATCAAAACACCGTTCGGTTTATTTGAATTCCTGCGAATGCCGTTCGGTCTGCGCAACGCTGCACAAACTTGTCAGCGGTTTATTGACACCGCGTTACGCGATCAACCCTTTGTATACGCGTATATCGACGACGTGCTAGTAGCAAGTACTTCCGAGCAAGAACACGAGAAGCACTTAGATCTTCTTTTCCAACGTTTGGCCGAGTACGGTAATATCATCAACCCCAGCAAGTGCCTTCTCGGCGTTCCTTCACTGTCCTTTCTCGGGCACATCATGGATAAAGACGGCATTCGTCCCCTTCCTGAGAAAGTAGTAGCTATCCGCAATTTTCCAGCACCTACATCACTTCGGAAACTGCGGGAATTCCTCGGTTTGGTGAATTTTTATAGGCGTTTCATCCCTCATTGTGCTGACGCAGCCAAATACTTCACGGACCTTCTTCGCAACCGGACTCGGAAATACGAAGACGTCACTCTGAACGAGGAAGAATTAATATCTTTTAACCGCCTGAAGGAAATGTTGGCAAACGCTTCCATGTTCGTTTTCCTCAGAACTTGCGCTCCTCTTTCGCTGCTAATGGACGCATCAGACACGGCGGTTGGAGGCGTTTTACAACAATATGTCGACGGCGTTTGGCAACCCTTATCCTTCTTTTCTAAGCTGTTGCAACCTGCAGAAATCAAATACAATACGTTTGGCCGCGAACTCTTGGCAACCTATCTTTCGGTAAAACATTTTCGTCACATGCTCGAAGGATCGGATTTCGCGATCTACACGACCATAAACCACTAGTTTATGCGTTCCGTCCCAAACCTGATCGACATTCACCGAGAGAACGCCGCCACCTGGATTTTGTCTCCCAATAATCAACTGATATTCGGCATATCAAGGAATCAGAGAATGTAGCAGCCGACGCCCTGTCCCGAATCCAGCTGAACGCAATACATGTACATTCAGGCATCGACCTTCAACACATCGCAGCTGACCAAGAGACAGATGAAGCGTTTATCAAGCTCCGAAATTCACCATCCCTCAAGTTTCAGCAAGTTCCCATTCCTTCTTCTCCGGGAAAAATTTGGTGCGACCTTTCTGCCGGTCATGAACGAGCGTACATACCACAGATGCATCGTCGACAAGTTTTTTCTGCTCTACACTGCTTGTCTCACCCGCCAATCCGGGCTACACCGAAACTCATCTCTGCTCGTTTTGTGTGGACTAACATTAACAAGGACGTGCGCGACTGGTCCAGGAGCTGCATTGCCTAGCAAAGTCAAACAGACACATCAAAACTCCACTCGGCACATTCGTGCAACCTGAAGCACGTTTTCATCATGTGCATATCGACAACGTCGGACCTCTACCACCATCACAGAACTGCATACACTTGCTCACCAGCATAGATCGTTTTTCCCGACGGCCTGAGGCTTTTCGCATAAGTGATATCTCAGCGGAAGCAGTAGCTAAAACTTTGATTTTACACTGGGGATCACGTTATGGCGCCCCAGTGAAGATAACAAAGGGCAGAAGACGCCAGTTTGTCTCCCACCTCTTCAGGAAACTGACTCGCCTGTTAGGATGTAAACACATCCGCAAGACTTCTTATCACCGGCAACATAATGGTCTCGTGGAAAGATCCCATTGCCAATTGAAAGCTGCAATAAACAGCATATCCAGAGAAGACCCACTGGTTTGAATACTTGCCACTCATCGTTATGGGAATTCGATCCACCGTTAAGGAGTAATTCGGACACACACCTGCAGAATTAGTGCACGGCACCACCCTGGTTCTACCTGGTCAGATGGTTTCTCCCATCTCTCCTCAGGAGGTTCCAGACCCAGGATCATACGTACACCGTCTTCGACAATATATGTCTCAACTTGTTCCTGCAAGCACCCGTCAACAGAACACGGCCACACATGTACCTTCAGACATTAAAGATTGGACACACGTTTTCGTTCGAAACGACACCATCTCAGCTCATCTTTAACCTCCATATTCTGGCCCTTATGTTCTAAAAAAATATCCGAAATATCTTATTCCCGATGTAGATGGTAAACAAAATTCTCTCAGCGTGGACAGATTAAAAAAAGCCATCATGGATACTGTTACAGTCTCTACACCAGAAACTCCAACAGATTGCTGTACCAGCAAGCCATCTGTTTCATCTCCAGTCACGAGAAGTGGACGACGTGTCCATTGGCCCGCCAAGTTGGAACAAGATGTGAATTACCGTTAACCACAAGTGAGTTTCTTAATCATTCTTCTTGAAAAACATTCCAGTTTCAAATACAATGAACTTTCTGCTTGAACAATTGCAATTTTTAGTGACGATGTGTTCATGTCACGAAGAACATTATTTATTATGAATATTATCTATTACAAACACTATTTAA
>OZ024742.1:269707449-269714949 GCA_964016885.1 Eledone cirrhosa | reverse complement strand
TACACATACATATATGCACGTATCAGTTTAGCGGCGCTTATTATAACGTCGCTTTGTTCGTTTGTAAACAAACTGAACAGCCTGAATTTATGCCATACGGTGTTAAGGCAACCACGTCACCTTTTTGTTCAACACTGACACAGGAACGATGTACTAGTTTCAAACTTGTTAGCTATCATCAGCACCGTTTACCCATCTGCCAGATAGTTGAACGTTCGAAAGTATATACTTTCCTTATGAAAATTAACGGCTGGCAGATGGGTAAACGGTGCTGATGATAGCTAACAAGCTTGAAACTAGTACATCGTTCCTGTGTCAGTGTTGAACAAAAAGGTGACGTGGTTGCCTTAACACCGTATGGCATAAATTCAGGCTGTTCAGTTTGTTTACATACGAACAAAGCGACGTTATAATAAGCGCCGCTAAACTGATACGTGCATATATGTATGTGTACCTGTATGCATATGTATGTATATATGTATATATATATATATATGTGCATGCTACTGTACGTCTGTATACATATATGTATGTACGTATACATGCATACTTACATTTAAGTAAGTGCCATACTAAGAGTGAGAAATGAAATTTCGTTTTCATTTTGTTTCAATTTATCGTTTTCGGTATGCCTGACCGATTTAACTCACTCAATATGCAAATTAGGCTGCTCAGCCGTTAATTTTCATAAGGAAAGTATATACTTTCGAACGTTCAACTATCTGGCAGATGGGTAAACGGTGCTGATGATAGCTAACAAGCTTGAAACTAGTACATCGTTCCTGTGTCAGTGTTGAACAAAAAGGTGACGTGGTTGCCTTAACACCGTATGGCATAAATTCAGGCTGTTCAGTTTGTTTACAAACGAACAAAGCGACGTTATAATAAGCGCCGCTAAACTGATACGTGCATATATGTATGTGTACCTGTATGCATATGTATGTATATATGTATATATATATATATATGTGCATGCTACTGTACGTCTGTATACATATATGTATGTACGTATACATGCATACTTACATATATATATATATATATATATATATATATATATATATATATATATATATATATGTATGTATATATATTTATAAATATGTATATATATATATGGAAAGTTATATTTAAAATTGTTGGGTTACAACTAGTAAATATTTATAACTGATATAAAAGCACTCGACAAATATTTGGAGTATATTTACAATATTAAATAAATGGAAACTATATTTATAAAACCATATTTATTTCATTATATATATTTCGGGGATATCATATTAACAATATGCTATGCCTTCCTCAGACAAAATACAATATAAACAGTTTTATAGATAAATAGATTCGACATACCGTTATAACACCGACTTCCATTTGAAGAGGTTTAAGCTCGCAGTAAAAAAATTTTACACAGAGAGAAAGAAAGAGAGAAAAAAAAGAGAGAAAAAAGAAAGAAAGACAGAAAACGAAGAAAAGGAAGAAAAAGAAGAAATGCATGGAACAAAATAGAGAGATGGAAAGATAGATAAAGCGAAGAACTTCATGTAAAGAAACAGAAAGAGATATATATATATAGAGAGAGAGGAAATAGAGATAGATACATATATATATAGAAAATTAGGTAGTGGGAGGTCATTTTGAGTAAATGTATCAATGATACATTTATTTATTTATTTATTTATTTAGCTCAAGTATGCTGATAAGATTGTGTACATAGATAATGATAGACAAACTAAACAAAGTAACAACTTTTTTAATTACGGCAACAACATTAACAACTATAATAGAAAGCATTACAATAATTCCAAAGGCCAAAAAAGAAATAGAACTAGGAACATAATTTGGTTTGCCCCCCCTTTCTCACTAAACATTAAAACCCACATCGCTAAATTATTTTTCAAAGCTCTTGATAATCGCTTCCCTAGAACACATAGGTATCACTCAATTTTCAATAGACATACAATTAAATTAACCTACTCATCCACCAAAAATTTAGCACAAAATATTAATAGAATAAATAATAGGAACTTAAAACCTAGTGATAATAGCATAAATAATATACAAGTTAACAAATGTAACTGTAGAGATAGATCTAAATGTCCGTTAAATAACAACTGCTTAGTTAAAAATATAGTATACAATTGTAATGTTAATACTGACTCTAATTCTTTTAACTACGTCGGTTCCACATCGACGGAATTTAAACTTCGCTATAATAACCACAAGAATTCTTTCACAGATCCAAGTAAAAAATCTTCAACGGCACTATCAGGCGTACTCTGGCAACTTAAGCTAGATAACGTTAGATATTCGACGGCTTGGAATATAGTCTCAAGAGGGATTCCTTTTAATTCATCCTCTGAGACATGTGACCTCTGCGCAGAGGAGATATTCTTTATACTAAAATCTAAAAATTCCCTTAACCTACGGACAAATTTATTCAGTTGTTGCAAACATAGATTAAACTCAACGTTTAAATATAAATTTAAATTTAAAATGTAGTATATTTAGTTTGATTTATATTTATATGGGAAACTAGCCGATAAATTTTTGATTCCTAAATTTTTGATTCCTTCTTTTTATTCCTTTTTTTTAATTTTTATTTAAACATTCCTCATGAAAAATTAAGCTACCCTAAAAGCTGATGCTCCAAATTTTTTGAATAAACCTTACACTAGATAAACTTCTATATTAAATATAAGAACATATGTAGACCAATTTGGACATCATAAACTTTTTGAAATGATCTTTGCTAGATGTGATTTGATAGATAATTTTTGGCTTTGTCTTGTAATGAACTTGGCAATATATTGTCAATTAACTTTGAAGGGTTGATCTTCGTGCTTTATTTTTATTTTTATTTTTTATTATTGTAGTATTTTAAAATATTTTTTTTTTTTTTTTTTTTTTTTTTTTTTTTTTTATTTTTTTTTTTAATATCTTTAATATGTAAATTTTTAATACGTAATATTTTTTAATACGTAATATTTTTAATATGTAATATTTTTATTATGTAATATTCTTTCGTAATATTTTTTTAGTTTTCTATTTTATTATTACTTATTTTTACTTATTATTATTATTGTTATCTTTTTATTTTTTTAGTTTTGTTTCTGATATATATTTTTTATTAGTATATTGAAATCTGCTCTCTATTTCTGCTTGATAGATAATCTTGTAGAGTAAAGACAGGAATAATAATACACATATATGTATGCTCAAATTTTTATACCACATTGAGAATGTTTTCCGTGAATTTAGAGTTTGCAGAGTGAATCATATGGATTCGCATGGATGTTTGTAGCTGTCACATAAACATATGAATTTTTTTAAAACTAAACATAAGATAATTAATTTTCACACACTATGGATACTTGTCTCATTCAGGAATACTGATATTTACAATATAGTGTAAGTTTTATAAATACTAATACATTAAAACATAGGGTTTTTACGCCTCGAATATATCTGGCTATTTTTAAATTTTTTTCTCTCGCTATTTTTTCCTCTCTATATATTTTTCTCTCTATATATATCTCCCTTACATTAATACTTGAGCTAAATAAATAAATAAATAAATAAATGTATCATTGATACATTTACTCAAAATGACCTCCCACTACCTAATTTTCTATATATATATGTATCTATCTCTATTTCCTCTCTCTCTCTATATATATATATATCTCTTTCTGTTTCTTTACATGAAGTTCTTCGCTTTATCTATCTTTCCATCTCTCTATTTTGTTCCATGCATTTCTTCTTTTTCTTCCTTTTCTTCGTTTTCTGTCTTTCTTTCTTTTTTCTCTCTTTTTTTTTCTCTCTTTCTTTCTCTCTGTGTAAAATTTTTTCACTGCCAGCTTAAACCTCTTCAAATGGAAGTCGGTGTTATAACGGTATGTCGAATCTATTTATCTATAAAACTGTTTATATTGTATTTTGTCTGAGGAAGGCATAGCATATTGTTAATATGATATCCCCGAAATATATATAATGAAATAAATATGGTTTTATAAATATAGTTTCCATTTATTTAATATTGTATATATATATATATATATGAATATATATATATATATACGTATATATATACATATATATATACATACATATATATACTGGTTCAGTCTAATTCAACCGGATTGGTCTGTCCCAGTCATTCATTGAGCAACATCGGTAAGGTTGGCACCATTAACTCACAGTTGGATGTGGATGCATTCATGTATATGTGTGTGTCCGCATGTATCTGTGTGTTTCTAAATATATTGTACATATATATATATATATATATATATGAATATATATATATATATATATATATATATATATACGTATATATATACATATATATATACATATATATATACATATATATATATATATATATATATATATATATATATATATATATATTCATATATATATATATATTCATATATATATATATACGTATATATATATATATACGTATATATATACATATATATATATACATACATATATATATATATATATATATGTATATATATATATATATATATATATATATATATATGTATATATATATATATATATATGTATATATATATACATATATATATATATATATATATGTATATATATATATATATATATATATGTATATATATATATATATATATATATATATATATATATATATATATATATATATATATATGTATATATATATATATATATATATATATATATATATATATATGTATATATATATATATATATATATATATATATATGTATATATATATATATATATATATATATATATATATGTATATATATATATATATATATATATATATATATATATATATATATATGAATATATATATATATATATATGAATATATATATATATATATATATATATGAATATATATATATATATATATATATATATGAATATATATATATATATATATGAATATATATATATATATATATATACGTATATATATACATATATATATATACATACATATATATATATATATACATACATTTATATATATATATACATATATATATATATATATATATATATATATATATATATATGTATATATATATATATGTATATATATATATATATATATATATATATATATATATATATATATATATATATGAATATATTTATATATATATATGAATATATATATATATATTTATATATATATATATATGAATAAATATGTATATATATATATATATATATATATATATATATATATATATATATGAATATATATATATATTTATATATATACGAATATATATATATATATATATATATATATATATATATATATATATGAATATATATATATATATATATATATATATATATATGAATATATATATATATATATATATATATATATATATATATATATATATTCATATATATATATATACGTATATATATATGTACGTATATATATACATATATATATATACATACATATATATATATATATATATATATATATATGTATATATATATATATATATATATATATATATATATATATATATATATATATATGTATATATATATATATATATATATATATATAGACATAGAATATTCGAAAATATTCTGTATGTTTATAATAAACATTTTGAAGACCTAATCGCTATAGAATAGAATACGTCACGTATTACAATTAGGTTCTCGATAAAAGCAAGGGAAGTAATCTACGCGTTTCATTCTTGTTAGAAATCATCAGGACTACATATCCAGTGCTTTTATCGAGAATGACACAGCTAGAGACTTATAGAATACTTAGCTGTGTACAGGAACTGGTTTGAAAGAGCGGTTGCCGGTCCGGCAGAAATTAGAAATTGGAATAAATGCTCTGAAATAGCGATATGTATGTGAATATAGACATAGAATATTCGAAAATATTCTGTATGTTTATAATAAACATTTTGAAGACCTAATCGCTATAGAATAGAATACGTCACGTATTACAATTAGGTTCTCGATAAAAGCAAGGGAAGTAATCTACGCGTTTCATTCTTGTTAGAAATCATCAGGACTACATATCCAGTGCTTTTATCGAGAATGACACAGCTAGAGACTTATAGAATACTTAGCTGTGTACAGGAACTGGTTTGAAAGAGCGGTTGCCGGTCCGGCAGAAATTAGAAATTGGAATAAATGCTCTGAAATAGCGATATATATGTGAATATAGACATAGAATATTCGAAAATATTCTGTATGTTTATAATAAACATTTTGAAGACCTAATCGCTATAGAATAGAATACGTCACGTATTACAATTAGGTTCTCGATAAAAGCAAGGGAAGTAATCTACGCGTTTCATTCTTGTTAGAAATCATCAGGACTACATATCCAGTGCTTTTATCGAGAATGACACAGCTAGAGACTTATAGAATACTTAGCTGTGTACAGGAACTGGTTTGAAAGAGCGGTTGCCGGTCCGGCAGAAATTAGAAATTGGAATAAATGCTCTGAAATAGCGATATATATGTGAATATAGACATAGAATATTCGAAAATATTCTGTATGTTTATAATAAACATTTTGAAGACCTAATCGCTATAGAATAGAATACGTCACGTATTACAATTAGGTTCTCGATAAAAGCAAGGGAAGTAATCTACGCGTTTCATTCTTGTTAGAAATCATCAGGACTACATATCCAGTGCTTTTATCGAGAATGACACAGCTAGAGACTTATAGAATACTTAGCTGTGTACAGGAACTGGTTTGAAAGAGCGGTTGCCGGTCCGGCAGAAATTAGAAATTGGAATAAATGCTCTGAAATAGCGATATATATGTGAATATAGACATAGAATATTCGAAAATATTCTGTATGTTTATAATAAACATTTTGAAGACCTAATCGCTATAGAATAGAATACGTCACGTATTACAATTAGGTTCTCGATAAAAGCAAGGGAAGTAATCTACGCGTTTCATTCTTGTTAGAAATCATCAGGACTACATATCCAGTGCTTTTATCGAGAATGACACAGCTAGAGACTTATAGAATACTTAGCTGTGTACAGGAACTGGTTTGAAAGAGCGGTTGCCGGTCCGGCAGAAATTAGAAATTGGAATAAATGCTCTGAAATAGCGATATATATGTGAATATAGACATAGAATATTCGAAAATATTCTGTATGTTTATAATAAACATTTTGAAGACCTAATCGCTATAGAATAGAATACGTCACGTATTACAATTAGGTTCTCGATAAAAGCAAGGGAAGTAATCTACGCGTTTCATTCTTGTTAGAAATCATCAGGACTACATATCCAGTGCTTTTATCGAGAATGACACTGCTAGAGACTTATAGAATACTTAGCTGTGTACAGGAACTGGTTTGAAAGAGCGGTTGCCGGTCCGGCAGAAATTAGAAATTGGAATAAATGCTCTGAAATAGCGATATATATGTGAATATAGATATAGAATATTCGAAAATAT
>OZ024742.1:269567449-269702449 GCA_964016885.1 Eledone cirrhosa | reverse complement strand
CGATACGCAAATTGGGCTACTCAGCCGTTAATATGCATAAGGTAAGTATATACGTTCAACAATCTGGCAGGAAGGTATATGTTGCTGACGATAGCTAATAAGCTTAAAACTAGTACAGCGTTCCTTCGTCAGTATTGAACAAACGAACAACGATGGTTGCTAGACACTACGGCTTAATACGGGATGTTTGTTTACAAACACACCGAGCATTATAATAAATTTTCGGTGAATCCATACGTACATATATATATATATATGTGTGCATGTATGTATATATACATACTACTGTACGTCTGTATTCATATGTGTATGTATGTGTACATACTTATATTTTAATAACAGCCGTACTAAGAGTGGGAAATGAAATTTCGTTTCATCTTTTACGTTTATCGTTTTCGATGCACCCGGCCGATTAACCCACGCGATATGCAAATTGGGCTACTCAGCCGTTAATATGCATAAGGTAAGTATATAGGTTCAACAATATGACAGGAACGTATACGTTGCTGACGATAGCTAATAAGCTTAAACTAGTACAACGTTCATTTGTCAGTGTTGAACAAACGAGCAACGATGGTTGCTGGACACTACGGCTTAATGCGGGTTGTTTGTTTACAAACACACCGAGCATTATAATAAATGTTCGGTGAATCCATACGTACATATATATACGTGTGCATGTATGTATATATATATATACATGCTACTGTACGTCTGTATAGATATATGTATGTATACATGCTTATATTTAAGTAACAGCCGTACTAAGAGTGGGATATGAAATTTCGTTTCATTTTTTCCGTTTATATATATATACATATACATATATATACATATATACATATATACATATATATATATATATATATATATATATATATATATATATATATATATATATATAAATATCTTTTCTTTTCAATGGCTGACAATACCTTACCGGCGCCACTCGAATAAGGTAGTTACTTAACCCATAAATGGAGCCCTAACAGGTACTACCACCCCGGGCCAGGGCAGACCTGGGAGTCATGACAACTAAGGGGTAACTCCACATTCCCCACATCTCCTGAACTCCCGAACTGGAGCCTTGCCACTGGATGTAGTTTAATGTCATAGATATATAAATATATATAAATATATACATATACATATATATACATATATATATATATATATATATTTATATATACATATACATATATATACGCATATATATATATATATATATATATATATATATATATATATATATATATATATATATATATATATTGGTAAACGGAAAAGTAAATGCTGACAAATTGTTCACAGTGAAAAATAGTTTAAATAGGAATAAGTGAAAATTAGTAATATTATTGGTTAGTATTCAATTTTGGTTTTAAGTTTTACCGGTTGCGCATTTCTAATGCTTTTCAAAAACAATTTTGAGATAGAGCGTCCGTGATGTTTGCTCTAATCTGATTAGTTTTGGAAATTCTTCCTGTTTTTGTGTGAAAAAAGTGGCTCCAGAGGTATTAAAATAAGTTTCGCGCCAATTTGTGTTGCAAAAATTCTTGTGGTCAAAACAATTTTGATTGGTCGATAGAGGTCATCTGAATGTTAAACATTGATTTTGCGCCAAATGTAGGTTTGTGTCGGCTGATTGAGAAGTCACTGAAAAATAAGTCTTTCAAAACAAATATGTGTGTGTGTGTGTGTGTAGTAGTAGTAAAGAGGCTCGTTGTTGTGATAATGGCCAGCAGCGATGTGTGTGCGAACCGCAGCCTCTTGACAGTTCAAATGCCTATTAAGACAAGTGTGTGTGTGTGTGTGTGTGTGTGTGTTTGTGTGTGTGTGTGTGTGTAGCAGAGCAATTCGTGGTAGAGGGATGGTCAGTAGGAATGTGTCTGTACGTGTGTGGGGGATATTTTAACATGTTAAAAGATATTTTTCAGACTCTTGTCTCATACGGAGAAGTGTGTGTGTGTGTGTGTGTGTATCTGTGTGTGTATATGTCTCTGTGTATGTTAATGTACGCGTGTGTATGTGTGTGTGTATATATGTGTGTGTGTGTGTGTGAGAATGTGTGTGTGTGTGTGTGAGAATGTGTGTGTGTGTGTGTGTGGGTAGACCAGTATTTTTGTTAAACTGGTAAAATGGTGTACATTATTCGATATTTTCAGTAAAAACGATTCTCTCAATAGAACATCAAAAACCTTAATAATAAAAGGTGTGAAATGATATATAGTATTGGCATAATACCAAGGTGTGTGTGAGTATCCAGATTGTAAGTACTGCAAGGGGAATCTATTAGGCCTTGCCGTATTGGAATACTTGTGTACAAATATGTATGTGCCCATCAGTGTGCAATGCATGTGTGCGTTTATGTATGTGTGTGTGTCGGCACGTTTATATATATAGACATCAAAAGGTATGCAAATTTGTGTATATTTGTGTTGCACCATAGAACATGTGTGTTTACGTATGTCATTGTGTTTATGTGTGGATAGAGATATATGCTGATGTAGGTATGTATGTTGACGTGTGTATGTTGTGGGTTCGTCTTAGGGAGAAGTGTTTAGACGGGGTCCGTATTTGTTAATAAAGTAAGATTCCTAGCTGATGCGCTGGGGGTGGGTGGCATTGTCTTTAAATTTATACATATATATGTATATATATGTATATGTATATATATGTATATGTATATATATATATATATATATATATATATATATATATATATATGCGTAGAAACGATCAGCAAGAGCAATGTGGAATTCCGTGGCAGTGATAAACAGTGAGTTGGTCTCCTACTTAAACTCACACACAATTACGTCTATTTAGACACACGTGACATTAGCAGCCCTTGGCCAACAAGGCCAGATGGTGAAGACCACCTACTATTACTTCAATGAGCCAGAAGACACGCACTGAAGATTGAGCTGGTGGAGCAGAGGCATACAGACCCCGAAAATCATGATTTAAAGAAAATGGTCGTACACGTGGTGGGGGCCAGTATAGATGACATTAACATCATCGTCAAAACACCCCACACGACAACAATCAGGAATTAGAGAAGAACACTGGAAAGCTTCCAGCAAATAGCCAACTCCATCCACCAGAGTATAACATTCCTATAGACTACCAAAATAAACACCCCAACCATAGAATACGCGTACTAGGCACATAATTATTGTTAGAAACTATTAATTAGAACATAAATCCCCCATTCGTATTATGCCGAACCCATGAACTCCAAGCACCCGATTCACCGTAATTCAGCTCTTTCAGATAACATAACAATCAACATACTGATTGCGGATTTAGTAACAGTGATGAGGAAAGTTTTCTGCATGGGCAATCTTGAGCAATTAGAGAGACACACACATCATTTCATCCACCGCATGCAGTTTTCTGTCTACAATTAGAAAGACACGATCAGTGTATATAAAGGAGCCAAGACCAAATGGTCAAATTTTATTAAAAATGATGCAAATAGAACTTGCGCCATGTACAGGAGCAAATTTGGGAAGAAAATAGAAAGAATAAAAAAAAAGACCAATAAACTTAACTCCTGGTATGATAGCAATACATACCAGACTGTATTGTCCATCAATGAAAACCCCCAAGCTGAAATTAAGTATTAAGTTAGTTGGAAGACCATGTATTCCCATAAAAAACACTAATTAGAAAACATATCCGTTTCAAAGGAACCCCTGCACATGTTGGACATGCATAGTCTGCAAGCTAAGCCAGCAAACTAACTGAAAAATTAGTATATATCATAAAGTAGTATATACCCAAAACTAAAAAAGTAGTATATATCGTAAGATGTACTGAAACACAGTTTAGGAATAAGAAAACAACATACATAAGAGAAACAGCTCGTAGCATAGGAGAAAGAATAAGTGAATACTGCCGAGATCTCCAATGTTGGAAAAACTCATCATTGGTGACAAAATAGAACATAGAGGCACATTAGATAACATAGAGATGAAAATCATATCCACACAGAGTAAAATATGCAATAAATGCTCAGACAAATGACAGAGACGACGACATAAACCAACTCCAACCAAAATTAAACAGAAAACATGAGTGGAAATAGCAACATCGCAAGAAGTAATTAAGGACAAAATGTAGACATACAGACACACAAAAGCGAAACTAATAAATCAAACCAAACAAACACAGATAGATCAATCAACCAACTAGTGACAAGCAAATAAACAAATAAATAAATAACCAAGCAAACACACACACACCCGGATGTAACGCATGAGTAAATGATATATATATATAATACATTAACAGAGAAAGCCTTAAGCGATACTCTGACCAACTCCATCTCACTCAACAAACATTAGGATATACCTAAGTATATTCCCAATTTAGTGTTTGGGGTGCTAACTAATCAATATTTCGTGGATAGATGGTTGTATTATTTTATATGAGACCTAATTAAATAAATATCTCTTTCCTTCCAGGCGGCCGTTTCGTTATAAGATTTCTACAATTTAGGATAAATAATTTCCAGGTTATGTAGAAACTTTTATATAATCCATAGTTTTATACACAAGCGGGCTCTTATAAACTCATCAGTGGATGCGCAAATAATATCGATATAAGAATTACATCGACATTAATAGATTAGCGATGGTCTCCTTCAGCGCTAAAAAAAGACTGGTAGATTCGAAAATCCAACAGTCCACTCAAAGATAAAATACACGCTACCCCCGAGGGAGTAAGGGGAGGTCATCTTAAAATATAAAACAATATACACTCTGGTCATTTAAACCTGTTAGGTCCCATAACCACGTGTTTAAGAACTCAATTGGATATTGAAAGAATAACTATATGTATACACAATCAGTGCACACATAGATATATTAAAACATAATAAATACATGTATGCACCACCCATATACACATATAGTTATACTCTAAGGCTAAATCAGACATGGGATATAAGGAGGATCAATCAGTATTTCATATAAAATAATAATAATAAAGAGAGTCATACCTTATATCTGGAAATCATATCTGGCTACCAAGAGTATATATTTAATACATTAACAGAGAAAGCCTTAAGCGATACTCTGGCCAACTCCATCTCACTCAATAAACATTAGGATATACCTAAGTATATTCCTAATTTAGTTTTTGGTGTGCTAACTAATCAGTATTTCGTGGATATATATATATATATATAATATACATATATACAACTATCTGCGGGTGTGTGTGGTGAGTGTTTATATATGGCTGTATGCATAAACACACGTTAGCGAATGAGAGAGATAAACATTCATACGTATATACATAGAAACATAGGGACAACTACATATTTACACATGTATATAATAATGTACATATGAATTCTTTTATTTGTATGCTGGTATGGACGACACAATTATGCACACATAGAAATATGATTATATTTCATTTAGAAACGTTACGATGAAACATTAAATAGAAGACAATCGAATACGGATTTGGTATGTTTTGGATGGCATATGATTGTAAGGAAATTACAGCAAGATCGTTATTCAAATGTGTAATAATTCAAAGGTAATAGAATTGAAATAACAGTTTGAAGAGAAGTGTACAGTTTTGGCAGTTCAATCTGAGCTTAATATAATTTTCATTCTTGTTTGGTGTATAGATGTTATATACATTATGTATGGAGAGACAAGGATTTCCGAAATGTATATAAAAAGAATGACCACTTTTCGTAATTTACAGAGTCAGAATACATTATATAAATAAGAGATACAAATGAATGTTACCAATATTTTCAAACTCCAGCTAAAAGATATAGAATGACTATAGTATATGGTAGTTGGAGTTTGAAACTTTAAGATGCATGCATATCATTTCATATACACACACAAACACGCACGCACAACCCCCCCCCCCCTACACACACACACACACATACACAGACACACACACACACACGTATATATATGTATATATATATATGACCGCAGCTAGTAAACAAGCACCCACACCCCACCCTCCCGGACCAAAATTAGACTTATCGTCCCCTACTTTTGCTCTTTACTCTCTTTACTCTTTGTTCTTGAATGTTTGGTTGGTAGAGTCCATAACACCAATCAAACCACTTTTATAGCTCTGACGAATCCTACGGTTACGTAAGGAAGAATCATTGTAAGCCAATAAAAATCGTTTGATGTTGTAGACGCTCTTGTGTTCTTTATCATATATATATATATATATATTTTTGTGACGCGAAACCCTGCCAGTTGCATGTGATATCTCTCTCCACCAAGTTCGATCAGCAGCAACAGAGTTCAAAGAGCAAATATCAATCCATTGATTTGGCTGCCGGTTTCTGCTTCTATTACCAGCCAACCTTCCTTACAGGCATAACCTACTCACACCACGATTTGATCTTTTTATATGACCGTATAGTTTGAGTACTCTTGACATGATAATTGATGTAATTGGTCTAAGTTTGATAATATTGAGCAGTTCACTGATACAGATACGATCGCTAAGCCGCTTGCCAGTCATAAGTCTCATGATGTAGTTCTGGAATGTTGAGAGCTTCTGAGTTGACCTTGTCATCCAATTAACATAGTCAAGATCATATAACACAACTGGTAGTATGTAAGTGTCAAAGATCTTAGCCTTCAAATGATAGGAAACGCATTTTGATATTACTACTTCCTTGTTCTTGTTGAAAGCTGCCCAGCATAGAGCGATGCGAGACTGCACAGCAGTCCATTGTTGTTTGATGACAGTTTGTGACCGAGATATACAAACTCCGTAACTTGCGCAATTTGCTCGTTGTAGATTGTGAGTCGGATAATTTGGCATTGTTTTTATCAATTTTCATACGTTTTACTTTCAAAATATTTACTATACGAACGATCTGTCCATCATGAGTTACTCTAGAACTGAGCTGCAAGATTTTATGAATCTACTGACCAAACATTCTATGGAGGGTGGCTTACACATCAACATCTCCAAAATAGTATATATATATATATATATATATATATATATATATATATATATATATATATTGATATATTTGGGGAGGGTCATATTGTTATAATATTGCGAGGTATAATAAAACACACACTTTTTGATTTGGATTGGTTTTCGCTTCTGTATATTTTATATCCCCCTAGTTAATTCAGCTGGCTATAAATGTTTATCATTATTTGTCCAACAGCTAAAAATATGTATATAAATATATACGATATTAACAAATGGAAACTATATTTATAAAACCATATCTATTTTATTATACATATTTCAAGGATACCATGTTAAATTATGGTATGCTTTCCTTAGACAAAATACAATATATACCAGTTTTATAAATAAATATTGACATAAACATTCAAAATGCAACCGTTAATTTTGGAAGACATCATGGATAGTATATGTATATATATAAATATATATATACATATATATATATATATATATATTTATATATATATATATATATATATATATAGTAAACAGTATGACCCCGACGGCAGAGCTCATGCCGTTTCGACGGCTATTTCTGGACTAAATTACAATGTTTAGCCGGGGTAATAAATAGCCGAACTTGTCAAGGGGGTACTTCCTTATATGGGAAGATTGTAGTTGTCAAGAGGTTTGGTTAAAATTTGTTGTAAACACAAATCAGTCTATCATGGCATTTGGTGAGCGGTAGTGGTGGCTGAACTTGCCTGTAGAACAATAGGGGAATGAGTGGAGCGGTCAAGCGTTGAAAGTGATATGTATACAGAAGATTCTAAGTATAGTGTATGAAGTGGAGGAGGGTGGTTATAGAATAGGTAATAGAAAGAAATAAAAAAATATAAAAAATTAGATAGTGAGAAATGAATTTAAAAAATCCCAATGTTATCTTACAAATACAGGTTAATAAGTTGAGAATAGAAAAACTTGTAGAAATTAAGTAGTAACAAAACTGATATAAAATTAAAGGGGTTTAACACATCTGCTATAAGTAGTTAGTAAAACGTATTCGGCCAATTCTATCTTAAAATACAGGGGTGGGGGAACTGATGCTTCCGATGCCCGATGGGCTGCATCGGGGTAGGCGAAAGAGGAAAGCAGACGAGGAAGAAAATAGGAGGTGGAAGGACGTGATAGGATGAGACAGGGGGAAGAAGAAGACAAAGAGGCAAAGAAAAGAGATACATCTACCTATGTAAGCTGGGGTTACCCCTAACTTATTTAGCAAGTGGGGGGTATCAGCCCTTGTCTACCCACCTGGGTCGTTATGGGATTTGAGGGCGAAGTATGTCCTACGCAATCTGTATTTGCATGCGGCTACCAGTTCGTCTTTCTTGTTTAGGAGTTGGTCCTTCGAAAACAGCATTTGTAATGTTTCCTCAGAGCATAAGTAACACGGACGGCGTCCTCCCGTGTAAGAGTTAGCTCTGGACAGTAAGCTCCAAGTGAGATTGTAGGTTATATTATTATCTTGGATGTCCCATATGTGGTCCGAGAGTGTAGTTGCATGTCGCCGGACGGGTTTCGGAAGTCACACGCAGGGTCTTGAAGTCACACGCAGTTAATCCTATATAAGCTTTGTTGGAGGTGTCCGTCCTCACGTTGACTGATAGATCACGTTACGTTCTCGGCATTTGCTGTTGAGGGTGCACGTAGATCTATCAGGGCAGTTTCACCTCCTGGTCGTCTCTCCATTGATGTCTAGGTTATTTCTTCCCTAGGGGTTGAGTTTTTTGTTGTTTGAGGAGACGATATTTTGTGCGAAGTTAGGTGTGGTGCTGCAGAAGAGTTTGATGGTGTTTTTGTTGATTATGTTGTGGTAGCGGTGTTGTATTGGGAAGTGTTTTTCGAGAAGTCTAAAGAAGATTTTCCCGATAGGTGTTACCACATCGGCATTATGGGGTGGATTGAACCACGATATGTTTTGTGAGCGGCGGTCTCGCCTGCTGGTTCCGCTAAGGGAAGCTGGATAAAAGGATATTTTCTCCCGGAAGCCACTCCGCTTGAGGGCCTGGTTGTAATAAGGCGCGTGTTCCTCGAATATCTGCTCATTAGCGGACAAATGAGATATGCGGAGGGAGAAATTTTTAACCAGGTTATTGATGATCTTTATAGGATGGTTAGAGCGCCGGTGGATGTAGTGCAGGTTGTCGTTTGTTGTTTCTGTATGGGTAGTACAGTTCATTTTCGAGGTTAAGGGTAACGTCCAGGAAATTGATCCTAGACAGCGTTATACCAAAAGTTAAGCAAAACGTGAGTCTTAACTTATGGGTCAGCACCCAGGAAGTAATCTCATGGTTCAGAAATATGGAGGACAAACGAGACACAAAATTCATCCAGTTTGACATAGAGAGTTACTATGCATCTATTACCTTACCGCTCCTTACGGCCGCCTTGGACTTTGCCGAAACACTCGCACCCATCTCTGACCAGGCAAGAAATATCATTCTCCACACCAGGAAGCAGTCCTACGTTTCGACAATTCCAAGTGGATAAAGAAAGCTCCCGATTCCCCCTTCGACGTCAGTATGGGTGCGACGGATTCGGCCGAGGTCACAGATCTTATAGGATTATTCCTACTATGTAAACTCACTCGGCCGTGGATTGTACCGGGATGATGGGCTGCTCACCCTCAATGGGTACAACCCCAGTAGTACAGACTGGTCCGTAAACAACTAATCAACTTCTTCCGTACTGGGGATTTAAAATCACCCTACAAACGTCATTTACCCGAGTCAATTTCCTGGACGTTACCCTTAACCTCGAAAATGATTTGTACTACCCATACAGGAAGCCAAACGACAACCTGCACTACATCCACCGCCACTCTAACCATCCTAGGAACATCACCAATAACCTGGTTAAAAACATCTCCCTCCGCATATCTCGTTTGTCCGCTAATGAGCAGATATTCGACGAACACGCGCTTCATTACATCCAGGCCCTCAAGCGGAGTGGCTTTCGGGAGGAAATATCCTTTTATCTAGCTTCCCTTAGCGGAACCAGTAGGCGACACAGCCGCTCACGCAACGTATCGTGTTTCAATGCTCCCCATAATGCCGAGGTGGCAATATCTATCGGGAAAATATTATTTAGACTCCTCGAAAAACACTTCTCACTACAACAGCGCTACCACAACATAATCAACAAAAATACTATCAAATTGTCCTACAGCACCACACCTGACTTCGCACAAAAGTATCGTCTCCTAAAACAACTGAGCTAACTCTTACACGGGAGGACGCCGTCCGTCTAACTTATGCTCGGAGAAACATTACAAATGCTGTTTTCGAAGGACCAACTCCTAAACAAGAAATACGAACTGGTAACCGCTTGCAAACACAGATTGCGTAGGACTTACCTCGCCCTCAAACCCCATAACGACCCGTGTGGGTAGACAAGGGCTGATAACCCCCACTTGCCGAATAAGTTAGGGGAAACCCCAGCTTACTAGGTAGATGTATCTCTTTTCTTTTCCTCTTTGTCTTCTTCTTCCCCCTGTCTCATCCTATCACTTCCTTCCACACCCTATTTTCTTCCTCGTCTGGTTTCCCCTTTCGCCTACTCCGATGCCGCCCATCGGGCATCTGTACATCAGTTCCCCCACCCCTGTAATTTTAAGATAGAATTGACCGAATACGTTTTACTAACTACTTATAGCAGATGTGTTAAACCCCTCTAATTTTGTATCAGTTTTGTTACTACTCAATTTCTGTAAGTATTTTCTATTCTTAACTTATTAACCTGTAATTGTAAGATAGCATTGGGATTTTTTAATTCATTTCTCACTATCTAATTTTATATATATATATTTTATTTCTTTCTATTATCTTTTATTGTCTCCTACTGTAATTCGATTTACCTATTCTATAACATCCCTCCTCCACTTCATACACTATCCTTTGAATCGGCTGTATACATATCACTTTCAACGCTTGACCGCTCCATTCACTCCCCTATTGTTCTACAGGCAAGTTCAGCCACCCCTACCTCCCACCAAGTGCCATGATAGACATATTTGTGTTTACAACAAATTTTAACGAATCCTCTTGACAACTACAATCTTCCCATATGAGGAAATACCCCCTTGACAAGTTCGGTTATGTATTCACCCGGATAAAAATTCTAATTTATTCCAGAAATAGCCGTCGAAACGGCTTGAGCTCTGCCGTCGGGGTTATACTGTTTCCTTTTTCCCACTCTACTACCCTAAGTCTTGAATACTCTGGTGCGCTATGGTCCTTCTGATTCTTTACCTCAATTCCTTTTTTATGATACATGACATACCCTGACATGTTAGATGGTCAAGATGTAATCAAGTAGTGAATAACTTATGAGAAAACTCAATATTTATACCCTAATAATAAGAACATGCGAACACGTAATAGAATCAATAGAGAAGGTGTGAGTAAGAAAAACATTGCTTTAATGTAACAGTTATAGAGTGTTTACAATCTTGGATACTACAGTAGGATTATAGAGGAAGACGTATCTGGAGTTATCATTTTTTTAGTTTTTAGCTTGAGAAAGCAACTGATAGATAATTAAAAAGAGGGAGAGATAAAGGGGATTAATTTATGCAAACATTTTCCTCGGACACATATAGCCTTGGCAGGTAAATTTCAAAATATTTCATTTATGTTATTTTAGTGTGAAAAATCAAAATTTTAGGTTTTTTGGTTGATTGTTATTTGTATTAATTTTATAAATTTTATAAATTTTATAAATGTGTTACATTTCTAAAATTCGAAGTCTTATGAAAACAAATTTAAAGGGTTTACTAGGCCCGTGAAAGAAAAATATATACTGTTAAATATTTACACAAAGGTAATCTTTAACAAAATTACTTTTAACAGTGTGTAACAGTATGTATAATTTATGAAGTACTTACTGTTATAACAATCAAGGAATTTATTATTAAATAGTTATAGTGTCTAAAGTATAATAATTAACGCAGAGTTTTCAGCTATATATATATATAAATGGAATAGAATGAAACGAAATTTCATTTCTCACTCTCAGTACGGCACTTACTTGAAACTAGTACATCGTTCCTGTGTCAGTGTTGAACAAAAAGGTGACGTGGTTGCCTAAACACCGTACGTCGTAATTCAGGCTGTTTGTTTGTTTACAAACGAACAAACCGAACATTATAATAAATGTTCGGATACGTGCAAATATGTATGTGTGCCTGTATGTATATATATACATGCTACTGTACGTCTGTATACATATATGTATGTATGTATACATACATACTTACATTTAAGTAAGTGCCGTACTAAGAGTGAGAAATGAAATTTCGTTTCATTCTATTCCATTTATCGTTTTCGGTGCGCCTGGCCGACTGAACTCACTCGATATGCAAATTAGGCTGCTCAGCCGTTAATTTTCATAAGGAAAGTATATACTTTCGGACGTTCAACCATCTGGCAGAAAGGTATACGATGCTCACGATAGCTAATAAGCTTGAAACTAGTACATCGTTCCTGTGTCAGTGTTGAACAAAAACGTGACGTGGTTGCCTAAACACTGTACGGCGTAATTCAGGCTGTTTGTTTGTTTTCAAACGAACAAACCGAGCATTATAATAAATGTTCGGTAAACTGATACATGCAAATATGTATGTGTGCCTGTATGTATATATATATACATGCTACTGTACATCTGTATACATATATGTATGTACGTATACATACATACTTACATTTATATATATATATATATATATATATATATATATATATATATGTGTGTGTGTGTGTGTGTGTGTGTGTGTGTGTGTGTGTGTGTGTGTGTGTGTGTGTGCGTGTGTGTGTGTGTGTGTGTGTGTGTGTGTGTGTGTGTGTGTGCATTGATCATAATAATAGGACTATAAATTTCTTTTTTCTTATTATTTGTTCATATATTATATATTAAATCATTATATGAGTTTTACCTTCAAGAGAAGAATGAACTCACTCTAAATTATGATTATATTATTATACAATATACATATATTTGCACAAACTATATATAATGTTATACCGAACTATAATTATGATTATGTTATTATACATTATAAACATATTTGCACAAAACTATATACCGAACTATAATTATGAATATATTATTATACAGTATAAACATATTTGCACAAACTATATATATTGAGATATACTAAGTATTAATGAGGCAGTATACTTTTGGTAAAGGATAACAATTATAATCTTAGATAATAGATTCATACATGCACAACTATAAAATACATACATATATAAAGATGTAAACGCATGAATGATCCACAGTTCAAAATAAGGTTCGTAAAAATGTACAGGTTAGATATTTAAACTATATTTAAAACACAGATAGAAAAATAAATGTCTGGATCAAAGTTAATAATATCCAAAAAGCCATAGGTTGTGTATATCAACGTTCGAGCATGTTATTAAACTAATGTCATTCATTCAAACGTTATTTTCTTTATAGATGATTAGAAGATAAAGCATTATTAAAGTTTTATAAACCATTATGATTTATATTTTAAACAGTTGATGATGAACGTCTAAAAACCAGGCTTGGTTGCTTACTGTTTTTCCTGGTCTTATGCGAGGCTTGGAATGTAGACAAAGCTTTATGAAGGCAGTTTTAGAATAATTCACTTTCTTTGTTAATTAAGTTTTCATAATTATTAATAATCAAAAGGGTCTCCATTGTACAAAGAGCGCAGTTACTTGATATACTTGAGTTGCGATAAACTCCACTATTACAAGATTTCATTCAAAAGATAGAGTATTTTAATTTTTGTCTTTTAATGACCATATAAGTTGTGATAAAGAAGTCGATGATTTCTTATTAGAATTCGAAAATGAGCATTTATAATTCGCAAATCTAGCCTTAAATGTAGAAGAAGTCGATCCTATGTAGTTTTATGTGTTGTAATCAGATTTTACGGTGCATTTATACACCAAATTACTGTCCAAACAATTATTTTGCAGAGGGCAATCTGGTTTATTTCTACAATTACATTTTGATTTATTATTATTTATGTTAACACTATTATTAAAATCATTATGCTGATTCTGCTTTAGAATTTTACTGTTTATTTTAGCAATGTTTTGGGCCTATTCATAGTTGTAGAATAAGATCATTTAATAGTGTGTCTATTAAAAATGGAATGGTATTTATGTAGACTAGGGAAAGAGCTGTCCAAAGCTTTAAAGAATAGGTTTGCTATTGTTGTTCTTACTGCTACGGAAGCAGGGGGGGGGGGGGCAAACCATATAACTGATTTAGTTCTGGTTCTTTTCCTCGATTTGAATTATAATTATTAGAATTTAGTTTATATATGCCAGTATTTTTATCAGGATTAAAACCTGGATTATTATTATCTACATATTCTATATTATTCTCATAACCTGCTCTTTTAGCGCTTCATTGAAATATTCAGCATTTTCATCAAATATTGCTTTATTGGCTGATATTCTATTAATGCGTTTTTGCACACTATTTACAATTGCTTTTTTTTACTGATTTAGGGTAATTGGAGTAATAACTAACATAGTTTAAGTTTTCATTGGGCTTATGAAAAGGGTAATAAAAGCCAGAGTTTAAGTTAAACGTAACATCAAGGAAATTAACTATGTTGGTAACACTCTCTACTTCTAACTTAAGGTCATACATTTTAAAGAATTCAATTATACTTTTCTTTACTCTATTTAGTTCAATGTTGTTGTGTTTGACCGCCATAAATAAAATGTCGTCCCTATATAAACCACCCGTAATCTCCGGCAGTTTTCTATTTAGCATATTTAGTATGAACATTCCGAGAAGATCTGTGATTTGCGCTGAATGGGATGCCCCCATAGAAATATCAAAGTTTATATTTCTATTTGAGCGGGTCCAATACTCGTTGTTGAAGTTAATAAGAGTTCTTCTAGCTGTTAGTATGATATCAATTTCATCCGTGGTTAGATCAGTATGCTTATAAGAGTATGATAGAGCCTTATTTAGTAGGTTGGGCGTTATAGAAGAATAGTAGCTTGTTATGTCCATCTGGATGAATTTATCATCTATATTCTTATACCATTCTATGACTTCATTTGTATCTTTCCACAAGCTCAATTTAGATCTCAATTTAAGAGCAGGTAGAATTCTATCGATAATGTTTTTACTGATTACTCCAATATCCAATTTGGATGGAGCAATCAGTCTGACTGGTAGTCTTCCTTGAAGTTTCTTTTGTGATCTTTTAAGTTAATCCGCGGCTGCCTAGGTATAAGTGGCTCGGTTCTTCCTTCTATTCCTAAATTGGTAATTAATTTATATGCATCATCGTTAATTTCTGTAAGATCTTCAGCCGGAGATTTTTTATAATTTTTCTTAAGTCCCTTTAAAATCAAGTTATTATATTCTTCTTTGTTCATCCCATATAAATTATTTGTTTTGTCCGATTTAACCAATATTTTGTTAACTTTTTTTATATCCGTGATTTTTTTTCTTTTAGAGTTCTAAGGTATTGGTGACTTATATATGGGTTTTTCCTAAATATAATTTATTTAAGTATACCGAGCATTTCGATTTCAAAATCCTCCAGGAGTTTGTTGTATGGAGGATTCTTTCTTGATTTAAATAAAGATTCGAAATGATTGCTGTTGGTTTTTATTTCAGCCTCTTTATTTTCGAAATGAAATGCTCGCCATCTCATTCTTCTTATAAAATAGTTTGCTTGTTCGATAATTTTCCTCATGTATTCCTCATTTGAATGTATTGGTATATCCTTGAGGGATGTCGGGAAGTTTAAGAAATCCTTATTTATTGAATATGCAATTTATTGAATATTACAATTTTCAACTGAAAACTCAACTGAAAATTCTTCCTTCTCAAAAAAGACAAAGCCTTAATTCCAGTGAAAGCTACGTTTTTGTATCGTGAACACGTATTATGAAAGATATAAGATAACGATAATAATAATTATTCGTAAGTACACAATATTCCTATTAACAAACACACAATAGTTTACATTATCTCAGAATTATAACATATACCAGTATTATTGTCTCCTACTGTTCAATATACACCACAGAAGTTAATATTTTGAATATTTCTATCCTTATTTGCCATTACCTATATTTACCGTTATTATCTATATTTCTTGTTGCACAAACAACTTGGTTAAGTGATCAACAACGAATCGAAGACACTGAAAAACAATAAGTAGTTCACAACAACAGTAACAAAAAACAACAACAAAAAACACATCTTTAAATATCGCAACTGGTCGTATATTGAAGTTGATACTTTCATTATCTCATGGTTCATTCTCTTTCAAACCGATAACATACATGCCTCAAATTTCAATTTCATTGCTAAAAGAGTTGGCCATCTCTTTAATAACTCTGCTTCGTATCTCACTGTGAGAAACCTGTAACCACGTGGATAAACTAGCCCGAAATTCTTTTACTCACTACAGCCCATTTAATGTTATTATCTATATATTTTATTGCACAAACAACTTGGTTAAGTGATCAACAACGAATCGAAGACACTGAAAAACAATAAGTAGTTCACAACAGCAGCAACAGTAACAAAAAAACACATCTTTAAATATCGTCTTTAAATATCGCAACTGGTCATATATTGAAGTGGATACAACTGCAACATTCACATCAGCAGCTAAAAGAACTAATAGACCCACTGCCATCACCATCATCGTCATCATATCGTCATCATCATTGTTTCCATCTTCTACTGCTACTTCCCCTTCTTCATCTTCTCTCCCTCCTCCTCCTCCTCCTGCTACTACTCCTAGTGGCCAAAGCCAAACATTCCATTCTACCTCGCCAGTGACCCATCCCAACCACTCTTACTCCCTCCATATCCCCACCACCATAGCTCCACTAACAACTCAGGTACCATTGCTACTACTACTACTATCTCAGCCAGTGTACAAAATCAACTACTGCTCCTTTCCCCCTCTCCATTCAAGTCAAACAATTCTAAATCTCAAGCTATTCACAATCCACCGCCCACATAAACGATGACGGGTAACGGAAATCCACGGACTGCCAGCTCAGAGAGCAACACTTGCCTGGCCACAGACCTCATATTGAAAATCATCTCATCAACACAAAATCAAGATATAAAAAGTGTCTTGTCGAAATATGATATCAAACAGGAAAGTGGAGCAATATACAAAAATATTTTCACAAACTGTAAGTTTACGATGTTAAAGAAAGCAGCAGCTTTCTTGAATGATGGTGTTCAAGTTGAGCTCACAAAACCAAACCTCACCAACTGGATTATAACAAGGATTGAAAACTTCCTCCCGGAGACTTGCAACATATGTGACAAACAGTACTGCATTACATTTGGCCAAAAACCAGCTTTGGCATGCTTCATCTGTGGACAAGGAATACACGAAGCGTGCTACTTAAAAAAGATAAATAACCACACCATTCCAGATATTCTAGGCCTACACTGGCTATGCGGTTATTGTTCACCAAGGGCCACAATAACGAATGAACCTAGGACCCTACCACAGACAGGCCGTTCTAAACAGACATTGATTGGCGAAACTGACATGGCAAATAAATCCTGCCACACACAGGCCATCCAAGTGCCTCTTGTAAATGACAAGAATGAAGACAATGACATGCAAACACCTACAAAACAAGAAACAGGAGATCCTGCAGAAAAAGACCAAACTTCCCACGAAAAGAAACAGATTCAGAGCAAACGCTCAAATGAAGAAAGGCCAGTATGTATCCATTACAGGAGCAACAAGTGCAAACATGGTCTTTCAGGTAAAGGGTGCACGTACAGTCACCCCAAACCATGGAAACCATATATCAACTTCGGTACTGATCGAAAAAAAGGATGCCAAAATGGCCGAGAATGTGAACTCCTTCACCCAAAGATGTGCCGCAATTCGCTGAGAAAAAATAGAATGTTTTGACGAGAATTGCAAATTTATGCACCGGAAGGGTACAATTCGCATAAAAACTACTGAACCCACACCACCAGGACCAATCTCAGCAGGGTATGAAAACCATTTCCCAAAAATGCAGAAACCAGGACATGGCTCAACAGTGAATGAAAATCATGCTACTCAATTGCACACATCAGCTGTAACAAACCCAAACTCGCAGAAATTCGATACAGTAATGAATGAAAGCAGTTTTTTAGGCATATTCTACCAACTACAACAACAGCTGTACTCCATACAGATGACTCAGCAAAACCAGGCAACATTGATACAAAGGCTGACACCTGGACTTACAGGGCACATACAACAAATACAGACAGCCCAGCAGACCGAATATCCAGTCAGCACAGTCCCAGCAACTACAACAGTCTTGCCAACAATAGGGCAGATGTATCCGGTACAACAAGCATAATAACAGCAAATATCCAGGGTCTTTATCCGAAAACAAAACAGTGTAAAGTCCCTTTCTTGGAAGAATTAGCAACAGAAAACAACTCCAAAATAATTGGAATTACTGAAAGTCATCTCAACGAAAACATCCGCAACAGCGAAATCTCAATCAATGGATTCAACATCTTCAGATGTGATAGACAAGGCAGATCCCATGGGGGTGTTATCATGTATATCCATGATACCTATGCATGCATAGAACTTGTCAATGAATCAAATGCCTACTGCAACCTGCTGTGCATAAAAATCATCCAACTTAATACAGTTGTAACAATAATGTACAGACCACCAAACAGCCCAACATTATCCTTCACTGAGCCACTGACAAAGCTCCAACAAATTCTGGGAAACATGGCGAGTCCAATGCCAGACATTATCCTCCTTGGTGACTTCAACTTCCCTAACATCATCTGGCCACATGGACACATACTAAAACTGGGGACAAAAGCTGAACAAATACAGGCAGCCAAACTGTTGGAAGTCACAGAGAAATTATACCTCAAACAAATGATGACAAAAGCAACTAGAAATAATAATACGATCGACTTGGTTTTCACCAACAACGAGGACACGCTATTTGATCTTCACTCAACCCCAACAATCCTTTCAGACCACAATATTATTGAAATGCATTTACATATTGGTAATGAGCCCAATGCCACAATTCTTAAACAAAAGGACATGCCAAAGCTATGCAGGTATGATTATCACCAGGCAAATTGGGAAACTATTAACAACCAGTTACAAATCATTGACTGGGATCTCTACCTTACTGGGCCAGATAAACACAAGAAATTCTTAAACAAGATCGAAGAAATATGTGCAAAAAATATTCCTCTCAGGAAAACCAAATCCACAAAAAAATCTGTACCACGGGAGCGAAAGATCCTGATGCGCAAAAGGTCAAGACTAAGAAACAAAACATCTAAGCTGACATCAAAACATGAACTACGGATTAGAAGACAATCTAAAACAACACTATGATGAAGAACGTAACAATGCAGAAAAGAGAGCCATAGAAAACATCAAGAAAAATCCAAAATGTTTCTACAGTTTTGCAAAGAAATACTCGAATACCAAGTCAACAATAGGACCTCTCCAGAGACAAAATGGGGATGTAGTGAATAACTCTATTGAAATGGCAGAAATGTTGGGTCAACAGTATGAAAGTGTCTTCAGTGAGCCATCTAAAACCATGAAGATCCATGACCCAGGAGAATTCTTCAAGGATATCGACCATACTAAACCTACCCTATCCGACATTGATTTCAACCCAGAAGACATAGAAAGAGCCATAGACAAGCTCTCCATGTACTCAGCTGCGGGGCCTGATGGTTTGAATGCCATGATACTTAAAAACTGCAAGGTACAATTGTTGAAACCCCTTTACATGATAGGGAAGGATCTATGGAGAATGGCAAAATACCAAATACATATAAAGAAGCACACATAACTCCAATACATAAAGGGGACAGCAAATCAAAACCAAAGAACTACCGACCAATCTCACTGACATCACACATTATCAAGGTCTTCGAAAGAATAGTTCGTGGAAAACTGGTTGAGTTCCTGGAATCCAACAATCTGATGAATTGCAATCAGCATGGATTCAAGTTAGGTAGATCATGTCTTTCCCAACTACTGGCACACCATGACCAAATCCTAGAAAATCTAGAGAATGGATACAACACAGATGTTATTTACCTCGACTTTGCCAAGGCATTTGACAAGGTAGATCATGGCATCCTGGGACACAGACTTCGAAAGCTAGGAGTAGGAGGAAATGTTGGTACATGGATACATGAGTTACTTACAAATAGAACTCAAACAGTCACTGTGAATGGAACCCATTCAACACCATCACCCGTGACCAGCAGTGTTCCCCAGGGTACAGTACTCGGCCCGATCCTGTTTCTCATCCTCATCTCTGACATAGATGAAGATACAACCAGCAACGTCACATCCTTTGCTGATGACACCAGGGTCATGAGACAAATCAAAGACGAGGTGGATACAGAGGCCTTACAAAAGGACCTAACCACCATATACAAATGGCAGGAAACAAACAACATGTTGTTCAATGATAAGAAGTTTGAACCAATTCGCTACGGAACAGATCAAGATCTGAAAAATACAACAAACTACAGAAACCCATCAGGACAACAAATAATGGAAAAACAGTGTGTGAAAGATTTAGGCATCCACATGGGAACCAGCCTAAAATTCAGAGAAAACCTTGACTCAGTCTGTCTTACTGCAAGAAAGGACAGCGGGTGGATCTTGCGCACCTTCAAATCAAGAGATACCTCAACAATGAAAACCCTCTGGAACAGTATGATACTTCCGAGAATTGACTACTGTTCTCAGTTGTGGTCACCAAACAACAAAGGGCCAACTATCTAAGATGGAATCGCTCCAAAGAAATTTTACCTCATACTTTTCAGAAACGAGGGACCTGGACTATTGGCAAAGACTCAAAACCTTGAAGATGTACTCAATAGAAAGAAGATTTGAGCGATACCAAATTATATACATTTGGAAAATGATAGAGCAAAAGGTGCCAAACTTTTGTATCAAAACCTACCACTCACTGCGCCACGGAAGACGCTGCCAGCTACCACCAATCAACAAAAGGGTTGGCCAGGCAGCAAAAACGCTGCGAGAGTCAAGTCTGTTGGTTCGAGGGGCACAACTATTCAACTCCATTCCGGTACATGTCAGAAATCTATCAGGATGCAGTGTGGCATCATTCAAATTGCAGCTGGATAGATACTTAAGCACCATTAGAGATGAACCCCATCTCCCAGGATATACACAACGAGCACAAACTGACTCAAACTCGCTCCTACAAATGTCAAAATTAAACAGAGAATCCAACCTGGCAACGATACCAGACTCTGAGGGTGGAGTCTTCGACTTGGCCTGAGCAAGGACTCAAACTCAAATGAAATGAAATGAAAATGCAATCTATTGTATAGAAAAGCGTTCAACCAATAGGGAGCAATATATATAAGCAATATATATAACAGTAAGCAATATATATAACAGAAAGTACTTCATAAATTATACATGCTGAAAATGTTGACACTGTTACAAGTAATTTTGTTAAAGATTACCTTTGTGTGAATATTGAACAGTATATATTTTTCTTTCGCGGGCCTAGTAAATCCTTGAAATTTGTTTTCATAAAACTTCGAATTTTAGAAATGTAACACATTTATAAAATTTATAAAATTTATAAAATTAATACAAATAACCATCAACTTTTAAAACCTAAAATTATGATTCTTCACCCTAAAATAACATAAATTAAATATTTTGAAATTTAACTGCCAAGGCTATATGTGTCCGATGAAAATGTTTGCATAAATTACACGCCTTTATCTCTCCCTCTCTTTAATTATCTATCAGTTGCTTTCTCAAGCTGAAAACTAAAAAAAATTATAACTCCAGAGACGTCTTCCTCTATAATCCTACTGTAGTGTCCCAGAGTTTAAAACTCTATAACTGTTACATTAAAGCAATGTTTTTCTTACTCCCACCTTCTCTATTGATTCTATTACGTTTTCGAATGTTCTCATTATTAGGGTATAAATATTGAGTTTTCTCATAAGTTAATCACTACCTTGATTAAATCTAGATCATCTAACATGTCAGGGTATGTCATGTATCATTTTATTTTATCTGATGAGGACGTACTGTTGAAGCTGATTCAAGCACCTCTGAAATATGTATAATAAAACTTAATTGATCACAAGAACATCTATTTTGTTAATATTTGAATTTAATATTAATACCTCTGGGAAATATTTTTTTTTATTATTGTAGAGTGCTTCAATTCTACTGTAAAACTCATTCTTTGATGTACCCATTGAATCTTGTTTACCTATTTAATATATATATATATATATGTATACACACACACACACACATATATATATATATATATATATATGTAAGTATGTATGTATACGCACATACATATATGTATACAGACGTACAGTAGCATGCATATATATATATATATATATATATATATATATATATATATATATATATATATATATGTAAATATACATATATATACATACAGGTACACATATATATATGTGCGTATCAGTTTAGCGGACGTTTATTATAACGCCCGCTTTGTCCGTCTGTAAACAAACGGACAGCCTGATTTATGCCGTACGGTGTTAAGGCAACCACGTCAACTTTTTGTTCAACACTGACACAGGAACGATGTACTAGTTTCAAGCTTCTTAGCTATCATCAGCACCGTATACCCTTCTGCCAGATGGTTGAACGTTCGAAAGTATATACTTTCCTTATGAAAATTAACGGCTGAGCAGCCTAATTTGCATATCGAGTGAGTTCAGTCGGCCATTACAACTTATCGTTTTCGGTACGCCTGGCCGACTGAACTCACTCGATATGCAAATTAGGCTGCTCAGCCGTTAATTTTCATAAGGAAAGTATATACTTCCGAATGTTCAACCATCTGGCAGAAGGGTATACGGTGCTGATGATAGCTAAGAAGCTTGAAACTAGTACATCGTTCCTGTGTCAGTGTTGAACAAAAAGGTGACGTGGTTGCCTTAACACCGTACGGCATAAATCAGGCTGTCCGTTTGTTTACAAACGGACAAAGCGGGCGTTATAATAAACGTCCGCTAAACTGATACGTACATATATATATATGTGTACCTGTATGAATATATATATATATGTATATATATATATATATATGCATGCTACTGTACGTCTGTATACATATATGTATGTGCGTATACATACATACTTACATTTAAGTAAGTGACGTACTAAAAGTGAGAAATGAAATTTCGTTTCATTCCATTACAACTTATATATATATATATATATATGTATATATATATATATATATATATATTAGAAAGTGAGGTTTTTTTTACAAAATGAAAAATAACCGAGGTGTCCTACACGAGTGGAAGTATAAAGAAAAAGGGATGAAATCGAAAATGCAACTGAAGTCTTATTTTTTTAAAAATATATATATTTATTTGATTCCTTTACCGGTTTCGCATTTCTTCTGCTTTTCAAAAGGTGAGTTGAGATGGAGGGTCTGTGGTTTTTCTCACATATATATATATATACACACACACACACTCACTCACAAACACAAAACTCACAAACACACAAACAGACACACACACACATATATATACTCTTGAGTGCTACTGGTAACATGTAACACAGTATAACCTGTCGTATGGTTGGCTCGTCGGCGTCTAAACCGGCAACCCCACCAAGTTTACTTGGTGAGGAGGGTGATTTTAGACAAAAAACAAAATCTGACAAATGGCGGAAGAACTCATAAAAGTCGACGGCCATCCCAAACTGTGTGAATATGTATATACACATGTACATATGTATGCATATGCGCGGCGACCTAGAAATAGTCAGGCTGGACACCTAATCGCGCGGTTAAACCACTGGGAGTAAAGGTCTCCTAGCGTTTGTCAGGGCATTCTTCTAGGGCAAGGCAATTCAGGAAACTGGTATAACTCCGATATAAAACATGCGGCTCAGTAGTTACGGATGATGTTGATCTTTTCTTCTTTTCGGGTTATAGCTACTGTCGCGCAGAGAGTGGGATTGGCTCAGTGCACAGTCTTTCCTCACTTTAAAAAATATCTTCACGCACAGGCATTACACGATATAATTAATTAATTGTTTCTACTTTTTGGCACAAGGCCAGCAATTAACCAGTGCATTACTGGTACTTTATTTTATCGACCCCGCAAGGATGAAAGGCAAAGTTAACCTCAGCGGGACTTGAACTCATATCGTTAAGGGACGTAACTATGCTGGAAAGCATGGCATCGGACCCTCTACCGATACTGCCAATACACCGCCCTTAGATATAATTAATTAATAATAATTAATAATGGTTTATTGTGCAATGGCCATACTCAATAACGAGGGGGCATTCATTCTATTTATATATATATATATATATATATATATATATATATATATATATATATATATATATATATATATATATATATATATATACATACATGCACACACACACACATACATATATATATATATATATGTATGAATGTATGTATAGTATATTTGGCAATATACTCCACATTTAATTAAAAACATGTTATATATATATTGTGTGTGTGTGTTAGGTAATTCCGAAGGAAAAGCAAAGGAAAAACAGAGTGCTCTATGTATAGAACAGAGCTATTTAATTAGAACATTTTTACCTATTAAACATTTATTTTATTTACATTTATTTTATTTTACACTTATATTATTCACTTATTAACTACATCTTTTCCTGAACTTCTCTCTTTTTTAACCACCCTGGACCATTATCACATATTTTCAACAACAACATATATGTTTTATAGCCCTGTTCTATGCATAGAGCACTCGTTTTTCCTTTGCCTTTATCACATTCTTTCAACAACAAAATATATTTATATATTTTTATACCTCTTATCTATACATAGAGCACAGGTGCTTTATATTCTGAATTGCCTAACACACACACACACACACACACACACACACACACACACACACACACACACATATATATATATATATATATATATATATATATATATATATATATATATATATATATATATATATATATATATATATATAAGAAAGTAAGTCCATAGAATCATTTGATAAAATATATACAGTATCTCCTCTCCCAATCAGCATAATTAACCATATTAAAGAATCAATTAAACAAGTCTATAAGTTTAAAAAGCACCTATGAAGCAACAATAAATAAATAAATGATACCTATTTTATCCGCGATCAACAGCCACAGAAGATTTACCTAGTATTTCTAATAGCCCGTAGAAATTAATTAGATATATAGGTACGAAATCAAAGTTAGAAGAAAAAATGTATATAAACATACCAAAATTATGTCTCTACCCCATTCGCTTTTTGGAAATATCCGATCATGGATAAAGTCACGAGTTTCTAAATCATCAGGAAACAAACTCAATTGGACAAAGATTTTTCTTAAATGATCCCCGACAGAAACGAATTCAAAATGGCTAAGAACTGTCACGTGACTAGTGGTCAAGTCAGAAAGTTTGTGATTGGTGCCTGACGGCGAGTGGGCGGCTGGTTACTAGAAAACGCAGCCGAATACTGCTTAAATTAGTTCTCAACCATATGGAAGTTTATTAATATATAGATTTACATATACATAAACTAGACAGAGCCATAGATATATATCTGTGTTTTTGGCAACCGTTCACGGTGTGTCTCAATGACGAATTAATTAATTAAATAATCAACAATCAGAGAAATATATAAGAAATAAAGTCCATAGAATCATTTGATAAAATATATACAGGATTTCTTCTCCCAATCAGCATCATTAACCACACAAAAATCAATTAAACAAGGGTATAAGTGGTTAATTATGCTGATTGGGAGAGGACATACTGTATATATTTTATCAAATGAATATATATTGTTTATATTTTGTTATTGTGAATGCAAAGATATCTGTACACGTATATATATATATATATATATATATATATATATATATATATATATATATATATATATATATATATATATATATATATATATATATATATATATATATATAATTCAAGAAAGAAGAGTGACATGGTTCGCTATACAATAAGGGCTTTATTCACATTGCTGATAATTGTTTCTTTTATCTGGTAGGTCTAGAGTTCGCTATACGCCTGATTATGCGTCAATCGATCTCCAATACTTTGTTTATAACCAGTCGTTTTCATCAGAGCGGGCGAAATGAAGAAGATACATAAGGCATGGTTTTTATATAGGTGTGGTATTAAACCAGACCAATAATATCAATGATAAAATAAAATAACTAGATAGCAGATAGCTAAAATAATTGTTTCTACTTTGGGCACAAGGCCAGCAATTACCCAGTGATTTACTGGTACTTTATTTTTTCGACCCCGTAACGGTGAAAGGCAAAGTTAACTTCGGCGCGATTTGAACTCAGAATGGCCAGGGGCGTAACTCTATGCATCAAAACATAGTGTCCGGCCCTCTACCGATACTGCCAATCCACCGCAGATAGTTAAAATAATAACATCAATATAAGTAAGGGATAGAGTATAATGAAGAATCTAGCATGTTAAACCAAAGTATATCCCACCCATACGCAACATAGCACCAAACACAACACACAAACGTATTACCGTATCACAACCGTAAACGCACATGAACACACCACAGCAAAACGTCAATAGGCATGAATCACAATCCACATATAATAGCTTACAAAACTGCAATGTGCAAGCTGCAGAGAGTAATACCTCGAACTGCAACTGTCACCTACCGGATAAATGCCCATTAGCGAATAGGTGCCTTGATTCGAGCCTAGTGTACATGTGCACTATAGACTCAGGCAACTCCACTTGGCACTACATTGGATCCACTGCGAGTGTTTTAAAAAAAAGATGGTATGGGCACAGACATTCAATGAAGAACCGTGCACTGGTAAATTCTACAACCCTCGCCAATAAAATATGGCAACTTAAGGACAAAAACCTTGATTATAATATTAGCTGGTCGAAATTGGACGCCGCAAAGACATATAGCAGCGGTATGTCCAACTGCGGGCTCGGCCAACCTTGAATTGCTGCATATCTTAAGGAACGATAAAATGCTACTCAACAGCAAAATAGACAGGTCACTTTTCTGCAGACATAGGATTGCTACAAAATTCGCGAGATTTAAACCACCGAGATTCGAACCAATATCACTTAGCATTTAACATATGAAATCCGCCTTCTCACACAGCCCAATACAGAACTATAATCTCCTATAGCCTCCCTAATTCTATTCCACTGGAATGTGTCTACAACTATCTCATCAGCCCATAAATCAATCCCATCTTCGCTGTTATCCACTCCTTCGGACCAAACAATTATATCTCTCATTAGCACGCATGGTCTCTAACAGATAAACCTAATTCTAAGTACATTATCTTATTACTCCTACACCCCTTGAAATCTTACTTTCCTCTTATTACTCTTATTATTCTTATTATTATTATGAACATCTCAATGTATCCCTTCTATTATTCTTCAGGTTCTATATATCTACCATACACATTTTACTATTTTATTACCTTTATTGCTTCTATTATTCTTGTTATCACTGTCTTATTTATACACGATTTGTTATTGATGCTGTGAAAACTAAACCCCCACGATTCGAACTAACAATCCCTACATTTAGTATAGGCCACTTAAATAACGAATCTACAACTCCATTTAACACCACATAAAAACTATCATCATCACTAAATTAATCAAACGGAAATATTTATCTGTCAAAAAAAAAAAAATGTAAATCTCCGATATATTGCCAGAATACCTACAGCATAGGGGATACCTAATAAATTCTGTCTCCAAGTACATTTTAGTGGTTACTGTTACCTAGTCGCCACCCCATCACTATATCTAATGTACCCTATAGCAGTTTTCACACGTCAATTCCATACATCTGTATCATATCAGTTTGTGTAAACGCTAGATTCTTCATTATACTCTATCTCTTACTTATATTTATGTTATTATTTTAAATATCTGCTATTTGTTATTTTATTTTATCATTGATATTATTTTTCTGGTTTAATACCACACCTATATAAAAACCATGCCTTATGTATCTTCTTCATTTCGCCCTCTCTGATGAAAACAACTGGTTATAAACAAAGTATTGGAGCTCGATTGGCGCATAATCAGGCGTATAGCGAACTCTAGACCTACCAAATCAAAGAAACAATTGTCAGCAATGTGAACAAAGCCCTTATTGTATAGCGAACCATGTCACTCTTCTTTCTTGAATTATTATTACTCCAAGTATAAACTACATAGAAATCACCGCGAACTGGCAGCATCACTATGGGAACGTCTTGTTGAGTCAAAGTAAGTCATACGTTAATACTATCCACTAAACGAACTACTCTTACTGGACTACATCTAAGTGGACTGCCATAACGGTAACCTGTTATCCCGTATATATATATATATATATATATATATATATATATATAAACATAACAGATTAAAGTTTAAGCAAAGAATCGCTGCTTTGGCCCCTAACGAGATCTTCTGAAACTAAAAATATCAATCTGGAACGGCAATCGCTCTGTATAATCAGTTCCTGATTATTAATGGAACTCTATAGAATCCAACATTCATAATTTGCAAGAAACAAGGGGTGTACTAAGTTCTGAGGAATACCAACAGTATGAAACAGAGATCTGCCACCTTATTTTCCTTTGCTTGTTGAAAAAAGTAGTAAGTGACATAGTCACTACTTTAAAACAATAGTGTAATGTCTTCAAAATGCTTTTAATTATGCATACAGTGTATTGCAAAATACACTATATATACATTCATATATATATATATATATATAGAGAGAGAGAGAGAGAGGGGGAGGGACAGGAGAGGTAGAGAGTTTGCATTAACTTTATTTCAGTTTTCGTAAACAACAAACAACTTTAACAGTGGAGTCAAATTTTCAGTGAGTAGACCTTCATTTGGTAGAATGTTTCGCAAAGCTAGGGCAATGAATCTGACTTCCACATTACGTGAAAACGGATTTGACTTCGAAATCACGCAAAATCAATTCCTTTTCTAAGAAAACTAACTGATTTGGCTACTATTCTAGCATGTCGAGCTACCACATACCTGTTGATATTTTACCGTTTCTGAACCCTCTCCGAAAATTATACGTCTGAAGTAAGTTACGTTTCAGGACATGGTTAGGTATAACGTTAGTGAATCCAGCAAAAAAAATTCTTGAAATAAAACTCCATGGGAGGGGAAATGTCCGATGATCCACTCTCTGTTCTCCTCCCGTTTTCCGAGGAAAATCATTTGCAGCATAGTCCGAATTAGATTAATTGATAGCTCTCGAAGAAACCAAGTAAAAATATTATTTCCAACAAAAATCTAGGAGCAGTTCTAAAGCTTTACCGAATTGTTATCATAATTTACTTTTATGGGTTTTCTATTTCGAATTCATTATTTTTGTTTATCACACAGAATTTGTTATGCCAATTATGTTCGAATCAGTAATCCCAAAGTATTAATATCATATATCAAGATTTGAAAAGAAAAACCCTGGCAAGACCGAGTACAACTGCTAGTATATAAGAGAGATAGACAGAGAAAGAAATAGATGTAGATATATATCGAGACTCGATCGGCTTTCGTTTAATCGGACCGTGGAAACAATATTTCCGTTGATCTTTCAAATTGCTAATACTCGGTCGCAACTCCCGGTAGAAGCAGGGACGCGATTCCAATACTCCTATTACTCAGCCATGTTCCGTCACACATACACACACACACATATATATATATATATATATATATATATATATATATATATATATATATATATATATATATATATACACACACACACACACACACACACACACACACACACACACACATATATATATATATATATATATATATATATATATATATATATATATATATATATATATATATATATATATATATATATGAGAGACGTAAAATAAGAAAATTATGAAATTAACTTACTTACTAAAATATCACTTCCAACTAATTAGTTTCTGAAATGGAACAAATATACTTTCCGAAGAAAACAGGGAGAATCATTTCGTCGTCAGGGAAGACTATTCTCAGCTAAGTATCCAGGCAAGGCGTGGACTCTGGAAACTTATTCAAAAATAATTCAGTGGATAGAAAATAGCAAAGCGTGGACTGAATTCCTAGCCATTGAGAAAATCACTGCCTCTGCGTCGGTGACAAATTCAAAAAGAATCAATCACGTGACATCGAGGTCAATCAGTGGAAAGTGGTTTGCTAACAAGACAGCGGCCTGCCTGCTACCATAGCAGCAGTCTTGGCCAATATTGCTCGACAAATAATTTGGAGATAATTATAAAGAATTAATATCTAGTAACATATATATATATATATATATATGTACATGTATATATATATAATATGTAGAAAGGATAACACACGAGAGAGCGAGAGTGTGTGTATTTATCAATATACAGGGAAAACCACCCCGGTGAATGGAATCTATAAACTATGAAAGGTGAGGTAGACACATAATAATTAAAAATATAAATCAAAATGAATTTACCCACATCTATAACTATATATCACACACGTACAAATCCAAAGAGATTTGTTTCGCCGCCAACATTTTCCCAGGGTTGTCTGGAATGTATACACTTAACACACGCTGATGAACCATGGGTGTTTCCATTCCATTCACTAATTTTTTGGCGAAACAAATTTCTTTGGCTTTGTACGTGTGTGATATTTATTTTTGAAGGACTTAAATTAGTATTGGAAAAGAACCACTTCCTTTTTCACAACGAACTGTATTTACAAATAAAAGGAACGGCCATAGGCACCAAAGTGGCCTCAATATATGCAACATTTGTTAAGGGACACCCAGAGGCAAAATGGTATTCCCAACTGCAGGAAACATTCAGTCATGACTTTGCCACCTACATTAATCACAACTGGAAATGCTACCTAGACGATAACTTCATATTCTGGAATTGAAGCCAAGAAGACCTGCAAAGATTCAATTCCAGCATAAACAGGCTTCATGAAGCAGTATAATTTACCATGGAATGTTATAAAAATGAAATACCGTTTCTGGATATCCTTATCATTAAAGAAGGGGAAAATATAAAAACGGACCAATTTTATAAACCAACAGACACACACCAATACTTGAATTTCCGATCAGCAAACCATCACATACCAAAAGGAACATTCCCTTTAACATGGCAAGACGCATTTACACCATAGTAACACACCGCGGACTACAAGAAAAATATTATATGAAGTAAAAGTGTTCCTTAAAAGACAGGAGTATCCGGTGAACCTCATCTACAAGCCCAGAACATCCAAGTGACAACACAGAAAAAAAAAGTAACAAAATAAAATGGAAAAAACAGTTAGCCCTTTTGTCATTACACTCAAGCAGAAGACCTTCAGCATTGTGAAAGCCGCTAAACAATATATCCCGATTCTCCAGCAGTCCCCTAAAATGAATGCACTCATGAAAGAGTTCGAATACATAAACGATGTACACTACGCAACATGGGCAAAGGGAAAATCCACAATTTTCCCTTTCTTTAAGATATGGACGGAAAACGAAAATTTCCGAAAATACTGAACACAAAAAATGATATTCCATCTTCAAATAACGGGATTTTCTCCCCTCTCTCTTTTCTTTAAAAAATCGCCTATTGTAAAAAGAAAATTATTGAACTAGAAGTTAATGACACCCGCACTTTCAAACATTTGATCATTGAAGAGAAGAAAAACGATCAGAGGTACACTTATATTTCATTAATTCCCCACTCCAATGTATATGTGAACTGAAATACTCGAATAGATGTGTGTGTATATGTGTTTGTATGTATGTGTGTAGGTGTACAGTTTTGTGTATACATGTGTGTATGTATGTGTGCATGTGTATGTATATATGATATATTTATGTATGTGCTTGTGTATGTATATATATATATGTATATATGTGTGTGCATGTGTGTATATATATATGTGTATATGTGTGTGTATGTGTGTGCATGTGTGTATGTGTGTGTATGGGCTGTAAGTATGTTTACATGTAAGGAAGTGAATATGTGTCCTAACATGTCCCACCCCCACCAACTCCCCTACCAAACCAATATCAACAACATACATTTCTGACAAATATTCTAAAACTATCCTTATTCTTCTCTTTGCTGTGATCCCTTTCTTATCAAAAGACATGTATCTTACACCTCATTAACCCCACCGCCAGACATACACCTAAATTCATCTTTAATATAGAAAATGGTTGAAGGTATTATTTATAAACTTAAGAGAGTTGATTCAGTTTTAAGAAACGAATTTGAAAAACATCCTGGCATTATACTCTTCAAAGGTCATTTATTGAAATGGAAACAGCAGGTGGTCCCTTTTACACCCCTTTCTTAAACACGCTTTATAAAAAAACCCAATAGCACTCCCATTCCATTATCTTCCTGTCACCATTCACCATTTTCTGTGTATATATGTATATGTGTATATACTTGTGTGTATATGTGTATGCTTTAATTCCTTTAAATCTTCATCAACACTCCTTCACTCCCACGCACATTAACCCCCCCCCCCCCAGGCACATACATATCTTTCTTATATTTAGAGTCACACATCGCAACACAACCAGTTCTCAGTTTGACAATCGCCACCGACGAATCCGTGAAAGTTCTCCAGGAAAGTTAACCAGGAATCTTTAAAAATCACCCACCGAAGTTAAAAAAAAATGCTTTTAATTAAGCATACAGTGTATTGCAAAATACACTATATATACATTCATATATAGATCGCTATTACAGAGCATCGATTCTAATTTTCAATTTTTGCAGGACCGGCAACCGCTCTGTATAATCAGTTCCTGATTATTACTGGAATTCTATAAGAATCCAACATTCATAATTTTCAACAAACAAGGGGAATACTAAGCTCTGAAGAATACCAATAGTATTAAACAGAGATCTGTCAGCTTATCTCCATTTGTTTGTTGAAAAAAGAAGTAAGTGACATAGTCACTACTTTAAAACAATAGCGTAAGGTCTTCATTATTGCTCTTGCGAACAGAACTGTAGATACTAATGTTTGTGACTGATCAGCCAGTCTGCTAATATTCAAATCAGACCGATCAGTCACTGTATATTTTAGAACATACCATATATTTTCACTGGCTCTGACAGTTGGAAGCTGAACAGTTGAACAAGAGCAAGAATGAAGTGTTCATTCTACTGACATGGCTATACAATTGAGTCTTGTTTGCAAAATTGCAAACGAATTGATGGATTGGCAGTATGGGTAGTGGGTGAGACGCCATGCTTTGAAACATAGAGTTACGGCCCCTGCCATTCTGAGTTCAAATCCCGCCGAGGTTAACTTAGCCTTTCATCCTTACGGGGTCGATAAAATGAAGTACCAGTAATGCACTGGGTAATTACTGACCTTGTGCCAAATGCAGAAACAATGATTAATATTCGAAAAACTCATATTACATTTATATATATGTATATATATATATTATTGCTCGCACCAACCAGAGGTATAGCCAGTCAGTATCTCTCAGCTCGCGTCTTTCTCACCCTTTCACTCACTCACTCTCTGCCTCTCCCCCTCTCTCACTTCCTCCTGTTTGACCTGTGTGAAATCCTTTTCTTGTTCACATCTCGCCCAGGTCGGATGTTTTTTTACCTCTCGTCTTGATTTCACCGAACTTAAGTCCATAGATATCACGGACTTGTCTCTTCTCTTCCTCTCTTTCCGATGCATTACAATCTATGTATGTATACATGTCTCGCTCGCTCCACCCTATTTTACGTGTCCCAATAACTTTCTTAGCGATTGCTCGCAGCAACCAGAAGTATATGATCTTTAAAGCGAATAAAACCAATGAAGGTTGGAAGATCACTGATGAAGGACTAATGTTATTCATATTTAACACATGTGCAACCACGCAGCACGCCATTGTTCATATATATATATATATATATATATATATATATATATATATATATGAATAAAAATAGACAAGGGTTAAAATGTCATCTTCAGTAGTCTGCTGATTATCGTTGTTATTTCGACGCATTAAAGACTAGATACCTAAAATCAGTGCGAGCGATAACTCAATTAAGTTATCGGGGCAGTGGGAAAACAGAGGGAAGTAAACAAACACATGGTGGTATGCAACATAAAGAGGGGAACATAGAAACAAGTCAATGAATCATGTGGGCTTAAGCCCGACATATCAATTTGACGAGGAGAAATAGACACGTCCGAGCCGCGAGAAGATTGAGAGAGGAAAGAAATTAAAGCAGGTCAGACGGGAGGAAGTGAGAGGGGGTAAGCAGAGAGGAAGTGAGTGAAAGTGGGAGGAAGGGCCAGCCGAGAGTGAGCGACCAGCAGCGGCAGTTGAGGAAGGCAAGAGGTGAAGGAGAGAGAAAGTGTGATTTTACTGCTATCACCCTTTCTCTCTCATTCACCTCTTGCCTTCCTCAACTCTCGCTGCTGGTCACTCACTCTCGGCTGGCACTTCCTCCCACTTTCACTCACTCCCGCTCTTCTTCTCCCCCTTCTCACTTCTTCCCGTCTGACCGGCTTGAATTTATTTCCCCTCTCAATCTTCTCGCGACTCGGACGTGTCTATTTCTCCTCGTCAATTTGAGATGTCGGGCTTAAGCCCACATGATTCATTGACTTGTCTCTATTTTCCTCTCTTTATGTTGCATACCACCATGTGTTTGTTTCCTTCCCTCTGTTTTCCCACTGCCCCTATAACTTAATTGAGTTATCGCTCGCACTGATCTTAGGTATCTAGTCTTTAATGCATCGAAATACCAATGATAATCAGCGGACTACTGAAGAGGACATTTTAAACCTTCTCTATTTGTATTCATATATATATATATAATATATATATATGTATATATATATATATAAACATATATACATATATACAACATCCGATCCTGTAAATACAATGTCGAACATATCACCCCATCGCCACCACCACCACTACCATATACACCGATATAAGTCCACCATCCCTTATTCTCAACCTTGTTTTCCCGGTATTCCCTATGTCATTTTTTAACATGTAATCCATAGTAAAATTCGTTCCTGTTAATATATTGTCGCACCCACCACCACCAGACACATCTCCATACGTCAACAATCATCAACATCAACAACACATATTATCCCTCCCAAAACAATGCATGTGTGTGTGTCTATGTGTAAGTATATTTATTTATACAACGCCATCTCCACTGGCTCTCTCTCTCTATATATATACACATGTGTATGTATACAACGTATTTGTCAGACAAAGTGTATCTATGTATGTATCTCCTTACTGACACCACTAGCACATTCATCACACCACCATAAACACCATTACCACAAACAAAAACACCATACCCACGACACACACAAAATTCAGCCTCAGCTACATGCCAATCTGTCTACCGACAACCAGCACCCCCACACCAACGCCCACTTCAGCCTGCGACCGTCAAGACCATCTTATCACCCCACCACACACATACACATATGTTACAGGCAAAAACATCCCTACTAACTAATCCACCAATCAAAACAAACTTTATTGACCAGCATATGAACTTCTGACGTTATCATACACCCTGTATTCATTTCCTACTAACATTACAAGGTCACCAACGAGCCGTAGATTACAGAGTCGGGTAAGATCGATACAGATCGAACCTTGAGCAGATCAGTGACTAAACGCGCGTCTCCAATCAATAAATGTAATGAAGGAGTAAACAATCGTCCCTGTTATCTTTTAACTATAATACACTCTGTCTAGCTCTACACCTCGACACTGAAGTGAACCTAAACATCGAGTGCTCAACCGGGTGAACCTACTATAACTCAAAATTACACTCCCTGGATATATATATATATATTTATATATATATATAAAGGATCGATCGACTTTCGTCAAATCAGACCGAAGAAACGATATTTTCGTCGGTCACTCCAGTTGCTAATACTATCTATCTCTCGGTAAACGTTACAGTCGGTTTTCGTTTTTTGGGGGGTTATGTAAATATAATCTACATATGTATATATATATATATATATATATATATATATATATATATATATATATACAATATACAGAAACACACAGATACATGCGGACACATACATATACATGAATATATCCGCATATATCCTTGAATTAGTGGTGCCAACCTCACAAAAATTCTATATCTCTGTGATGTAGTGTTTTTGCATAATATGCCACGAAACTACGGAGTCGAGGAGTAAAGAAGGAATTTGAGTATGGTATATCTTATTAATTATATCTAATGTTTCTTCTCTCTTCATAATGTATTATATATATATATGTATATATATATACATATATATATATATATATATATATATATATATATATATATATATATATATATATATATATATATATATATATATATATATATATATATAGCGAGGGAAAACTGGTAAGGGACCAGGTGGACCATAACGCACCAAAGTACTCAATACTTAGGGTAGTAGAGTGGGCAATATGAGTAAGTAAGACCCCGACGGCTGAGCTCAAGCCGTTTCGACAGCTAATTCTGCCAGAATTAGCCGTCGAAACGGCTTGAGCTCAGCCGTCGGGGTCTTACTTACTCCTATATATATATATATATATATATATACACGTGTGTATAATGCTAGCTATGGTGCTTCCATAGGCGGTATGCCAAAATTAATACTCAATATTCTTACAGAGCAGAGTGTGAATGGTATAAAAAAAAGAAAAATCAGTGATGCATCTGGACTCAGTTTATTGCGTGTTACAATTGATTCTACGGCACGTAGCTCGAGACATAATCACTGTATGGCGCTGGCTGATTCTACGGCTGCAGGTTCCTTCGGACACATGCAATTCTTTCGGACCAAATTTTCTCACTGGGGTGTTATCATCAAAAAACACCTTCAAAAAACATCTTCCACTCTTGTCATGCCATTGGCTGTTGCTTTTCTACGTCATCATAAATTCTGGACACTATTTACTGCTACGCTGGTCATAAGCCATTTTCCATCCGACACACTTCAATGGAGCTATGCTGGGTTTGGTATCTCACACGTCTGTTCACACTCCCGAGTATGTACCCACCTATACACACACACATACACACACGTAGGCATAGATTTATGTATGCACACATGTGTAGACACACATACCCCCATGCACACACACACTCACACTCTCTTACACATACCCAAGCACACCCACACCCACAAACAGACCACCACATGCCTATTGGCGCCTGCCTACACAACCACTTACATCCGGTCCCACAAACACGCACACGCGCACACCCGCGCACACACACACGTACACGCATACACAGGCACATATCGGCGTTCGAGCACATCTGCACATATATACACAAAGACTCTCAGACACATACATAGACACACGCACGCACATACACGCATATCCTTATGGATAGGCATCACGGACAGACACACTTCCAAAGACATAAGCACAAATACACGCACATATACAGACCTGTTTGTAAATATATATATATATATATGGATATGCGTAGGCATATGTGTGTGTCTATGTGTTTGTATGTGTGTGTGTACACATATAGACAAGTGTGTGGATATATATGTATGTGTATATATGTATATATATGTATATATATATATGTGTATATGCATATATATATGTATATGTGTACGTGTGTGAGTATGTATGCATGTGTATGTTTGCGTTTCTATATACACACACATATATATCCATGGTGTGTGTATCTGTCAGTGTGTGTGTGTGTATGTATGTGTGTGTGTGCGTACGTACACCCACATAGGACAGGGTTTGTCTATATGTTTATATGCGGGTACATGTACTTGTGTGTAGATATGTGTACAGGTGTGTAGGCATGTGGTGGTCTGTTATTTTAATATATATATATATATTTATATATATATATATTACACACACATATATATACACACACACATATATATATATATATATATATATATATATATATATATATATATATATAAGTATGTATACGTACATACATATATGTATACAGACGTACAGTAGTAAGTATATATATATACATACATGCACCCATATATATATATATATATGTGTACGTATGGATTTACCGAACATTTATTATAATGCTCGGTTTGTTTGTAAACAAACATCCCGAATTAAGCCGTACAGTGTTTAGCAACAATCGTTGCCTTTTATTCAACACTGACAAAGGAACGATGTACTAGTTTCAAGCATATTAGCTATCGTCAGCACCGTATACCTTCCTGCCAGATGATTGAACGTCTGAAAGTATATACTTTCCTTATGCATATTAACGGCTGAGCAGACTAATTTGCATATCGAAGACGATAAATGGAAAAAATGAAACGAAATTTCATTTCTCACTCTTAGTACGGCTGTTACTTAAATATAAGTATGTATACGTAAATACATATATGTATACAGACGTACAGTAGTAAGTATATATATATACATACATGCACACACATATATATATATATGTACGTATGGATTTACCGAACATTTATTATAATGCTCGGTTTGTTTGTAAAAAAACATCCCAAATTAATATATATATATATATATATATATCCTAGAGCGGTCTTTCTCTTCCAGTGTGCGCATGTAGGGGCTACCACATGAGCACTGAGTGCAATGTCATCTCTCGATGTCGATGAGCATGTCCTGCTAACCTCAGTCTCCTCTGTGTATATATATATATATATATATATATATATATATATATATATATATATATACATATATATATATATATATATATATATATTATATATATGTATATATATATATTTATATAATATATATATTATATATTATATAATATATATAATATATATATAATATATATACATAATTATATATATATATAATATATATACATAATACATATAAATATGATATATATATGAATAAGTATATGGTATATACATATATAAACATATATTTACACATATATATTTATATATGTATATATATATATATAAATATATATATATATATATATATATATATATATATATATATATATATATATATATATATATATATAAGACCTCAACCTCATTTGCATACTCATCTTAAAATGTTTAAATACTTCACTTTTCTACTCTCTCCCTAATTTCTTTTACTATCCAGGAAAAACTTGAACTGTTAAGAATCTTATTCCTGGCTATGTCAATATTTATAAAACAAACTTTGTATGTTATCTGATGAGGGCGTACCAAACTTGTGGTATCCTTCAAATATATATAATAGAATAAATATGGTTTTATAAATATAGTTTCTATTTATAATATCATTGAAAATAACTGCTGTGGAAGTACTTATTATATATATATATATATATATATATATATATATATATATATATAGAGAGAGAGAGAGAGAGAGAGAGAGGATAACAATATATCGTTATAGGTAATCCAATTAGAGGTTGTCAATACTTATTATTATGCATAGTTTTAGCGTACAGTGTTGTACGACTCAACAAGATGTTTACGTAGATGACGAGTTTAAGATTTCACTTGTATTCCTATGTAAGTTTATATTGGAGTAATAACATTGAAATAGTGGAGAATAACATGGTCAACAGTACAGAAAAGGAGATTTATTTACAGTCTAACAATTGTTTCACTGATAGAGTTGTCTAAAAATTGCTAAACACTGAAAGTAGTGCCACTCAATTTAAAATACATGTTGGCCTTATCATATCTCCAGAGACTGTCAAAAAATAGAAATATATGCGTAACCGGCAAATTTACAAATTCAAATAGACCACATCAATAATAATATTAATAATACATATTTATTTATTAATTTGTCTTTCTTTATTACTGATGTGATTTGAATGCTGCTAGTATATTACAAACGCCGTGTATAATTTTAATCAGTTTTTCCGATGATTTGATTAAGCATACATTGTATTTAAAATTGAGAGACACAACTTCAAGTGATTAGTCATTTTTAGAGCACTTAATCAATGAAACAATTGTTAATACTGTAAATAAAACCCTTTTTGTACTGTTGACCCTGCTATTCTTCACTATTTCACTATTATTACTCCAAGATTAACCTGCATAGGAAAACCCGAGAACACGCAAACTCGCTACCTAAGGAAACCTCTTGTTGAGTCAAACAACGCCGTACGCTGAAACTATCCACAGTACGGAACATCTAAGTTGATTACCTATAACGATAATTTGTTATCCCATATATTTATATGTATATATATATATATATTTAGAGAGAGAGAGAGAGAGAGAGAGAGAGAGAGAGAGAGAGAGAGAGAGAGAGAGAGAGTTTTAATATAGAAGAGCTTCTACAGGACTAGAATTGTTTCATTCTTGAGAAATCATCAGGAAGCTGGCTGTCCAAGTAAAATGGTAGTATTTATATCTTTCCTTATCTAAACTATAATAAATTAAAAAGCGCGCGACTGTGTACGGTTTATACTTTTTTATCCCCGTAGTAAAATAAGTTGGATTACTTTGAATAAATAATTGTTTCTACTTTAGGCACAAGGGCAGCAATTAAACCAGTGTATTACTGGTACTTTATTTCATCGACCCCGTAAGGATGAAAGGCAAAGTTAACCTCGGCGGGATTTGAAGTCAGATCATAAAGGGAGGTAACTCTATGCTTCAAAGCATGGCGTCCGACCCTCCTCCGATACTGCCAATACACCGCCTGGATTGGCAGCATCGGTAGATATTAGTTATCGGTCGATAATTACTTTGAATAAATAATGAATGAATATTACATAATTAATCTACTAAATTTCGTGGCTGTTCATTAAATATATTTTATTACTTATTTAAAGATTCACTTCTTTAAAATTTTCAAATGTCAACACTTCCGGTTAGCTATAGTTTAAATAAATATTTATATATTTCTGTCACTAATTTTCTCCTAATGCAGTTTATATATAATTGTTTCTACTTTTGGCACAAGGCCAGCAAATATCCAGTTCATTACTGGTACTTTATTTTATCGACCTGGTAAGGATGAAAGGCAAAGTTAACCTCAACGGGATTTGAACTCAGACCGTAAATGGACGTAACTATGCTGGAAAGCATGGCGTCTGACCTTCTACCGATACTGCCAATTCACCGCCCTTTATATATAATATTGTCTTTTTTTAAATGTAACATGCATTACGATACTGATTACATAAGACAGTGGTAACACAGTCTTCGTTCAATTTCTGTGTATATTGTCAATTACTATTTTATTTGATCATATCTACATGTATATATACTTGCGTATAATATCAATATACACACTACAGAGGCTAGCAGAAAACCACCCGGTGGGTGGTTATTCTGCTAGTATATATAATATATATATATACATATAAAGACGAAGTGTAAGGCCACAAAAGACATACATGTCACCATCATCACTACCACCAGTGACATCATTAACACAGTACAAACATGATATATGTCTGGAAGAAGGAAATGAAGGGAGCAAGAGAATTCCAAATTTATTCAAAGAAGAACAAGGAATTAGCCAGGATTAATTGCACATTCATCAATGTTTTTTACCCGTTGATAATTACACGCATGTTACACACATTATGCCATATTGGGATTTGCTATACATACACTAAGATACCTCGTACATTTGTAGATATGAGATAGTCTGTGTATAAAAATACATAACTACAATGGAAGATCATACATTACGTGAGTGTCAGGTGTTGTTGTTAGTGTTTTACACAGTATGTTCACTCATTGCTCTCTCGTTAATTGAATTAAACACAAAAGAGATGACTGATAAATTGTACTTGGAGTCAGGATTTAGGAGATATATGCGTGAAGTGTAGGTCTGAAAGCACACTGGCAATAAACCGGAGATTTATTTATTGTTTGACAGATAAGTATTTTCGTTGTATTAATTTAGTGAGAATGATAGGGTGCGTGCATATAGATATATAGTTTTTATGTGGTGTTAAGTGAAGTTGTAAATTCGTTATTTAAGTGGCCTATTCTAAAAGTTGGGATTGTTAGTTCGAATCATGGGGATTTAGTTTTCACAACATCAATAACAAATAGTGTATAAATAAGACAATAATAACAACAATAATAGAGACAATAAAAGTAATAAAATAATAAAATATGCATGGTAAATAGAGAGAACATGATGAATAAAATTAAGGATACATTGAAATGATCATGATAATAATAAGAGAAAAATAAGATTTCAAGGAGTGTAGGAGTAATAAGATAATGTAGTTAGAATTAAGTTCATCTGTTAGAGATCATGAGTGTTAATGTGAGATACGTAGATATATTTGTTTGGTCCGAAGTAGTAAATAACAGCTAAGATGGGATTGATCTATGGGCTGACAAGATAGTTGTAGACATTACTGCCCCATCCTAGTGGTATAGATTTTGGGAGGCTATAAGGTGTTTATAGAAGATTATGGTTTTGAAGAGGGCTGTGTGAGAATATGGATTTCATATGTTAAATGCTAAGTGATTTACTCTTAATATAGGGGATGGTGTCTCGAATCACGGTGGTTTAAATCTCGCGAATTTTGTACCAATCCTATGTCTGCAGACATAAAATTGTTAAAAAATTTGCGATATATATATATATATATATATATATATATATATATATATATATATATATATATGTATATATATATATGTGTATATATATATGTGTGTGTGTGTGTGTGTATTCAATTGAAGAAAGTTGGTTGATAAATATCTGCCGTCTTTTTCTTAACAGACGAGAAGAACTCCACGGTTGCTATTCATCTGGAATTTTATTATAATAAACAAGAAAAACGATTTGATTCGTACATTCCTCTTTAATTAGTTATATGAATTCCAAAGTTGTATAATAACTGCCCTAAGTGTTCTCTTCAGACAAATATCCAAACGAGATGTAAAGTGTCACCGGTCATACATGTTATTTACTTCGCCGTCCAGTAACCATATGTCTGACTTTCTCTAGTACCAATTCTTATATGTGCGAGAGATATTTGTTCCCGTTGGCATTGTTGATTGTAAACTGGCCAGGGCATCGAGTTACCAGATTTGTAGCTTGATTCGTATTAGACGCTTTCGCCATTTTGGAATTTGATGAAATTCTAATGAATTCCCTGTTTAGTTTTTATTTTTTGATATTTTTCGTAAAATACACCAAAACAACCCCCCAACCCCAAAAGAAAATCTCTCGAGTCTAATTTTAGTTGAATAACGATAATCTCCTGCCCTTTCAAACAATATAGATCCTAGTTTGAGGGCACCCTATAGTTGCGTCTTATGACCGTTCACGCCATATATGAGCATGATTGGTTCAATGTTTTTGCATTCTTTGCTAACAAAAGACCATAAAACTAGCAATTATCTATCTATCTATCTATCTCTTAATGTGTGTGTTTATCTATCTATCTCTATGTATGTGTATACCGTACAGTAGTTTATGTGACATGTTATGATACACAGAAATATGTCAATACAAATAGCTAAACTTATATTTTCAGATAAGTTTATACATAAACATAGAATGACCTTTACAGTTACCGAAGTGTAGATTCTTGATAAAGCAAAGTAAACAAGACAGCTTCGGCATAAATCTCTCCCTTACTGCAGTTTCTATTACCGGGAAATAGCGTTGACACTTTCAATTAATTAAAACATTTAATACTAGAAGACAACCTCTTCACAAGGGATTATTAGAAACAGTAAATTTATATTTAACTGTTGGTGAAGGGTTGTAATCCAACGTAATGTATAACATTACAGTTCTACGTATATCAACCAACTAGGTAAATATTACTATATCATGGATAATCTGATGGGTATAAAATGACGCTAAGATAAGCTGAAATATTAACCTTCTTATCAATAATTACGGTAAATTTGTTACAGTTATGTCCACCCTCTCTCTCTCCATGCGCTTGTACATTCACCCCTAGATTAAGATGGCTCTCTTGTGGTCAGAAACATATTCTTACAGCTAATACAGACCAACAAAATACGCACAACTATAAAGATCCCCTCCGAGGCAAAAGTCTGGGCAAGGTTTGCTTGTGGAAGACCAGCATTCGCCCATGCATACCAACATGTTAATAAGAGTCAATGTTTTAATCGCCAGGTTCTGAAGTATTTGTTACGTAACTTAACAGAACCAAGGTAAGAATAATTATAATAAAGATTGAACAAACTCAAATGAAAATTGTCCAATTTGAGTTATCACCATTTTTACAAAAATTTCGCTGTCCGTTATGCAGAATCCAGTCAGCTCATATACGCTTCCATTTCACTGCAGCCATACATGGGTAGAACATCAGCTAGGTGAAACGCGCTCCTCGATTATGGTTCTCCGGTCTGTTGCGGAAATAACTCTATACCGAACTAATCCTCTTGCCGGGACAGACGGCTCTACTTACTACGGATATAAACTCCCGGTTTTTCAGCACATATGTATATAATAATGTTTTAGATCGCTATTTCAATGATTTCGATCCCGTTGTTTTGTTTACAATTGTTTAACAAATTCATCAATTGTAAAGCAATATTTCCATCTAGACGCCTTAACCGTAAATTTAAACTGGAATTAATGCTCCAACAGTTCAATGTGTGAAAACGTGAAAGTATTTCGTTATTTAAAATGGACAGCATATTCCTTGTTCAGTACATACAAATAGCAGGATACAAATATCTACGCCTGTATACTCGTTGTTTAGGAACAAGAAGGGATTTCGCTAGTCATTGATCAATAACAAATCATTAATCAACAAATCCTGGACAAATGATCTTCATCGGTTGACTAATCCAAATATCGACCTTCCTGCTAAATATTCCTGTCGATAATGGTTTCTCGTGTGTGGCATTAACTGCTAATCGTTCAATATATGAAAGCAGCAGAGGCTGGCTTGATGGGATTGGTGGTAAGTTTAAATTTAGCAGCATGATTTGGCCAGTGTGAACACTATATCAAAATTAAATAAATTTGATAAAATCGAATTAAAGTTTGGGGTATTTAAAAATGATAATAAGAGTTTAAAATTGTTATTCCAATATATCGATCTCGTTGTTTATAATTTGCTTTAAAGTTTCATTTGTATCACAAGCAAATGATCAATTGTAAAGCAATATCCCACTTAGATTCATTAACCATAAATTTCAACTGCTTGTCAACGTTTGAAAACGTTAAAATACTAAACAATTCAAGTTTTGAAACGGCCAATATCCTCCTGGTTTAGCACATTAAACTGCCCTATTGGCCTGTACATTCGAAGTTTGGGTTCAATATTGCTATTTGCCAGCCATTGACAAATTACAAATCAATAATCAACAAATCCCGGATAAAAGATCTTCAACAGCAGGCTTGTCCAATAGGGGAATTCGGAATGTCAACCTCACAAATATATGTTCATGTCAAGAATAATTATTCAAATTTATGATACTAACATCAATATTATTATCCACCATATGAACTATTTTTTATTGTACGATAATCATTTTAAGATTAACCTAGGTATCATGAATTGTTTGATGTCGAAAGATAATATCACTATGCCGTCTATATGCGTGAATTAATAAAATAGAACCTACTATACCTACTTCTGTAGGCATTCACCTCAACAGACTCCATCCATTAGCCTAACCACGTGAAGCACAACAAAATTATTCATATATGTATATCTGAAAGATACATGGTGTTAAGAATACGTGCATTAACCTATTGAAAGTGCTAGACAATTAGCTGAGCGTTAGTAATCACCGTGGTCGATCGCTAGATTTATGAACTGGTAATTTCTGGAGTGATAGACCTAACCGAATGTTGAAGCTTATTATGAATTTCCATATTAACACATTGATCCTTAAACCTCAAATTCATCAGTATTTGAATGGACAATATATTTACACAAAATCTTTCCGTAACTGTGTTTTGAATTATAACAATTCTGCATTAAAACATAATGGTTTCCCTGATTAAAATATTAAAGAGGGTAATATGCATAAAAGCAAAAGTTTCTCTGCAATTTAAATGTTATCCTGATTTTCCTACCCCAAATAGATAAAAAAAATCTCTTTATCATTTACACATCATATTTGGAATGTTATCGAAATGTTCGCAGTGATCTGTTAATATAAATGTATGAACTGCATAACAAATGTTTTAAAAGGTATTAAAATGTCTGTATAAAATCATGTAACCTCGTCTATCCCCAGGATTAACAAATGAATTCATTTGAGTAGATTTGCCAATTGCTACCATACATTTTTCTATATTGGCATAGCTATTTTTAGATCAAGAAATTTACGATGCACGCTTACAGCACTGCCAAGAGGTTCTCCCTCATTATTTCATCAAAGGAGATCTTAAAACTGAATACAAAGTGGCGTTGGCTTTTTTGGATATCTCAAGAAACACACTAATGATGAAGTTTGCGTTAATAGATACTGTACAACTGCCCATTGAAGGTGACATTTAATAATATTTTTGGAAGTGCTATGACGCTGTAACTGAATACTAGTTATGAGCTTCCTTTTCATAAATCGGACCATATCTATTTGTGTTAATCTCAAATACGAGGTGCTCAAATGAGTTAAACTACTTTATGTTTGGAATGATGAAGAGAATCTTCCGTTTCCCTTTATCATTTTAAATATAATTCCATCCTATCCTGGTAATGTACTGATTTTGGTGCATTTGCTGAATATTTGGCGTGACTATCCAGATTTGTACTTATGTTCCTTGATTACTTCCTGAACAATAGACACGTATATTATAAAGAAGTTCAATTAATGTATATATGTAAGTATAATTATTCAACTAGATAATATAAGAAATTATCTATTATAATAATGTTTATTTCCTCAGACGAATACACTTTTTCCGAAGAAATGGAAGCATCTAGATATATCTTTTATTACTCAATAGAATCTGTTATAAAATATGAGAATTCTAATACTGCTCTTAAAACCGAAGTCTAGCTATATATATTCCTATATTTGCAGACGTATGTATTTTCGTTTAACACAGTCATGTTCTAACATACACAAAAGGGCTCAGTGTGACACCCAAGGGATCACACATACATAATAGAGCACATATATAGTTACAGGGTTATACGCATACATACGTACGTATATGGCTAGGGCATCATAAAACAATACACATACAGAGATAAAACACAAGTGGATATATATGTGAATGTATATTTGCTAACAAATTGTCGTAAAAATAAGAATTCTAGAGATGTCAACAATTGCGAGTGTAGGAGATTGCAGGATTTGAAGTAGAAACTATACTACATGTAACTTTGTTCGTAGGAGGAAGGTATAACTTGAAGAAATGCATGAAATATAAGATTGCATGTGAATGGCTTCCTTTGACGGAGGAGAAAGACTGGATAGTGTGGTTTTTCATGAAAAACAATAGTCATGTCAACCAGTTAAGAAGAATAATTGATCCTCCGATGGGTATCCCGAAATTCAATCTTTGTTGAGCCTAAGTACTCCATGCGATATATAGAATTATTTGAAGAGTGAAAAGTCAAGTGAATAGTGACATACCAGTAAATTCAGTAGCGTTCTTTCTTCAACCTATATATATATATATATATATCAACTAGAAATTGATTGACATATATATATATCTAAAATAAACATATGAAACAATCGCTATGTGTGCTTACACACTTTTACAAATTATTCCCTGCGATTGTTTCATGTTTATTTTATATATATATATATATGTCAATCCATTTCTAGTTGATATAAAATGCTCGGATTTATTCATTAGAAACTTGGAGCATATTCTTGGAGCATGTCTCTCTGACATGACACCCTTAATTTAATTTTGTATATATATATATATATATATATATATATATATATGAAAAGAGTCAGGACCCCGACGGCTGAGCTTCGACAGGTAAATCCGTCGGGGTCCTGATTATTTTACTATTACCCACTCTATTACCACAAGTATTGAGTGCTCCGGTGCGTTATGGTAAACCTGGTATTTTACCACACCCTCTTTGTTATATATATACATATATAGAAGAAAAGATGAAATCTAAAATACAACTGGAGGGTCTGTGGTTTTTCGTCAGAAAAACCACAGATCCTCCATCTCAACTCTACTTTTGAAAAGCAGAAGAACTGCGAAACCGGAAAAGGAACCAAAGAAATATATATATATTTTAAAAAATTAGACTCCAGTTGCATTTTCGATTTCATCTTATTTTCTTTATACTTTCACTCGTGTAGGACACCTCGGTTATTTTACATTTTGTAAAAAAAAACCTCACTTTCTTATATATATATATATATATATATATACATATCTCATTTTGTAAAATATATATATATATCTATATTTCATTTTGTAAAGAAAACCTTTTATATATATATATATATATATATATATATATATCCTCTGAAAAATCCTACTTCAGTGCCTCAAAATGGCGCACCGGTGACCCTGGCTGTTTGATAGTTATGGTAGCGAGACTCAGTGTTCTGGCAGATTTTACCATGCTACACAGGTATAAGACTATTGGTCCTAGAGATGATTGATCATCTTCTAGAGTTCAAAACATAGCCAAACCGAAGAGGTACCGGCCTGCCTACCCAGCTAGTGGGATGGCGTCTTCTTATGGTTAAAACAGCACTAAGAAAAGGCCCTCAGTACCTTGCGCGTCAATCGGGCCACTCCACGACGGCGGAGTGCAACCCGAGCGACGAGAGGCTGCTAAGAATCACAGGTTCCCGAATGCCGCCAAGGAACAGGACTAACCTTGCCATATGCACCTACAACTGCAGCTCTTTGGCAGGGGGCAAGGACTGAATCACCTAATGGAGGAGAAGAAGGTCAGGTGCGACGTGTTAGGGCTGTGCGAGACCAACCAGAAGGAGGCGAGTTCGTGATGGGAAGATGGATGCGCCGTGAAACTCGGGAAAGCAGAGGGTGCCAGATCGGTCAGAGGTATAGTGTTCATAGTAAGCAAGGAATGCGCTTCGAAGGTCAGTTCTTGCCAGTTCATATCGTCACGGATTGGTGTACTGAACGTGAACCTCTCAGGGAAGGCCACCCTAAAGATCGTCCAGAACTAGTCTCCCACAAGTGCCAGCGACCACAATGAGGTGGAAGAATTCTATCGCCAGCTAGACAAAGTGCTAGCTGTGAAGTCCACTTACACCGTCATGATGGGAGACTTCAACGCAAAGGTCGGACAAGGACGGCGAGCGGAAGAGTATGTCAGAAGATTCGGCCTAGGAGAGCGAAATGAAGGAGGAGAGCGTCTGGTCACCATGGCAGAGGGGAGACGTCTCTACATCGGAAACAGCCTATTCATGTAGAAAAAAGAGAAGAGACGGACCTGGGTATAGCCAAATTCTGAGCACCGAAACGAGATCGACTACATCTTGGTCGACAAGCGACGCAAGATGCAGGACGTCTCCGTCATAACGCCATTCAACACTGGCAGCGATCATCGTCTGGTGAGGGCGAAGGTCGTCATCGACCGGATGAGGGAGAAGAAGGCGCTGCATTTGGCGTCGAAGGGAGAACGCGTGCGTGTATTCAACAAGGCGCAGCTGCAGGAAGCCACCATGCAGGAAAACTGGCGTCAAGGAGACGGCATAGACGCTGACTACGACTCACTGATAAGGAAACTGAAGGGGTGCTTGCGGAATGCTTAGAGTGTGTGCCCGTTGGAGCGGAAGGGAAGGATCTCGCAGGGAAGTATGAAGTTGCTGGAGAAGAGGAAGAATATGACAAGGACACCTGAAGATCAACTCGAATATTCCCTTCTCAGCAGAGTGATACGTCAACAACTTAAATGGGACTTCGACGCATACCGGATGGAGAAGCTCCTGGATGCACCACCGACATAGTTCTGCTGTCATCACCCGTACGAGTGACGATCGATGAGGGAGTGAAGCAAGGAGATATGATCTCTCCAAAACACTTCACCACGTGTCTCGAGCAGATCATCAGAGGCATTGACTGGCAAGGCGGTGTCAACATCAACGGCAAGATACTTACCCACCTCCGTTTCACTGATGATATCGTACTCATCGCTGGAACCACGGATCAGATTCAGACCATGCTGACGGAGCTCGACCTCAAAAGCTCAGCAGTAGGCCTCAAGATGAACCGCATGAAAACGAAGTTCATACAGTCCCACAACGTACCAACAGGTCGAATGGTGGTTAGCGGTGATGAAATAGAGGTGGAGGAATACGTCTACCTAGGACAAGAAGTGAACATGCGCCGAGACATTGCGAGGGAAATCTTGTGGAGAGTAAGGGCCGGATAGGTGCGTTCAACGGCATAAGGGGTGTGCTCAAGGGGGGGGGGGGGGGCAAGACCAGCCGCGCCAGCCTCTTTAATAGCACAGTTTCACCTACAATGTTATATGGCTGTGAAACTTGAGCTACAACGAAGAGAGAAGAGCAGAGGCTGGTAACGGCTCAAAGAGCGATGGAGAGATCAATGCTAGGAATCTCGTTGAGCGAGCACATCAGGAGCGAAGTCATCACACAGAAGTCCGGCGTGAGGGAAGTCATCACGGAATATATGCGCAGCAAGCTAAGATGTGCTGGACACGTCGCCCGGTTGACCGATAATCGGTGGACCCGCGCAGTTGCCGAGTGGTACGCGCGCGAGCGGAAACGACCACTCGGAAGACCTCCACGAAGGTGGAGTTGCGATTTTAGGAATACGATTGGGACTACATGGATGAGGAAAGCACGATCCAGAGAGCAATGGACGGCGAGAGCTGTGACCAGCGGCGTCGCATGGACGCCCGTCTGACTGGTCGGTCAAGGTGATCAAGATGATATATATATATATATATATATATATATATATATATATATATATATATACATATATAAATATATATATATATCTATATATAGTGAAAAATTGAAGTGTAACATGGTTGGCTGTACAACAAGGGGCTTTATGTGTGGTATTAACAATTGTTTCATTGGTCAGGTGAGTCTAGAGGCCGCTAATCGCTCGAAGTTGCGTCACTCGATTTCCATTACATTATTTACGTTCATAGACACTCCATGAACCGCAGATTGGAGAACTCTACAACGCTCGCCAATAAAATCTGACAGCTTAAAAAGACAAACCAGGAATATAGGATTAGGTGGTCAAAATTATCGAGAGCAAGGCCCTACAACAATAGAATGTCCCACTGCAGACTTTGCAATATGGAGCTATTCAATATTTTAAGGTACAAGATGCTGCTTAACATACAAAATCGAAAGATCAATTTTTTGTAGGTATAAAATAGCTACCAAGTTCACAAATTTCAAACCACCGTGATTCGACCCAGCAATCCTAAAATTAGAACTGAACCACCTGGATTTTAACGTACAGAATACATACCATCACACCGCTGTTAGCTGTCAAACAGCCGATGGGTCACTAGATCATAAATCTCTTAACATCTCTTTCACCCTCTCTCCCTGAAACCACATCAACCACATTAACACAAGACATTCAGCAAAACATTTACCAGACACACTTGTCAAAAAAAACCTTCACCATCCACCCTTAGCCCTTGGGTCTCATACAAGAGTATCTCCCAATTAATTTCTAATTTATTGCTTTTTCTTTTATCTGTCACTACCTCAGATTCTCTACCCGTATCTAAGTATGTTTCGAATATGGCTTTTCATGTTAGCACTACATCCACCATAGCATCCTTTTACGAACACTTACTCACCACCACCACTATCATATTCTGAACTGATATGCCCTCACTTATCCTTATTTATTTATATATATACTTTTTTCCATTTCTTTCTTTCTTATTGTATCTTTTTTCTAACTTTTTACTTTTTACGTCTGCAACTTTAACTATTTATCATATATTTTATTATTGCTGTTATTGTTTTGATTCTACGCTATTTCTCTATATATATCATGCCATGTATGAACTATTTGTATTCTGAGGATTTGATCAGAGATCGAGTGATGCAACTTCGAGCGATTAGCGGTCGCTACACTCATCTGATATATGAAACAATTGTTAATACCTGAAATAAAGCCCTTGTTGTACAGCCAACCTTGTTACTCTTCAATCTTTCACTAGTATTACTCCAAGTATAACCTGCATAGGAATTCCCGCGAACTGGCTACCTAACTATGGAAACATCTTGTTGAGTCAAACAAAGCCGTACGTTAAAACTATCCACGACACCGAGTACTCACAACCTCTTGTTGTCCCTCAAACTTCGACCAATAGTTTTGATGAGACAGCAGATAATTCTCCTTCAACTAAAATTTGACTCGACCGTTAAATGGTGTTGTTGGTGTATTAGGGGTAGGGGTAATATATCTATCGCATACAAAATAGGTCACTGGTCTTAGTAGCGCTTGCGTTTGGTTTATTAAAGTAGTAGATGAATAAATGGAGGAAATGGGAAAAAGACAGTTGTAAGTACATCCAGAGAGTCACTGTTTTTTGTAATACATCGGTTTAGTTCATCAAAGACGTAAACTGGACAGACGGAGGAGTCAGACAGTGGTAAGTATATCTCAGACAGGGAAGGGATCAGGAGGAGACAGACAGAGGTAAGTACATCTCAGACAGGGAAGGGTCAGGTGAAGGAAGAGATGTGGGTTGGGGGAAGGGCTGGTTAGTCGGCAGATAGAGGCAGGCATAACATAATTGTTTCTACTTTTGGCATAAAGCCAGCAATAATCCCAATGTATTACTGGTACATTATTTTATCGACCTCGTTCCTTCACCTGCGTTGTCTCTACCCTCTAGTGTTCCCTTTGTGGGTCTCTATATATCGGACAAACGGGACACAGTACAGCGGACCGTTTTGCCGAACATTTGAGGGACATACGACTCGGTCTGGATACTCCTGTCGCCCGTCATTTCCGTTCTCCTAGTCATTCTTCCCTAGATGTCTCAGTCCTGGGTGTCCTTTTACGTCATGGATCACAGGCCTCGCGCACCAGGACTGAACAAAGACTGATTCACCGACTTGTGTCCTATTCCCCTCTTCGACTTAACTCACCTCCACAATTTCTCTAGTACCTCGTCCATTATCACACCCCTAGATTTCTATCGCTTTCTCTTGATCATTAGCAGCTTCTCTTACAATTAATAGATGCCGATACACAGCCTTATATTAACATACTTTTTCTCATAGCTCCGTACTTACATGCACACACAGTCTTTTTCTCACATATACACACACATTTATTCTTAGCTTCATACGGACCTATAATAACACACACACACACACACACATACACACACACACACACACACACACACACACACACACACACACACACACACACACACACACACACACACACACACACGCACGCACGCTTACGCACGTGCTGCTCAAGTATAGCTCTTTTTATAAGACGTTTTTTTCTCTATTTCAGGTAGACGCGTTTCATCATCCACTTTTCTAGAAAAAACAAATCATACACAAGACGCCAGCACCAACAGTTTCGCAAGAAATGTTAACATAAATGGACCTGTTATTTTTATCTAAACACATATTTCCCAATGCCATCCTGCCCGTCCCCTCGATCAATTTTATTTCCCATTCATTCTTCTGTCGAAGGACTAGCGTCCGAAACGTTAAGACACTCTTCCTGCTATATCAAGCGTTAACCTAATATATACCTTCCATATGCAGTACCGATTGTGTTGTCATTTATGTTTACCTTTTACTTCCAGGACTGATGTCACAAAAGATATATTTCAAACCCAAACTTTCTCGTTCGAAGTAATGCCCCTGGAGTATGTAACTGTAATCTTAGCTCTCTGCAGCGATAAAACCTTTTTCTTCATAATTTGATATACATGTCCTCTGTTTCAGGTCGTCAAGCAATGAGCACAGAGCAACGGTCGGGGAAAACTCCGTCAGAAGCACGGGGATTGTTGCAGCAAGTGTATGGAGATGAGACGATGTCACGCTCACGTGTTTTTGAGTGGTGCAAGAGGTTTAAAGAAGGAGACGAGGCAGTGGAAGATGACCCCAGGAGCGGAAGGCCCTCAACAACCAGGACTGAGGTCAGCGTTGAGCGCGTCAGGCAGATGGTGCGTAGCGATCCTCGGCTGACTGTTCGACTGATGGCAAATGAGCTGGGCATGAATCGGGACAGCGTCTGGAAGATTCTCAATGAAGATTTGGACATGCGGAAAGTCTGCGCGAAGATGGTGCCAAAACTGCTGAACCAGAAGGGTCGACAGCATGCAAGTGTGCCAGGACATCCTCGAATGTCTTGAAACTGAACCAGACTTACTAGCGACAGTCATCACCGGTGATGAGTCATGGATCTTCGAGTACGACCCGGAGGGGACCCGTTTTGAAGACGTGGACGACATCAAAAAGTCGGTCACAACGGAACTGCGGAGGATCCCGGAAGAATCCTTCCAGGAGTGCATGCAAGCGTAGCAGAAAAAGGATGAACAAGTGCATTAGACTCCAGGGGGATTAATTTGAAGGAGAAAACGCTTAGTGTGAAGTTTGGGTTTGAAATAAATATTTTGTGACATCAGTCCTGGAGCTTTTCTGACACACCTCGCATATATATATATATATATATATATATATATATACAGAGAGAGACAGAGGGGGGAGAAGAGGAGGAGAAGGAGGAGGAGGTGAAAGTGTGTGTGTATGAGTGTGTGTGTGTTTGTGTGTCTGATGACTCACGTATACTGCATTAAGTTCCATAACGATCGAGTCAAATTTTCGTTGAATAGAACTTCATTTGGAAGAAAGTCTCATAAAGCAATGAATATGACTTCCAAATTAAGTGAAAACGGATTTGACTTCCAAATCAAGCAAAGACAATTCCCTTTTCAGAGAAAAAAAAGACTTGTCTGCTTTTACTATCATGTCAAGCTCCCACGTAGCTGTTGACATTTTGCCGTAGCTGCACGCTTTCAGTAAAATATCCGTCACCAGTTCAAAATGGGAGGCTTAATGTAGGTTTAGTGATCAGTGTAGGGTTAGGGATTCCCAAGAAAGGAAGAAAGGGTCCACCCTCTCTTCTCGTCCCGTTTTCCGGGGAAAAATCCTTTGCACCATAGTCGGAGGTGAGATTAATTGATAGCTCACAAACAAACCGAGTAAAAATAATTCTTTCCCACAAAAATTGATGGGAACGTTCTACAAATTTACCGAATATTTATCAACATCTACTTTTGGGGTTTTCTATTTCAAATTTATTATTGTTGATGATCTCACAGAATTTGTTATGCCAATACTATTAGAATAACTAATCACAATATGCATTAAGAAAATATATCATGTTTTGAATAAAATTTCATTATTTTCGTTATCCGGTGCAACGTCGAATACTTCTGCTAGTATAGTAATACAATCAATAAAGATGAGAACATTAAAGACACGTGCCATATCGCTTGCAATGATAGTTGAAAGAAAAAAACATTCCGAGATCTTAATATATGTTCAAAAGCGAATGACATATATAGAAATGTATATAACATTAAAACAGAATCCATGTTTCAACTTTAAATGCTTAGGTCCCATGGATAATTAGGATCATCTGTGAATGAGAACCAGCCGTATGAACTAACCCCCTCTAAAACAAATCTAAGGATTGGCCGACACCTACATGACGTTTCGAAAAAACGACCGCGTCTGAAGTTTGTCCCTGTGATGTGACTATGTATGTGATAGCTAAAAAAGCAGCCAAAAACCATTCAAAAATTAAACTCGAATAAAATAACATTCACGAGATTATTGATATTGCTAAAAGAAGTAAAGAAGTCATGTATTAGAAAATTACAGACATGCGCCAAATCGCCTGCAAGGGAAACTCAAATAAAATAATTCCGTGCGCTTAATATAAATTCAGAAGCGAATGACATATATAGAAATATATCAAACATTGAGGCAGCATATCATTTGTAAAGAATGTAAGAACATATAGTTACAAAAGAGCAGTATAGTGATTCTAACAAAAATATCAAACGGAAGACTTTAAATACCTATTTTACGAAATTATTTTATGGCTTCAGAAACCATGTTTCACCTTTGAAATGGTTAAGTTGAATGGTTCGACTCATCACTGAGTGTGAAGCAAAAATATGAACATATATTTCTAAAACAAATCTAAGGATAGGCAGAAACACACATGGAGTTAAAAACAACAACAAAAACACTACTGTGTCTCTCAGATTTGTCTATGTGACGATAATAGATATGTGGATAGCTAGAAGGAGCAGCCAAAAAATAAAATTCAGCAATAAAAATCTCGAATAAAACACTTTGGAAGCATATTTATTTTACTAACATGAATAAAGATGACGTGTATTAGAAAATTAGAGAAACGTACCATGTTGTCAACACAGAGAGCTCAAAGAAAAATATTCTGCGAATAACATATATAAAAAATATTTCAAACATTAAAACAGGAGATGATTTGCAAAGAATGTAAGAACATATAATTACAAAGAAGCAATATAGTGAATTTTAATATAAAATATCAAACGGAGCATACATGATTTTAATTATTTTTCTTTATCGTACGTAATTCCTTAATGTATTCAGAAATCATGTTTCACAATTGAAATGGTTAAATTCAATAGTTAATTAGGATCATCGGTGAGAGGGAATGAACCATATGAAATTACACCTTTAAAACAAATCTCAATATTGGCCAAAACGCCTCGAAACGGAAGCTCATTTGTACGTGGAAGGCATATGAGCCACTGAAGTAGTTTATTTAAGTATAACTGAATTATTTTAATTACCCCTCTTAATTGACCAGTGTTTACTGGTGTGCCATCACATAATACAGCCTTTAAAGATTCTTGACAGTCAGAATCAATTAAAAAAGTAGTAATTTCTTCTGCAATGCGACGAGCTGTTCCATAATCTGGGGAAACGTGATCTAAATACTCATAACAGGGCTGTGACACAATAACATAGTGCTCTTCACTTTCCACCCCTCTTGCTGTTTTAGTTTTATCCTTTCTGCCATCAAAACCGATGATGTCGAGCTTTATATTTTCTGTTTTCATTTTTATAATATTGTTTTTTCCAACTCTTTTTCTTTCTCTTTCAACCTTTTTCGTATCTAGCATATTTGTATCATTTAAAATTTCCATATATCTCCAAGCTGCATTAACAATGGCAGCAGCAGCTCTGCAACTTAACCCGATATCTGTCTGATGTGATAGCTAGATTCTCATGTGTAAATATGTTTGATTTTTTTTGTTTTTTCTCAGTTCATTGTCAGGAACAAAATCGACCTCATCGTCATCATTGTCACATGAGCAACAAATATCTTCATTAATATCACTTGGGCACTGATAACTAGTTGAAGGAAAGTACATGTCATAGCGCATCTTTGTTTTCAAATCTTGGCGCTTTTTCTGCGTTTTTTTCCTAATTGAAGTCATTTCCCTATGTACAAGCCCAAACTGATTAATTTTTTGTTCTGTTCAACAAATGACTTCCATTATATTATTGGTATTGTTATGTTATACCTACAGTCAGATCTTTTTATTTGTTTGTTATAACACGTGCAGATGCATATATCAAACAAATCATTGAACTCCTCTAATTCGTTATCAAAACTGTCTCCCCTTTGCATGATAGGTATTTCATTATAAGATTCAATGAATCTCTCAATTTGTAGAGCTATTCCCTCAAACCCAATATGAAGAAAAGAAAATTTGTCCCATATTGTATGCACATCTGCAGCAACAATCCGGTAGCATTCTTCCGCTGTGGGTGACATTTTTGTTATCTGTTCTTCCCGTTTTCTTATGTATAAATAATTGTTTCTACTTTTGGCACAAGGCCAGCAATTAAGCAGTGTATTACTGGTACTTTATTTTATCGACCCCGTAAGGATGAAAGGCAAAGTTAACTTCGGCGGGATTTGAACTCAGAATGGCAAGGGCGGTAACTCTACGCTTCAAAGCTTGGCGTGCGACCCTCTACCGATACTGCCAATTCATCGCCCTTTCTTATGTATAAATAATGTCGGAATACATCGGCTCTGGTAGTGTCATTGCAGTAGGAAATTCTGCAGGAAATCCAAATGCTGAATTAGAGCTTTTACTTGTAGTTGCCATTATACAATTTTATATACTTAAATTATTACAGTTTAAATTGATGTAAGTATTTTTGTAAAATTATAATACAATTTAGCTCTGAAATAATCTTAAAAACAAAATAAAAATCAATTAACAAATGTATACATTTTCTGAAAAAAAATGCATTTAACACATTGAAAAGTTGTAATTGTATCATGTTGGAGAGGTACCTACCTACCAATTGTCTTATATCTCAATTTTTTTCCTATCTTTACTCATCAGATGTTTAAACAAGTTTTGTACAGTGAAATATGATCAAAGGTTTCATATCCATAAGCAATTTAGTATATATATGTGTTAGAGATTATATGATTATTATAGAAAATAAGGGTATTTATTAGGCGGCGTTTATGGGAGGTATACGGTGGTCACATAACCCTATATTTTATTTTAAATATTATTTGAATCTCTATGCATACCGAGGAATTAAGGTTCCTTAATATATATATATATATATATATATATATATATATATATATATATATATATATATATATATATATATAATAAACAATACGATATAATTACCTCATTACCAGAGGTTTCCCGAATGAGACGAATACGAAACACGTCCTCATTCGTTCATCGGACAAGGCAATTTAAAACATAGTGAAATATTTGAAAAGTCTCCTCAAGAAAGGCAAGAGTTTAACGGGCAAAAAAAAAAAATAAAGCAAGAGATATATAAAAATAAGGAAATATAGTTAGGGTATGTGTATAAATGTGTATATATTAACTCACAAATGTACATGTGCATGTGTATAGTGGAAATGTGTGCGTAAGTACATATATGAGGGCAAGCATAATAGTGTATGTGTGACCACAAATACGTATATAATGTAAGTCGAAAAAGGAATTGTAAGATAATGTACATCCAGATTTAGGTATTAAATATATACAGATACAAGTATGAAAGCACGCGTATAAACACACACACACGCGCGATCATTTATATGCGGAAGATAAAAAGGGAATGGAGTGTATTAGTTAAAATGAGTTTCATATTCGATACATATAAAAATGAAACAATATATGAGAAAGAAAAATATGTTGTTTAAATCAAAGAGAAAGTAAGAGGGAGGGGTTATCAATTATAAATTAACACTAGAGAAAAAGAAAACAAACATAGGTTCGCACGTACGCACATATACATATAAAAATATATATATATCAATACGTACAGGCAAAAGCGCATGCATACGTACATACATACACACGAAGCACATATATATATATATATATATATATATCGGCACACGTATATCTAAGCACACGTACGTACGCGACTATATATATATACATATATGCATACACACACATACATACATACATACACATATACATATATATATACACATACTTATACACATACATTCACCCACATACACACACTCGTATAAATATAGATATAAAAACACACATGCTCACACATATAGACACACACACGCACACATACGGAGGCGCATGCACACTCACACGCATAGATACAAATTATAAATCAGCCATATGAAAACAAGATATACAAATATAAAAGCGGCTGCGAAACAACAGAATACATCTGGAGTTGAAAACGCAAGTGACATGTGATATCAGGTACTGAAAGAAAATGGGGAAGTAAAATGTGGAATGTGAAGATATTAGGTAATTGAATCAAAAATCAAAAAGTAGGTGAGGGTCACTGGTGGATGTGAAGTGAAAATAAAAATAAAAATGAAAATAAAGTTAAAAATGAAAGTAAATCAGAAAGAGAAGTCTGTAAAGAGGATAATTTAAGGAAAGTGAAGAACAAGAGTTTATAGAGGATAAGTATCTGAAAGTGAGTTAAGTTTATATGAGCTGGAAAGCAAGTGTGATTTCATGTGTGGGCAACTGGTGAACATTTCTGTTTTTGTATTTAGGCAAGTTTTCGGTGATTTTACGGTTCTGTAAAATCCAATATTTTTCACTTATGCATAGTGTGCATCTTCTTGTTCCTCTTGCATATTCTTTAGATTGGTTCAAAATTGACCAATCCAATTTATATTGGATACATTGGTCTTTCAAATTCCATATTCTGCTAGCCAGAGCTGTTGTAAATTTTTTTCTGGATGTCGGAAAGATGCGAAATGTGAGTAATAACGCCTTTTGAATTTGTCTTGTGTCATACCCACATATCGTTCACTGGTGGCTGGTAGGCTGTTGCTGATGGTTGTCACTTTAGCCGCATATAAAATGGCTTTGATGTTGCATTTACCTTGTAATGGGCATTCACTTTTGACTCTACAGGAGCAATTTTGATGTTCTCTGGGTGTTTTCTTATTGATGATATAAGATTTAATAGGGTGACCGCAGGAGTAGGTAATTTTGAGACAGTTTCTATTGAAGATCTTATAGTATCTATGTGTTCTATGGAAATGTTTATCTAAGAGCTCTAGGAATTTTTTGCCCACATTAGTTTTAACTGCTAGAGAGTAGGGGGGAGGGGGTGAACCAGATTATTTTTCTTTTCCTATTATTATGTTTAAAGGAGTTAGTATTGTTGGGCATGTACTTAATCGGTTCGCTAAATCCGCTATTTTGAAGGGCTTTATTATAGTAAGGGGATGCCTTATTGAAAATAGCTTCTGAGGAAGAGAGGGTGGAGATCCTACGGCTAATACTAGGGATAAGGTTTTTAAAAACTATAGGAGGATGGAAAGAGCCTTTATTTATATATTTTAAATTTTCATTAGGTTTATGGTATATATATATATATATATATATATATATATATATATACAATAAAGTATGTTCATAGAATCATTTGATAGAATATATACACCATCTCCTCTCCCAATCAGCATAATCAACCACACAAAAAAACAATTAAACAAGGCTATAAGATTAAAAGGCACCTATGAAGAAACAATAGATAAATAAACTACAGCTATTTATCCGCGATCAACAACTATAGATTATCCAGCATTTCTAATAGCACGTGGAAATCAATTAAATATATTGTCAACCATACAAAATTAGGTATACAATCAGAGTTAGAAGAAACAATGTATATAAGCAAACCATAATTATATATATATACCAATATATATATATATAGAGAGAGAGAGAAAAGATGAATATAAAATGAGAGTGCTTTTATATATATATAAATTTATATATATATAATTTAGACTTGCATATAGAGCTAGTAAGCCATGACAGACTCAGGGAAGTATCGAGTACTCTTTCAGTTGGTAATCAAAAAGAACTAGTGAAACAAGTAATGAGAAAGAAAAGAAAAAGAAAAGAACAGACAAATTAACAGTAAACTAAAATAAAAATAAAAAAAGAGAAAAAGGGGAGGAAAAAATTAACATGTCAAATATTGAAGTTCAATGGGAGGTAGAATATGCCTAAAAAGCGAAAAGGAAAAGAGGAGACAAGGGAAGCTGTAAAACAGCTACAAGTTTCTCTTGTTTCTTTGCGCAGCTTCTAAGTACTCAAAGATTTTGTTTATATTTGGTAGATCTGTAACGAAATATTGAACTTCCAGTCTTGGTTGTTTTTCAGCATAGCCTTTCTCTTTCTCTCGCTCTTTCTCTCTATCTCTCCATCTCCATCTCTCTCTCTCTCTCTCTCTCTCTCTCTCTCTCTCTCTCTCTCTCTCTCTTTCTATATATATATATATATATATATATATATATATATATCTTTCTCTCGCTCCCTCTCTCTCTCTCTTCATGTATATATATATACATATATATATATTGTTATATTTTGCGCGAGTCATGTTGCTAATAAGAAACACACGCACCAGTTGCTTTCACTTCAATTTATTATACATTAAATTTATAAATTTCCGGTTGGTTGGTTGGTTCCACAAGACGATTGTTCGTATATTGTTTTTTCGTCAGACATTATGTGACCTCTTCAGTGACTGGGGATTATTTTGTTTGTTTTTGTGCCTCTCCTTTGTGAAAGCAACCGGGCGTGTCTTTCTTATTGGCACATGAACCTCCCAAAGTATAACAATATCGGCTTCAACACACGTTTTCAGATAAAGAATCTTTCTAAACAAATTCAGAAACGAAATATATATATATATATATATATATATATATGAGAGAGAGATTTTTTTTTTTTAGTATATGTTGGTTATATACCAACACCAAGTATGCAGATGGAGCACTCGACGAAGTGCGCATCTACTTCTTCATATACATGGCAGACGCCCCCCCCCCACCACCACCACTACCACGAGAGATGGTGGCAGGATGGATGAAGAAACACACACAGATACTTTTAAATGTCAGCAGCAGCAAGACATAGGCTGACCACAACACCAACACCACTACCAACATAAAGGTAGCGGTCAGATGCACTTAACAATAGCAAAAACATACACTACAGGGAGCCTCACCCCAGAAAGAATTTCTATAGACTTTTGACTGAGGAATGCTCTCAAAGCTGACCAATGGGAGATGTGACCTTACAAATCTTTCTAACATTGAGATTGGATATAACACACACACATTTTATTTGATTATTTTATTTTGTTCCTTTACCATCTTATTCCTTCAACCACTTTATCATTTTTTTCAGCTGACTCCAACACCAACACCACTACCAACATAAGAGTCGAGGTCAGATATACTTAATAATAATAAGAACAACCACTACAGATTGCCTTGCCTCAGAACGAATTCCTATAGACTGTTGACGGAGGAATGTTCTCACAACTGACCAATGAGAGGAGAAGATGTCCTTTGACGCTGAAATTCGTTTGTTTAAATACATATGATTCCTGTTCCTCTGTGAAATAACAACCCAGCCAGGAACTGGGCATATCAGAGTATTGACAAATTTAAACACCTCAACAACATGTGTACTCGTCTCTATGACACTAATTCGGACTGCCTGAAGAGGTCACAGCCAAAGATGGCTGTCAGCGAAATATATATAGTAGTAATAAACGAAGACAAATTTTAAACATTTGACTTATTTATTTTATTTTATATATATATATATATATTTCGTTTCTGAATTTGTTTAGCAAGATTCTTTATCTGAAATCGTGTGTTGAAACCGATATTGTTATACTTTGGGAGGGTCATGTTGCCAATAAGAAACACACGCACCAGTTGCTTTCACTTCAATTTATTATATATTTATAAATTTATAAATTTACAAATCTACAAACTTATAAATTTCTGGTTGGTTGGTTGGTTCCACAACCAGATAGTTGTTTATATATAGTCATAGTCCTTTCGTCAAACACTCTGTGACCTCTTCAGTGACTGGGGATTCCTTTCTTTGTTTCTGTGCCTTTCCTTTCTTCTGTCCTACGCCATTTTGTTTCTGTGTGTGTGTTGTGTGCTCAGTTTGCGCATGCGCCACATCCGGGTGTCTGTGTGTGTTTGAGTTCATTTATCTATTTGTTTATTTATTTATGTATTTATTGTTGGTTGGTTGTTTGTTCTATGTGTGTGTGTTTTCATTTTGTCCTTAATTGTAAGTTGTGATGTTGCTGTTCCACTCATATTTTCTATTTAATTTTGGTTGTAATTCTATTATGCTTACTGCCTCTTACACACACACAGAAACAAAATGGCGTAGAACAGAAGAAAGGAAAGGCACAGAAACAAAGAAAGGAATCCGCAGTCACTGAAGAGGTCACAGAGTGTGTGACGAAAGGACTATGACTATATATAAACAACTATCTGGTTGTGGAACCAACCAACCAACCAGAAATTTATAAGTTTGTAGATTTGTAAATTTATAAATTTATAAATATATAATAAATTGAAGTGAAAGCAACTGGTGCGTGTGTTTCTTATTGGCAACATGACCCTCCCAAAGTATAACAATATATATATATATATATATATATATATATATACGTAACTCCATACACAAATACATACACACATGCCACTCTCACCCACACATATCTACCTGTCTACACAGCTACAACCCTCATGCATTATCAACGGCCAATTCATCTGTCTTCCTCGTCTTCTCAAAGATGACTATGATTTAGAGTTCAAGTCTCAATGCATTGCTTCTCGCTTCATCCAAAGTGGATATACTATGATTCAATCTGCCTTTGTCCGCTCCAAAGTTACTGACTGCACTACAGCCTTCTCACGCACCAACCGCTGCACCAATCTTCCTTTCCCCCTACATTAACATTATGTCACTGAATCCTTCATTGGTTACGAAACCTCGTTTCTGCCGCGGCATTTTCTCCCACCCAATACATCACTGTATTTAAGCGCGCTCGCAAACTGTGACCTTGCGCACAGTTTCTTCCTCCTTTTAGACACCACCTGTGTCTCGTACGTGTTCCGGCCCCCACTGAAACATCTGTCTCAATATACCAACCCTTTCCACACTCACATATATGACATATTCTTTGGCATTCGCCACTCGTTCTCTTGCACTTCCACCAACGTCGCCTATGCCCTACGGTTTTTTCAATTCCATTTATATCAGAGAAACGGGCCGCCGTGTGTTGGACTGAACTACCAAAAGCTGAGGTGTACAAGGCCAGGTAAATATACTTCGGTCGCTCGCCCCCTCCGTTCCCCAATCACATTGCTCTACAACTCACTGTCTTAGGCCATATTTTACCCCACGGATCCTTAGCCACTCGCTGCAGGACCGAGCAGAACATATTTTCCACATTTAAACTGCATTTACGAATGAACTCAATGAACCCACAGTTCCGATAACCTCCCTTTATCGTTGCTTTCACACCCAAACACAGCCAAATCCACCCACCACATACTCACACTTACAACATCTGTATGGGCTCATGATAGGAACCTCGACGCCGCGGCCCTGAGAGTATTGATAAGATACTGCTAATCATATCACAACCACAAGCAACAGTTATAAGTGTTGACACGGTAAGAAGTCATCCCTATATACCACCCAACAGATATACAACTCTGCACACATATAATCATGAAATCGTACGTATACTGATTAATGCGCACGCATGTACACATGTTCCCACACACCATCGACACACAGTCCAGTGCTCCCGTCCATGCGTGTTTGTTTTCTTGCGCGTGCGACTATTCCGCGGCTCTAGTGTCGTCGATGTGGAATGTTTTCTAAAATTTATCCGTCATCACTACTTCCCGTGTTTATCTACCTCCACGCACAAATTGACTTCATATTTGTGGAGATTAGCCTTTTACGTTTGCACCACCATATCGTCGTATCCGAAAATAAGCAAATTCCATACCGCTTAATGAAATAAAAAGCAACGATCATATTCGCTGCCAATTTCTGTCTACAAAGCCTCTCGACGCTGTTAATATGTGCGTCTGTAAGTATGTATATGTAGAAATTCACATTCATTTACGTATATACCCTTACTTGGTACGTTCACGCGCACACGCTCAGTCACTCATCTGCACTCTAACTGCAGCCAGTCTGTCACGGCCCAGCGCATGTCCTTCAGACATACGAACATGCCTACATGAGAACACACACACACCAACATACGCACACAAGCACACATACATACACACATCGCGCGCATAAACACATGCTCAGCCTACATATACAATGATTACTTCCCTTTTTAAAACTCTTTAATGTGTAAGATATCCAGACATTCGCAAACCTCCAAAACGCCAAGCTGAATAAGCACGTATGTTTAACACCATTCTCTCTTCGTTTCTTTTTACAATATTTTCCCTCTTCCTTCTTTTTATTTTTCTGTGTACTAAACGATATGAGTTTTTTTTCTGCTATTTCAAACATTTTAACCTGATATATTTCGTCAATGTACTGTGGCGGTTAATTTGTTACTTCTGCTTACCTTTTACATACAAAATAAAAATGAAGATAGCCTCTTGTGGTTGAATTTATTTTGTTTTTTGAAAATTATTCGAGGGTTCAAACAAAGGCAGCTAATTTAGAAAAGTATAGGCCAAAATAATAGTTAAGTAGAGGAGAGATAACTCTTATAAAACTAATTACAAGAGTAAGGGGGAAGATTTCCAAGCTAACTCAAAGAATCCATTTCCTTGACAACAAATTAGTCAGTAAATAAAGAAAATGTATTCCTTTAATTCAGGATTAGTTAGCCCAGTCTAACTCATTTACTCAGTGTGGACAACGGCTAGAACTGTGAAGTTGTGTATTTAATTTTTCCGAGTTACAAAGGCGTCACAATTTCGTCCAATTAACATAGACGGTAGCGATGTTAATCGCCAACACACTATATCGGACATAACGTTTGGTGCCCCGGATATCTTAGCGTCAATAACAAAAATAAACACAATTTAGCAGTAGGCCCCGATGTGTTCCCTGCTTGTACTCTGAAGGTGTGTCGACACCAACTTGCACCTCTCCTGTTAATATGTGGAGGAACTCACTGGATGCAGGATATATACAAGAACCCACTCTGTTGTCCCAGTTTTCAAAAGGGAAACAAATACCTTACAGTAAATTACCGTCCAATGTCACTCACCACTCACATCATTAAGGTATTTGAGGGGGTGGTGGGATCACAAATAACTCACTTTCTCGAAAGCAACAATCTGCTGAACTCCGAACAACATGGGTTCCGTAATGGAAGGGATTGCCTAACGAAGATACTGCATCTCTTTCATAACATTTTGAGAACTTTGGAAGAGGGCTCAACACTGATGTCATCTATCTTTATTTCAGCAAGGCTTTTGACAAGGTTGATCATAAGATTCTACTGAGAGAATTATCCAACTTTGGTGTCACTAGAAAGTGGCTGCAGTGGATCAAGTGTTTCCTGAAAACAAAGCCCAACATGCAGCGGCACGGATCGGGGCTTGGACTTCAGTGCATACCTCGACGGACTGCCTCGGCTCTCGACGACCGCAGCACAGTGTTGCGAAAAGCCAATAACAGCCGGTGAAATACGGGAAGCGATGGCTAACTGCACAAGGGGTAAATCGCCAGGTTTGGATGGTCTGCCCTACGAGCTTTATGCATTTATGCCAGACTTGTTCGGTGACCTCTTGGCAGACGTCTACTGCACTGACAGCAGAACGGGAGCATTCACAGTTTTGTGAGCCGGAGAGCAGTGGTGCTGCTGAGAAAAGACCCGATCAAGGGGGATGTTATCGATAATTTCAGGCCCATAACCCTGCTAAACGCAGAGTTCAAGATTTTGACCAAGGTGTTAGCAACGAGGTTGGCGCTTGTCGTCAAGGGTCTGGTGGGAGAGGCGCAGACACGCGCCATTCCTGACAGATCCATACACGACAACCTCCACCTCATGCGATACATCATAGAGAGGGTGGTTAAGGAACCTGGCAAGGGTGGGGCCCTGATCAACTTTGATCAATCGTAAGCATTCGCTAGGGTCTACCATAGGTACCTGGCGTCGGTCCTCGAGGCAGCCGGTTTCGGGCCCGTTTTCAGGGGTTGGATCGCAGCAATGTACACCGACATCAGCTCAGTTGTGAGGGTGAACGGTCACCTGTCGCAGCCGTTCAGCATCATGTTCTCAGTCCGCCAGGGTTGTCCCCTCTCGTCCCTCTTGTACGTATTGGCTCTCGAGCCATTACTGCACAACTGGGGGTGATGAGGGGCGTCCCACGCGAACTAGGATGCGGGAAATCCGAGTCGGCATACGTTGACGACGTCACCGTGGTGGTGTCGAGCACCACACACGTCCAGATGCTCGACACCGCTCTCAATGAATACGAAGCGGTGACAGGAGCAAAGATAAACCAGGAAAAGTCGGTGGGCTTGCAGCTAGGCACCTGGAAAGGCAAGTCCATGCCGTCCGACAGCGTCGTGGTGCGTTGGACGGACGGACCGGTTAAATTGCTCATGGTCTGGTTCGGACTGGACCTCCAGATGGAGAAAAACTGGTACGAGGTGACGAGCAGGGTGGCCTCCCTCACGCAGAAATAGGCTGAGAGGAAGCTGTCCCTGAAAGGCCGGGCGGAGATGGCGAATGCGTACATCGCATCCATCATCTGCTACCGCCTTACCGTCGTCCCTTGCTCCAGCCCAACTCTCACCAAAATGGAGCGCCTCCTCTTCCGCTTTTTGTGGAAGGGACGCGCTCCCATTGTCAGATGACCCATCTGCTGTCAAAACCCGTTGCGTGGAGGACTGGGCATGCCATGGCTGATGATGCGCAAACATGCGCTGACGCTGCGACATCTCTGGTGCTTCCTTGATGGACAACAACCTCAAATTAAAATACTCTGTGGAGGAGGGAACGAAGTAATTTTTCCAAGGACAGCCTTACCTGGTGCCGATGGGCACAAGTAAGGTCAGGCAAACGAAGACGACAATAATTCTCGAGTGATTTTATTGAATTGGTATACAAAGTATATGGGTATAAAAAGCGAGTCATCAGGTGGTACCTCTATCAAGTGGTACTTTCCACATTTGGGACCGGGCCAGAGAGTACGGGGTCCTGTCCAGCTTGACCTTCCAGATCAGTTCAGAAAGAGCCGTACTTTTCATTTTGTCCTCCATATTAAAGGAATGGTGATGGTTATACACTCTGCCTTTGAAGCTCGTTGATATGGCTCCTATGTAAATGTGCTCAGAGTTGGGGGTATTTACTCTACTTCTGTATATTAAGTTCTTCCTAAGGCATTCATAATGTGGGGGTTGTGCAGTTGCAGGAGGTGGTCGAGCCCCGAGTACCCAATGTGGGGTTCCCGTAGCGTATTATCGGGTGGTCTTCTCCTGGACCCGGTGGGCGTCCCTGGGTATGTTTTGGTTCCCTGGGTGGGTAGCGGGTCCACTCTTCCTTCCCTCCACATGTCTCTGCTGGGTGCTTATATTGCCAGCTTCTGGTTGTGTGTAATTCCTAAGTCTATCCCTATTGATGCTAGCTATGTGCTGGGCTACGTTACGCGTGGTAGAATAATAGAGCTTCACAGTATGTCTGTTGAAGATCTTGTGATATCTATGGTCCCTCGGCAAGCATTTATCTAGTGCTCTAAAGAATGACCAGGCCAGGATGTTCTTTAGGGCCGCTGAGTAGGGTGGGTTATACCACGTGATATTGCTACGTCTATTCCTATTTGGGTGGGTTGAGCGCGTTGTGGGCTGTTGGGTTGCTAGTGGATCCCGCATTGCTGCTTCCTCTTTGGGCGCTATGTGTTATGCTAGCTTGCCGGCCCGTACCTGTGGGGTGGTTGTTGCCCAAACTAAGAGTTCTACAATGGGATGATCTTCTATCCGTCTCGCGTCGTGTCTTGCGGTTGGGCGTCGGGCCTGGGGTGGTTAATATCACTCCTGAGACTGCTCCGCGTACTGGGTTTCCTCCCATGGCTAGGCGTACGTGTCCTTTTCGCTAATGCGGTGGTGTTGGGCTCATGGGGTTTAGTGGTTTCTACTCTGCCTGTGCTGTTACAGTCGCCCTCCCGGCTACAGTGGGTCGTGGGCGTCCGTTGGGCTATCCCTATCATCGTGCCTCGGATTATAAGATATAATTTGGCTATGCACCGCCTTATTCGGACTGCCTGAAGAGGTCACAGCCAATGATGGCTGTCACCGAAATATATATAGCAGTATATCTATAATCTATATATATAAAACTGAAGATGCCTATGTATGTGTGTGTGTGTATGTGAGTTTGAATCCCTAAAACTCGAGAAGTACCTAACCGATTTTTTCAAACTTTACATGTGTATTACTTATGTTTCATGGAGTGTTATGCACATATATTTTTTCTTTTTGATCACCTAGGTGAAAAACCTCATATTTTCAGCGTTTTAGGACTTTTTTGAGGCGTTACGTTTAGCCGATTTTCCCGAAATTTCAAGGCATATTATGCACATAAAAAAAAATCATTTTCTTGACTCCTAGGGCCCGCATTAGGGGAAAACCTACATTTTTCCTGCTTCATCAACGAAAATCTTAAAGATTATCCAGCCATCAGAGTATTCGGTTTATTTTCTTTACATATTGTCCAGGCATGCAGTTTTTCTACGATTGACGGCCCGCGTTCCAAAATACCTTATCCCGTCCAACGCCGGGTATCACTGCTGGTGTATAATAAACGAAGCCAAATTTTACATATTTGACTTAATTATTTTGCATTACTCCGGGTAAAAAAACCAGCCCGCGTACTTCGTCGAGTACTCCAATCTGCATACTGAGATGTCAGTAATCAAGCAACATATACTCAATATATATATATATATATATATATATATATATATATATATATATATATATATATATATATATATATATTTATATATACATATATGTATGACGGTGATTAATCTCTTTTTCAAGGTTTTTGATATGAAATTGTGTGTTGAAACAAATATCGTTGTAATTGGGAGGATCGTATCGTTATAATTTTGTCAGAAACATATAATAAATCACACTCACTGTTGGTTTGGATTGGTTTTCGCTACACTATATTTTATACATGTAATGTCTATTATATTTTTTGTAGAATAGACATTACAATACAACGGGAGGAAACATAATAACACCACTCATGCTGTCGCAGAGGTATGATGAAAGACATTTGATAGACTACATATGTATATATATATATATATTTATAACTGTATTTTTAATTGTTGGCCAATCACTGCTAAACATTGGTTGCCCTATAAATTAATTATAGGGATATGAAATATAAGGAAGCAAAAACCAATCGCAATCAAATATATTTAGATAGATAGAGAAATAGGTAGATAGATGGACAGATAGTAAATTGATAGATAGATAACACTGGTCAACAACCAAATTGTTTCTTATGAATATGTGCTTCTTACTAATTTTCTAGTGCTGAATTTAGTTTTGACACTAATTTTTTGCCATCGGACCAGGATTTCTGTATGTTGGATGGGAAATATGTTCTGCGTACAGTCATTTCTATCCCTTTTTTAACATATGGTGAGGTATGTATATATACTAACTAGTGATTTATTTTGCTTCATTGGTTTTAACAATACTTCATAAATTGAGAAAAATGAAAGGAGTCCTAACACCTTTTCCTGATTTTGCTTCTAAGCTTATTCTGTGGGTTGTCCTCACATTGCAGTGTCCAGCAGTAGTCTCCCAACGAATGATTTCCATGCAGCAGACTCGAAAGGGTTTAGTGTTTTAGCAAACTCACTATCATTAACCAGCATGCGAATCTGACAACCATTCAAAACCCCCGTTTTTTACTTTGCTTCAGATACCAAACCAGCCAAATCTGTCACAAGTCCTGAAACCCATTTCCTGTATGATCCATACCTTTTATGACATTTTTTGCCAAGCATAATTTGAGATGTAATGGAGGCAGGAATACATTTTCTGGTTCTGCTAGTGGTTTTTACAGGCAGTTGAACCTTCCTGTGCTATTCTTTCGTCTTGCTGGCCAATTCTTATTTAAGAAGTGTTCTGCATCTGCTCTACTATTCCACAAACACAGAAAGCACATATACTTTATGTAACCAGTCTGAAGACCTGGAATAAGAATAATTACTTTGAGACCCCCCCCCCCTCACATATTTTCGACTGGTGCTTTTGGTACTCAATATAGGAAAGAAAAATATTCATTGTTTCATAATTTTCAGCCATATGGGATTTTAAAGTAAGCTTTGTAGTTTAATCGAACTGCTTTGGTGATAGGTTTCTTAATGCTTTCTGGAGTAAAGAGTCCACAAAGATAACCAAGTCGGTTGGGATCATTTACATATTTGCGGCGTTCCATCTTTCCCAATAGAGTCATTGATTGTGAATTATTACAATAACAGCATTGGGTAGTTGTAACTGTGTGATATGAAACAAAAGAAAATCAAAAATCGGTTAATAACAAGCAAATATAATGGATGTAACATAGAGAAAATAACATGTGCTACCTAATATGAGTCACAAAACCTGTTAATTTGGTTCTCGAACACTAGACCCGTTACGGATTGACCGTTGTCATATTCTGATTCCGCACCTTTGATTACCCATAACTCAGACCAGATCATACCAGAACCATAAAAAACATTTTTTTGTTGACCAGTGTAATAGATAGATTGATTGATCAGCAAAAAGTAAATATATAATCACTGCAAGGGAATGAATGATACAGGACAATGAACATAAATATTACTTTACTGCTTGATATAATGGAAAAAGATTTAAAACTTAGACCTTCACCAGAAGATAGAGTGAGAGATAAAGTAAGAATTAGAAAGGAAAACAAGAATTAAATGAAGAAACAGAGTTTTATTTTGGAGAGAAACTGCGTGAGTTTAGTCACTCATTTTGTTGATATGCGCGTCAAAATATATCTCAAATACATACATAGGTTTGTATATAAAAATATCCACCTCTGGTGTATGTTTTATGAAATTCTAATTTGTGGAAATTAATTTAGTGCACATAATTTGAGTCATTGTTTTAAACGCAAACAAAATTTCAAGGGCGCATATATACATATACACATAATCACAGCGACACGGATACATTCACACGTGAACATACATAAACACAGACATGCAGCCGTACCTATATATATATATATATAAAGAAAAAGAGATGAAATCGAAAATGCAACTGAAGTCTTATTTTTTTTTTTAAATATATATATTTATTTGGTTCCTTTACCGGTTTCGCAGTTCTTCTGCTTTTCAAAAGGTGAGTTGAGATGGAGGGTCTGTGGTTTTTCTCACATCTGGTTGCTCTCTGAATGTTACTTGTTTTATATGGAAAAGTGGCTCGAAATTCCAGGTTTTTCGAGAAGTAATTTGATGGGTTTGTCAATAATTATAATAAATTTCGCGCCAGTTCGCGTTACAATAGTTGTTCAAATAAGAGAGTGTGTGTGTGTGTGGGGGGGGGGGGGGGTTGTCACAGGTTGTTTTTTCATATATGAGTGTTTGAATTTCTTTTTACTTGAAAAAAGGAGGCTCACGAAGGCTTTTTTTGGTTGGTTCTAAATGAAATTTGGCTGTCACGTGAACAAGTTTTTATTACATTTTTGCGCCCTTATTTGGAAAACTATTCTGTAGTCTTTATAGTGAATGTTATGACAATGGAGAGATAGTGGTCAAGAGAAAAGGGATTGGGAGAAATGTTCTGGTTCAGTGAATATGGCCAGCTCGCCGGGGTGTCAGAGTTCAGATTTTCTATTGAGACTGAAAATATGTATGTTTATTTGTGTGCTTGTGTGTGTGTGTGTGTGTGTGTGTGTGTGTGTGTGTGTGTGTGTGTGTGTGTGTGTGTATGTGTGTATTGGAAGATGATTCTATTAGTAGAGATGGGGGAGGGAGTTGTGTGTGTGTGTATATGGGTGTTATGTGTGTGTGTGCGAGTATGTTAAGATGGAGAGAATATATATTTTGTGTGTGTGTATATATATATGTGTGTAGGAAAGTGGTTTATTAGTAGAAATGGAGAGGGAGTTGTGGGTGTGGGGGTTGTTATGTGTGTGTATGGGTGTTATGGGTGTGGGAGTATGGTTAGCATGTTAAGATGAAGAGAATATATATATATATATATATTGTGTGTGTGTGTATGTGTGTGTGTAGGAAAGTGATTCCTTTAGTAGGAATATTTTTGAATGAACATATTTTCCTTACTTTTTTGTGTTTGCTGTTGTATTGCCAGTGCAAACGTATGTTAAGGTTTATTTAGTTCGGGTTTTTATTTTCTAAAGTAGAAGGTGTTATGTGTGTGTGTGTATGTCATATTGTGGTGTTGACATAATGTATATTAAACCTTATTTAATGTTGGTCTATATTTTTGAATAAACATATTTTCCTTATTTATTCGCATTTGTTCTGTTGTATTGTTAGCGCAAAGGTGAAATGGGAAGACTTGGAATTTGGGTGTCTTATTACTTGCGCAAATGTCTAGATGTGCACTTAGTGGTATCTGTCTCGTGGTTGGATCTCGTAATTGTTGGCGATGAACTGTCATTCTGTTTCTGAGTGTGAGTTTAGTTTGTCCTATATAATCTTCATTGCATCCTTTACATTTAATGGCCTAAATAAGATTTTTTGATGAGTAAGTGAAGTGATTTTTTACAGTAAAATTTTGTCCTGATTTAAATGTATACGTGTTGCCTTCAATGAGGTGAGTGCAAGTTCCACAATTAGAGCGACCACATTTTTTGATACTTGGTTGTGGGTTTGTGGTAGGTAATTTGGCATTGGTGAGTAATGTTTTCAGTGATTTTGGTTGTCTTTTGCTTTTGATTATTTTGTGTGTTTCAAGGGCTTTTTTCATTCTTGGTTTTGTTTTAGTAGTGGGATGTTATTGTGTATAGTGTTGTAAGCTTCCGCATTTCTTGGGTTGTGTGTTGAGATATATGATAGAATATTGGACGTACCTTGAATTTGTTTCTGTTTCCGTAATTCATCAATGCCTATTGCTTTAGCCCTTTCTATTCCATTATTTATTAGTAATAGTGGGTACTCTCTCTCTAGTAGAATTTCCTTTAATTCTTGAAGTTTTTTATTTCGCGTTTCATAATTGGAGACAATTGTGCAAATTCTTCTTGCTAGGTTAAAAGGAATGTTCGTCTTCGTGTGCTTTGGATGGTTGGAGGTGAATAGCAGATATTGTTTGGAATCTGTTGGTTTGTAGTGTATGTCAGTTTCGATATTTGTGTCTTTTTTTGTGATTAAGATGTCCAGAAATGGGAGTTGATCTTGGCTGTATTCCATTGTGAATTGGATGGGGTTATTGATGCCGTTTATTAAGTTTTTGAAATCCTTCAGTTGGTCGAGTGTGTGGGACCAAAGAATGAGGCAATCATCCAAGTAGCGTTTCCAATTCTCTGATAAATATTTGTGGAAGTTCAATCCGTATTTTGATTTGGACTGTTCATATATCTGGACTTCTAAGTATGCCATGACTAAGTTGGCATAAGTTGGAGCGGCTTTTGTGCCCATCGCAGTCCCCGATATTTGCTTGTAAGTATTGCCATCGAAATCAAAAAAGTTGTTCTGTAGGATGAATTTTAATCCCTCGGTGATGAAGCTTTTTTCTATTCTGTCAGGTATCTCATTGGGATATTTCTCTAGCCAGAATCCTATTGCTTCTAGTCCGTATTGGTGTGGGATCGTTGTGTAGAGATTCACTACATCGAAAGACAGAATAATAGTGTCGTTGTTGACATGTTTGGGGAGGTGGTTTAAGAGGTCCAGATCGTCTCTTACAAGGCTTGGTATGTGTTTCAGTATTGGTTTCAGTAGTATGTCTATAAAGTTGCTCAATCTGTGTGTTTCACATTGTGGGCCCGCTACAATTGGTCTTAATTTAAGTTGTGTGGGGTATTGTGTGTTCACGCAGGCTGAGGTGGATTGTTTACAGGCATCGTTGATTATTTTACATTTGTGGATCTTCGGAAGTCCGTAAAGGTTGCTGGTTTTGTATTCAAAATTTGTTAAATAATCGCGTTCCTTTTTAGTTAGGTGTTCCTGGTATCGATAAATCAGTGTGTTTAATCTGGTCATTATTTTTGATTGCTGGTAGTTTTTTACTCTTTTATAGTAATTAGTATTTTGTAAGAGAGAGAACATAGAATTTTTATATTTTTCAGCCTCCATAATGACAACAGTACTTCCCTTGTCCGCTTCCTTAATTACAATGTCCGTATTGTTTTTTAGTTCATGGATAATCTCCCATTCCCTTCGACTTGTGTTGGGTTTGGGTTTAGGTTGTGGTAGTTCATGGTATGGGAAGGTAGCTATGTGGTCACAAAATTTGTCCAGAACTCTGTTTCTACTTTTTGTTGGGTTGTAGCTGCTTTTATTCCGTACAATTGATTCGTCGTTATTCTCCTTGTCAAGGAATTCCTCTGTGAGACGTAATTTTCTACAGAAGTGTGAGATATCGTCATTTATCTCGTTGGGGTTAGGGTATTGTGGTGTTGGTGTGAATTTCAGACCTTTGGAGAGAATTTTTACTTGTTGGGCTGAGAGGTTTGTATTTGAAATGTTAATTATTTTCGGTTTTTCAAAATCGGTTTGTGCCACCGAGTGTCGTGAGTCCTGTAGCCTTGGTCTAAAACATGATTTTTCTGGAATGTTTTTTCATTGGTATTATTATATCTAATGGTATTTCCCCTGTTGTTGTGTGGTCTTGTATAGAAGTTTCGGACGTATTGAGGTTCGGTTTGTTGATAGTCCGAGTTGTAGATTTGGTTCCTTTGTGTGGGTTGGGATCTACGGTTTTGGAACAGGCTCTGTGTGGGCAGGGGTCTACGGTTTTGGAATAGGTTTTGTGTGGGTATTGATCTGCGGATCAGGTCCTGCCTTGTGTTCGGGGATCTTTGGTTTTTGTACGTGGGGTTATAGTTTTGTCTATGGTTTCTGGGATTATCGTTATAGTTTTGCTGGGGGTATGTTGGACGTTTTGTTACTTTTTTTGTTATTTGTTGTGCATGTGGTGTGTGAGTTTTAGTTTGTTTTAAAAATGGGTTACCTGTATGTTGTTCATTTTTGAAGTCCATTTCGTAGTTGTTGAACCAGGTGGCGTTTTGTTCCCATCGCTGGAGGGATGTTAGTTCTTCATCCTCACAGTTTTCTTTCCAAAGTTTTAGGTTTTTTTTGTAGAGTAGGCCTTCAGAGTGCTTTGAGATTTCTGTGTCCATCTGTTGGTCGAGTGACTTGAATTTTTCTTCGTTGGAGTTGGCTCTTAATCGCAACAGTTCTATTTCTGTTTTAAATTTTTCCAATGCCATCTTTTCCCTAAGTCTTTGTTGGTTTTCTGGTTCATTCGGGATGGGTTTTATTTGGAGTTTTTTGGGGAGGATGATTGGGGTACAGTTTAGCCACTTTTCATATATGTCTGCCTTGCCATTATTTTTTAGGAGATTCCAAAGGGCGAATTTGCGGGCTGTGAGCTTTTGAGTCCATATGTTGATTAGGGTGTTTCTCACTGAGTGGACATCTCGTAGATTGGGTTCTAACGGTTGTTCAAGCTTTTGGAGCATTGCTGTTTCAATGGTTTCGATTAGCTTAGTTAATAATGGAGTAATATTCGTCTCTTGGGTATTTTCTGTTTCTTCGTGGGGTCCTTTTTTATAGATGTGTATTTGGTCCACTTTGTTGGTCAAAATTGAGAGTTTAGAGGAAATCTCTTTGAGTTCATTTAAGATGTCCTGGTTCAGTGAGTTGTTGTTTTGTTGAGACTTTGGTGGCATTTTCGGTCTTCGTGTGGTGGGTATATATTAGAAAGTGAAGTTTTTTTTACAAAATGAAAATTAACCGAGGTGTCCTACACGAGTGAAAGTATAAAGAAAAAGAGATGAAATCGAAAATGCAACTGAAGTCTTATTTTTTTTTTTAAATATATATATTTATTTGGTTCCTTTACCGGTTTCGCAGTTCTTCTGCTTTTCAAAAGGTGAGTTGAGATGGAGGGTCTGTGGTTTTTCTCACATCTGGTTGGTCTCTGAATGTTACTTGTTTTATATGGAAAAAGTGGCTCGAAATTCCAAGTTTTTCGAGAAGTAATTTGATTGGTTTGTCAATAATTATAATAAATTTCGCGCCAGTTCGCGTTACAATAGTTCTTCAAATAAGAGAGGGGGGGGTTATCACAGGTTGTTTTTTCATATATGAGTGTTTGAATTTCTTTTTACTTGAAAAAAGGAGGCTCACGAAAAGGCTTTTTTTGGGTTGGTTATAAATGAAATTTGGCTGTCACGTGAACAAGTTTTTATTACATTTTTGCGCCCTTATTTGGAAAACTATTCTGTAGTCTTTATAGTGAATGTTATGACAATGGAGAGATAGTGGTCAAGAGAAAAGGGATTGGGAGAAATGTTCTGGTTCAGTGAATATGGCCAGCTCGCCGGGGTGTCAGAGTTCAGATTTTCTATTGAGACTGAAGATATATATGTTTATTTGTGTGCTTGTGTGTGTGTATGTGTGTGTGTGTGTGTGTGTATGTGTGTATTGGAAGATGATTCTATTAGTAGAGATGGGGGAGGGAGTTGTGTGTGTGTGTGTATATGGGTGTTATGTGTGTGTGTGCGAGTATGTTAAGATGGAGAGAATATATATTTTGTGTGTGTGTATATATATATGTGTGTAGGAAAGTGGTTCTATTAGTAGAAATGGGGAGGGAGTTGTGGGTGTGGGGGTTGTTATGTGTGTGTATGGGTGTTATGTGTGTGGGAGTATGGTTAGCGTGTTAAGATGAAGATATATATATTGTGTGTGTGTGTATGTGTGTGTGTAGGAAAGTGATTCCTTTAGTAGGAATATTTTTGAATGAACATATTTTCCTTACTTTTTCGTGTTTGCTGTTGTATTGCCAGTGCAAACGTATGTTAAGGTTTATTTAGTTCGGGTTTTTATTTTCTAAAGTAGAAGGTGTTATGTGTGTGTGTGTATGTCATATTGTGGTGTTGACATAATGTATATTAAACCTTATTTAATGTTGGTCTATATTTTTGAATATACATATTTTCCTTATTTATTCGCATTTGTTCTGTTGTATTGTTAGCGCAAAGGTGAAATGGGAAAACTTGGAATTTGGGTGTCTTATTACTTGCGCAAATGTCTAGATGTGCACTTAGTGGTATCTGTCTCGTGGTTGGATCTCGTAATTGTTGGCGATGAACTGTAATTCTGTTTCTGAGTGTGAGTTTAGTTTGTCCTATATAATCTTCATTGCATCCTTTACATTTAATGGCATAAAGTAGATTTATTGATGAGCAAGTGAAGTGATTTTTTACAGTAAAATTTTGTCCTGATTTAAATGTATACGTGTTGCCTTCAATGAGGTGAGTGCAGGTTCCACAATTAGAGCGACCACATTTTTTGATACTTGGTTGTGGGTTTGTGGTAGGTAATTTGGCATTGGTGAGTAATGTTTTCAGTGAGTAATGTTTTCACTGAAAACATTACTCACCAATGCCAAATTACCTACCACAAACCCACAACCAAGTATCAAAAAATGTGGTCGCTCTAATTGTGGAACCTGCACTCACCTCATTGAAGGCAACACGTATACATTTAAATCAGGACAAAATTTTACTGTAAAAAATCACTTCACTTGCTCATCAAAAAATCTATTTTAAGCCATTAAATGTAAAGGATGCAATGAAGATTATATAGGACAAACTAAACTCACACTCAGAAACAGAATGACAGTTCATCGCCAACAATTACGAGATCCAACCACGAGACAGATACAACTAAGTGCATATCTAGACATTTGCGCAATTAATAAGACACCCAAATTCCAAGTCTTCCCATTCTACCTTTGCGCTAACAATACAACAGAACAAATGCGAATAAATAAGGAAAATATGTTTATTCAAAAATATAGACCAACATTAAATAAGGTTTAATATACATTATGTCAACACCACAATATGACATACACACACACACATAACGCCTTCTACTTTAGAAAATAAAAACCCGAACTAAATAAACCTTGACATACTTTTGCACTGGCAATACAACAGCAAACACAAAAAAGTAAGGAAAATATGTTCATTCAAAAATATTCCTACTAAAGGAATCACTTTCCTACACACACACATACACACACACACAATATATATATATATATATATATATATATATTCTCTTCATCTTAACATGCTAACCATACTCCCACACACATAACACCCATACACACACATAACAACCCCCACACCGACAACTCCCTCCCCATTTCTACTAATAGAACCACTTTCCTACACACATATATATATACACACACACAAAATATATATTCTCTCCATCTTAACATACTCGCACACACACACATAACACCCATATACACACACACACACAACTCCCTCCCCCATCTCTACTAATAGAATCCTCTTCCAATACACACATACACACACACACACACACACACACACACACACACACACACACATACACACACACAAGCACACAAATAAACATATATATTTTCAGTCTCAATAGAAAATCTGAACTCTGACACCCCGGCGAGCTGGCCATATTCACTGAACCAGAACATTTCTCCCAATCCCTTTTCTCTTGACCACTATCTCTCCATTGTCATAACATTCACTATAAAGACTACAGAATAGTTTTCCAAATAAGGGCGCAAAAATGTAATAAAAACTTGTTCACGTGACAGCCAAATTTCATTTATAACCAACCAAAAAAAAGCCTTCGTGAGCCTCCTTTTTTCAAGTAAAAAGAAATTCAAACACTCATATATGAAAAAACAACCTGTGATAACCCCCCCCCCCTCTCTTATTTGAAGAACTATTGTAACGCGAACTGGCGCGAAATTTATTATAATTATTGACAAACCAATCAAATTACTTCTCGAAAAACCTGGAATTTCGAGCCACTTTTTCCATATAAAACAAGTAACATTCAGAGACCAACCAGATGTGAGAAAAACCACAGACCCTCCATCTCAACTCACCTTTTGAAAAGTATAAGAACTGCGAAACCGGTAAAGGAACCAAATAAATATATATATTTAAAAAAAAAATAAGATTTCAGTTGCATTTTCGATTTCATCTCTTTTTCTTTATACTTTCACTCGTGTAGGACACCTCGGTTATTTTTCATTTTGTAAAAAAAACCTCACTTTCTAATATATATATATATATATATATATATATATATATATATATATATATATATATATATATATATATATTTATATATATGTGTGTGTGTGTGTTAGATAGTTATCAAGGTAGGTATTTGCACTTTGATTTATACTTTTAATTATTGTGTGTCTACTTTGCCTTCCATGGGCTATAGATTCCATACACTGGTGGTTTTTCCCCATTTGATTGATGGCGCATAATCTTCTCTCTCTGGGGTGTTATCTTCTCTACATATTGTATTATAAAGGGCTCGGGATTCCTTCTCATTTGAGCACATTAATGACAGGGAATGGCGAGAGTCTATGGCTCCGTTAATTTATCGTGATATTTCGCTCCTTATAACAGTATCTTCTCTCTATCTCTGTTTGGTTGACCACACTTCTCTGAGTGGTTTGGGCTGCTCTTTCTAGCAGCTCGTCCCTCAGAGTCCACTGGTTGCTGCCTTAGGCACGCTGTGAATTTCTCTCTACCACGTGTGGCTGGAAGGTCGCTTTAGTTTCTTTTAGTGTTCTCTGAAATGTATAGCCGTACACACGCTGTTGAACCTGAACCATAGGCTAATCATTTCTGTCAACAAATTAGTTGGTGAAACAGATCCTGTTGGATTTGTACGTGTGTGTTAGATAGTAATCAAGGTACGTATTTGCACTTTGATTTATACTTTTAATTATTGCGTGTCTACTCTGCCTTCCATGGGCTATAGATTCCATACACTGGTGGATTTTCTCTGTTTGACTGACGGCGCACTATCTCTCTCTCTGGTCTATTATCTTCTCTGCCTATTCTATTATAAAGGGCTCGAGATTCCTTCTCCTTTGAGCATATTAATGACAGGGAATGGCGAGAGTCTATGGCTCCGTTAATTTTTCGTGATATATATATATATATATATATATATATATATGTGTGTGTGTGTGTGTGTGTGTGTGTGTGCGTGTGTGTGTGTGTGTGTGTGTGTGTGTGTGAATTGAGGTTAAATCTATCAAAATATTCACAACATTTCAATCATTGACGTTGTGATTACCCATTAACATTGATCGTAGTGTCTTACATAAGATTTAAGTCCGGTCTTACATTTCAGTAGATTATGGTAAGGTCAAATGTTTTTAACACATGATTGAGTTGTTATAGTACTGTCTTAAATCATGGCGTGCCTTGGGCATTTCAATCTGGTGGAACCTACCCCACTACATGTCATAACGCAGCCCAATTTTTCCAAAAAACAAAAGATAGACAGAGCGATAAAGAGGGGAAGTATTAACCCAAACAATGGATGAATTCTTTATTTATCGAACAGGAAATGGTGAAAGGCAGCCATTAACATATAATTCTAATCATAATATACTACCATTCGGCGACCTCATCTTACGCACCTTTAACGATTATATCACTAATTCTGAATAGTTCAATAAAAAAAAAATGGAACATAATGTTTTGTAATTTTCCTGAATGTTGGCATTAATATTACTTTGATACTCAATATCAAGATGTTAATATGTATCGTACGTATAAACATCTCTATAACTACCAGTCTTGTTGCGTGTGCAAATGTTACATGCAATTCGTTGAACCTTCGTGACAATAACATTTCTTTCAAAATTTTCCGTGTAACTTAATCATAAACATTTGCCATTAAGTTACAATACGTTGCATTTCTTGCTTGATTAGTTGAATAGACACGCCTCACTTGTTTACATTTATATATCTATATCATAAAAAAAATGCCTCTGCACTCTTCAGAGACATATGGAATATTATATAACGAATTGGTATTAGGTTATTTTACCTATTAATGTTAGTATTGTTTGGCATTATTTTTCATGTTATTAGTACCACGGATTACATAAACTCTGAGTAATATCTATAAAACTGACTAGAAAGTTGGATTGCATGTCTATATCAAATTATGTCTCCTTTCCATTTGAAACTGGATTCCTGCAATATGCGAACAATATTTCATCCACTTGGGATCCATAAAATATATACCAATCAATTACTGCAATTAATATTGTTGACATAACAACGTCGGCAAATGGAGTGACTTTCTGCATATTTTCATAACAGTTAATGCATAAATCATTATCTGACAACTCTTATATTAGTTATAGCAACTGAACAAATATGACGAACACTAATGAACATGCCAGGTGAATGGTTAGTATATATTGCATTAATAGTTGCATGAATGTCTGCCACAGTACATGAAATTTGAAATATCTTGATAACAGATTTGATTAATCACTAAGTTCAATAAATATACTCAATTCGTTTGTCATCAAATCCGTCGAACGTTATGGTTCAACTGATGTAAACATATTTACCATTTATCATTCTGGCTGTGTAATTCAGTTCCGTCATTGTTGTAGCTTTATCATATGTCCTACAGATCGGCAGTTACATTATATATTACCAGTTAAGTGAAGGTTAGGTCAATGGGCTATAAAATATGTCAAAAGTGGCTAACCTAATATCAATCTCAATCAACACATCGACTTCATAAATAGTTAGTATTCTCTTACACCAGTCACATGGAAATGTAAATGATTTTAACCCCCTCCGATATGTCATTTATCGATAGGTATATCTTTACTGGCGCTTAATTCTGTTTCATAATTTAGTCAGATTAGAGATTAATATATTTGTCAAAGGATAACATTAATTACAAATATAGAATCCGCTTAACAACAACAAGATGTTACCAAACCAATGTTGACATTGTTATGTTAATGTGATATTTATAAACGACACGTAGTTGTGGGTACCTTCATTTAATATTCTCTATGGATGTTATGTATTCGTGATAGATTTGTCCTTGGAATGATAAGGCCTTATTAGTTTTCCAGCAATTATACTTTGAGGTTACGGACGTTGCCGAAAGAAAAATAATAACACTGGACATCTATGAACACATTGAAAAGTCGGCAATACCAGTTCGTAAACACAACCAATTTTAACATCATCTAACACTAAGTAATATTCAAAAATACATCTGGAAACGAGAAACTCAAGAAAACATATCTTGCCCCAAGAAGGAGTATTGTCAGAAATCAAAACATGCTGATTCGGTTAAAGGATTTTGCATACAGCAAAATTCTAAATTTAAAACATCGAATGATAACTTTGACATGAAAATCTGAGACATTATCTAACTGCTTTCATCGGAGGAATTTGAATTTAGAAACATTGCCACAAGCCTGGAAATCACATTTGTTGACAAAGTGTGGTTTGAGGTCTATAATTTAGAAGTTCAAGGTTCAGTCACGATAAACACTAACTTGCAACATATTCTATCATTAGACAAACGCTAGTAACTGATACATTGTTTAGAGTTTCATATATATATATATATATATATATATATATATATATATATATATAACAAAGGAATTGTGGTAAGGAACCAGATGGACCATAACGCACCAGAGTACTCAATACTTAGGGTAGTAGAGTTGGAAATAGGAAAAGTATGATCCCGACGGCAGAGCTCAAGCCGTTTCGACGGCTATTTCTGGACACAGCTATTTGAGTCCAGAAATAGCCGTCCAAACGGCTTGAGCTCTGCCGTCGGGGTCATATTTTTTCCTATATATATATATATATATAAGTAACGAAGGTAGCTGGTAGTAAGTCTACGTTCTCCGGCCAACGTCTAGCTTACTCAATGAATCTGGCGGATTGACTGAAGCAGTTCAGAATGCACACATTTAGTTAATAGCAGTTACGGTGGCTGCGATTTGTTAGAGATAAAAGTGAAACACTCAACTCCTGGACAGTATCGTTTCTGTGCTACATATCTTCACAAATGCAGATATTATATCGACAATGTCAGCAGATATATACGTAACCGGGCTATTACACGTCTTTAGCAGACGGTTCATGCCTTAATATAGGTCTATGCAGTGTGGGACAACCATTACCACTGGATAATGTACCCAGCAGTTCATGCCGTTCTCACGCTCTGCCTCTAATGGAAAAGAGGAAGATTCCTATCGTGCACTAAAACACGTGGTTTGGTGGTTGAATACAAACAAAGGAATTCGCGCCAAACAAAGAACTCGACAAGCTACACATATATACGCATACATACACATAACGAGTTATTGCATATATACATACACACATCTCTCTCTCTCTCTCTCTCTCTCTCTCTCTCTCTCTCTATGTATATATATATATATATATTTATATATATATATATATAGTAGAATAATCGAGTATCGAAAAATCGGCGCACGAGTTCACGATAAACAAAATTCGAGATGAGCGGCAGAGGGCTCTATAATTCAAATAAATCAGAGCTATAACTATCGTTAAAAAACCGTCACACGTAGAATATGTCTACAATCAACCAAATAACCGAAAAATTTCAATATGGAAGATTCGGGACACTCAGATAAATTATCAATAAATCAATAAATGAAATGAATGTAAAAAGCATACCCGGACCCACTAGAGAGATGGTATATCTAGCTTCTTGGGTTTCTGTAAATCCTTAAACCGTCCTCTATCAGCTCACATAAAAATATAAGACTTACAGACAACGGGGGACTGGAGTTACTTCTTCAACGAGCTTTGTCCGAACGGATGAAAAGACAAAACCCAGGCTAAAAATACGCACATGGATTTCAGCAAGGGAGATAACCTTTATATCCGCAAAAAATATTCGGAAAAGTGTGGAATAACACATATCGAATAAGAGTGCTCAATAGACATGTTAAAATAAACAGGAGCTATTCATCATTTAATAGAATCGACAAAAAATGAACAATAAAATTAACTGGTCAATAGCTAGGTCTAGAGCTAAATATAGTAGCAGTGCATTACTGGTACTTTATTTTATCGACCCCGTAAGGATAAAAGGCAAAGTTAACCTCGCGGGATTTATAATATTGCCAGAAATAATAATAGAACACACTCACTGTTTAATTTGTGTTTGTTTTCGCTTCTGTATATTTTATATCTCCATTGCTAATTTACCTGGCAATCAATGTGTATCATTGATCGAACAAATGCTTTTACATTTCGCAATATGAGTGACATAGGTATGAGTGTAAGGACAAAACAAAAAGGGACAAACTATCTCCTTGGAAGATACTTCTCTTCAACTTCACTCCTCCCTATGATACTCCACCTTTTGTTAGCTCCGTCGCCCATGTCTTCATACTATTACTTAATAGTTGTCTGATTGTTTCTGCCACCTTGAAGCCTTTTGGTATTCCAAGAATGAGGTATCATGTCGAATGCCTTCTTGTAGTAGATCCATCCCATGGCAAGAACGGCATGCCTCCTCATGCAGTTCCTTATTATCATCTTGTGAATAAGTAACTGGTATTTTGTACCTTGGGACATCCTCCGGCACATTTTCTGTTAGTCCAGCAATAAGATGTTTACGTGGAGACGATAGTTTATTTCCTCAGACGCAATAGTGTAATAGTCCTATCGTTTGTAATAACATTACCCTTGTTTCGGGCTTTCATTACCAGAACTTTGATATCTTTTGTCAACCACTCTGGTACATCACCCGACACCAACAGTCATTTAACATGGCTGCCAGTTTTGGATAGAGGGGCGTTATATTTTTGGTCCAATAAACTTGTATACCATCAGGGCCTGGTGATTTCCAATGTGTTACTTTATTGGCCTCCTTTTTAAGAGTTTTGACTGTGATTCTCAAATCAGGTTGTTGGTGTGCACATTCACTAACCACCTTTTTAACTGTCTCAATCCACACTCCCTGACTTTTACGATCAACACCCAGCTCCCATATTCCTCTCCAGAATGACTTAACCTGTTAAGCTTCAGGGATCACGTCTTTCCCTTCAATCTGTTCAAATAATATCATCTGGTTGTTGACAAACATGCAGTTCTGTCTATACTTACTAACTCTTTTCTCATATCGTTTAATCTTTGCGCCTTTTGCGACAATATGTTTCTTAACTTCCTCTGTGATAACATTTAACTCTTTTCCCTTCGTGTTGTAGTTTATTTTTAAACTATCCTTAGGGCCAGTGTTTTTTAATGTCCCATCTAGTAAAGAAACAAACTTTACAATATCTCTTCTCATTACCTTGATTTGACCATTCAGTCGTTTCTTCCAGCAAGTTTCTGATCTTTCTTGTTTGTTGTTCCCTCTCGTTTTTATACCAAGTAATTTGTGGTTGTTTTGAGGAAAGATTTCGCCTCAAGTTATGTGGCGACCCTGGTTACTTTAGATCTCGTTTTTTTTCCTCTTTTTCTGTCTACAAAACAGATTTATAGGTTTTCCACTATCATTGTTCATTTCATCTACCACTAAGTTCAGAAAATCAACAAAATCTTCCCCTAGCCTGTCAGTATTCATTTCCTTAATAGCCATATCCTGTTCCAGGTGTTATTTATTTCTGCATTCCGGTCATTGTCGGCTACGGTTGCTTCCTCAGATCTCTCAACCTATTCATTCTCATTTAGTACTGGCTCATTTGCCCGATATACTTCACTATCTATTTCCAGCTTAATCTATCTGCTCAGTTCTTCTACGTCCATCTCGCTTATCCATTGATTAATACTTATTACACGAGCCTGACTCGCTAGTTTATGTTCAATTAATTTAAATAGACCAACCTCATTCCAGATTAAGCATGCGTATCGTATAGTCTTTTTTCGATGGGATCTTTCATCAGATAATATTTGGTGAAATTTGTTTTTAATTCCTTCGTCCAGTTGCTTCTTGCCTCATTCCTTCTTCGTCTACCAACACAAACACGACATCCGCCAACAACACAAAAAACTAACACAAACAACTGAACAGATACACACACATCAGCAACTCAAAACCACAACAACTAACTTCGTGTTAGTGAGGAAGTCCAAAATTAATGACCTTCATAACACGAAGGAAGGTAATAGGTAAAAAGGTGGAGGCATTTAGCACCCGCATCTTCAAGGTATAACATACCCTTATGGTGGTGTGCATACCATTAGAGAATTACAGGACAATTAGAGACAGTTTCCCCAACGAAGTGCGAACACCCAAGGTGAAAGCCTCAAGTCAAGGTGTTGCCAAAGAAACACCACAAACCAGAAATGGATGTTGAAACACCCGATCTCCAACAGGACACGGAGAGTAAGTAACCCTTTTTTTCTCTTTTTTTCAGAGCAACATGGCGATGCATAAATGTCCGTGGCCTAGGGTCGGCCTCAAATTAAGGTCACTTGCCCAACGACCACAGGTCTTTAGAAGTTGATATCACAGTTGTCAGCGAGACCAGAATTTCGGACAAACGCTCTAGTCCCTATTCTTGAGGACTTTGAGATGTACACAGAATGGGAGACGGGTTGGCAGAGCTATTTAGAAAGGGCCTTGGTCTCGGCGTATGGACGATCTTCCTTGACCAGCACAGAGAGCTGATGATCCTTGATGTGAACAATAGTGAAGGTGGTGCTTTTAGTCTGATGGCTGTCTAGGCCCCGACTGGGGCAGGTCGGCCAGAATTCTTTAGGTGTCTGGAAGCGTTTCGAGGAACGCCTCACTTTTTATTATCAGCGGGGGACTGGTACGGCATCTTGGACGCACGCTGGAACTGTGTGGGAGTAGCCGATAGAAGTGGGATTTGCAAAAGCCCCAACAATCTGATTAGCCAGTCCCAACTGTCTGACAGGTACCAACTAGATTTCCCTAATGCGCCAGTGTGAACGAGGACAAAACACATAGAGGCATAGATCGTCCTTAGACAGTTTTCGAATCAGGTTAGTGGATAAGATTAGTAAAGGTTGTCCACAATTACATACAGACCCCAAGTTTGTGATATGCATGGGCGACCTAGAGAGATCTCGTAGACAGGGACCCGGTTATTGTAATCTTAACCTGCCATTCCCGGTGCGTAAAACCTACAGCGACAGAATTAGCAAATTAGTTAAGCAGAAGTTGACGGGAGCAATCGCCAACACCAAGAGGTGTGGCGCTCTAAAGAGAGCGATATGAATAGAATCCATAGTATTCAGCAAGATGTAGCGTTAGGAAAAAATAAAATGGAGGGTAAATTAGTAACTAAATTAGATGTAGCGATTAGGTGTGGCATTGCAACCGACGTGCTCGCTGCGGGAATGGCAGTGGACCATTTCTTCAATGCGAAAAACGAAGGAACAAAAGCTGTTCGATGGGCCTGATTGGTAGCGGTGCAGCGGGGTAATAAAACCATAATTCGGTGTTTGACGGACCGAGACGGAGGCGAGTTGAATTATTACAGTCAGATGTGTGGAGGGAGTGGTGGGTGGGAAACGCTGCCGGACTTCATTCCATACCTCACCAGCCTGCTGCGTTTCTCGACGCCCGATGCTGGGCGCTGCAAAGCCCAATGACTTCGACCGAAATTCGGGATGCCTTAGTGGGCTGCCCGAGGAACATGTCACACGGTTCGGATTGTCATCACTACGAGTTTAGGTCGACTTGTTCTACGATCTTCTCCAATCACTCTAATGAAACTGGTAGGAAAATGGGAGTATTTCTTGCTCTGTTAGCCGGGGTGTAGTGACGCTGGTGAGGAAAGACGAAAACGAGAGGGATACTTTAGATAATTTCAGGACCATAAATCTGCTCAAACACAGTTTAAGATTTTGGCCAAGGTGTTAGCGAAGAGGATAGCGCAACCTTGTGGAACTCCGACCTGATCCATACACGACTAACACATACAATACATCATAGAGAGAGTAGGATATAAACCTGGCTTCGGTGATCAATCGAAAGGTTACGATGACGTCAACCATCGATACCTGAAGGCTCTCCTCAAGGCAGATGGTTTCGGTCCCGTCTTCAGGGGCTTGATTGCTGCAATAAACAGCGGCATCTGCTCGCAGGTCCAAGTTAATGGCCACCGTTTGGAAGCGTTTAAGATATGCCGATCTGTACGTATTGATCCTCGAAGCTTTACTGCGGAAGCAGGAGCTGTTTGAGAGCATCCTGCTCAAACCAGCAGGCGGAAAGGCTGTGTCGGCTTGAGCAGACATCACCGTAATGGTGTCAGGGACCTCGAAATTCTAAATGGTCGGAACCTTATTGGAGGAATATGAAAGGTTGAGGAGAACGAAACTTAACCGGAAAAAGTCGCTTAACCGGGAAAAGCCTGCATATCGGCACTTGGAGAAGCAGGTATATGCCGTTGAATAGCGTTTTAGGGCGCTAGACAGGTGAACCTGTATATATCCTCGGAGTTTTTATCGAGCCAGACCTCGATGTGTTTAAGGATTTCCCCCGTTTGCGCCACACCATTCTGGAGCGGCTCCTCTTCAACCTCTTGTGGATGTGACATATTCCATTGGCGAGCCGCTCTATCTGCTGCCAATACCCTCTTTCCTTAGGGTTGGGCATGCATTGGCTAATGATACGCGAACATGCGCTGATTCGGTGGCATATTCAGGTATTCTGCCTACATTTTGAACAGGGGATGTCACCATGTGTGAGACGGGTTTTTCCGCAGCTTGTCTCTTTGACTTAGCAGCAGTCCTGTGTCAAGAAGCGACATTCAGTGGGTCCCTGGCAACTGGAATGGTGCCAGGCACTCACTTCCCTCTACCAGGCGTGCATTGCGGTCAGTGTTATTTCCACTCTAGAGATCTGTATAGGATTAATTGTGGGCAAGTGCGACGACGTACACGGAGAAGCTCTGGGCGTCAATGAAGTCGGACTGACCAGTATGTTCCGGAAGAATTTCCTCCCCGGAACAAAGGATTCCTTCCAGAAATCCCTCACTTAACTGTACTACAGGCGATCAATGCCGGTTTGAGATACACTCTACAGATACTGAAGGTCTGTTAGACAGACCTTCCCGGGTTGCACGCAGAAAGACAAAACCGTTCTGCACGCACTGCTCCATTGAATGTGCTTAGCAAACTTGTGGATATTTGTCGAACAACAGCTGTGACGTGTATCACGGATCCGGCTAACGACCGAGTCTTCAGTGAAGATCGACCCACGGCCTTTTTGGGGCCGGGTAGGGCAGGTAATTTTCCTCTGTTGGTGGCGTTAGCGAAAGAGGTCGTATGGTGGACCAGGTTAAAAGGAATGAAGTCATACACTTTCCTCTACTACAAATCTCTCATAAACCTTTTGACTTGGAAAAGAATTTAGGGTGGAGAGAGAAGTGTTTCCCCGTATACAATTGCTAAAAGGTGGATGAATATCTCGAGAATGCACTGTGTGAACGGTACTAATTGGAACACGCGCCTGTAGGCTAGTTCATTCGAGGGTGAGAGGGGTCCCCATCCTGGTTCACCTCGAAGCGTCGTTTTGTTCAGGTTTGGTTGGGTACGTCATTCCACCAAGGGTGGTAATCCTCCCTAATGGGTAATTTTTTTGTTGCGATTTTCCTGTTATTTTGTTATTGTTATTCATATATTTATCTTTATATATGTAAACCAATACTGTCCTTGTCTGTTGAATTATCCCTTATATGTCGACCCTTGTAGCCAATAAAGAAATTATTATCATTATCATTATTATTATTATTGTTGTTGATGTTTTTGTTCTTGTTTTACCAGATATCATCGCAATCCTTCCGCATTGAATTTTTATTTTTCAGCTTCAGATATTTATCATTGATTTAAGATAAATTAGATTCATTTCCCTGCACATAATTACGAAGTAAATAATAAAAATAACATGATTATGTCTTAATTAGGGTCTGATTGTGATGTAAACACTGTCGAATCTGAATTTCTATAAAATATTCGATTGAATTTCACTGCATTTCAATATCAGAGGAAAATTAGAGAATGAATAAATAAAATCCATAAGCATATATAAATACATACATACACACACACTCATATAATTATAGAAGCTGGATTCTTACAGAATTCCAGTAATAATCAGGAGCTGATTATACAAAATGATTGCCGGTCCAGCAAAAATTAAGAGTTATGATTGGTGCTCTAAAATAGCGATGTATATATGAATGTATGTATAGTATATTTGCCTTATACCGTATGTTATAATTTTAAAAAATTTAGAAGACCATACGGTATCAGATTTAAAGTAGTTACTCAGTCACTTACTTAGGTTCGGCGAAAGATGGAAGAGAGGTTGACAGTGTGGTTCACACTGGTTGGCGTACATCAGAACCACGCACTCCGCAGCTTCCACCGAAAGTTATAGAAGCTGGATTCTTAACATACGGTATATTGCCAAATATACTATACATATATTCATATATATATATATATATATATATATATATATATATATATATATATATATATATATATATATGTATATATTCATATATATATATATATATATATATATATATATATATATATATATGAAAGACGTAAAATAAGAAAATTTTAAAAATTAAAAATTAACTTATATATATATATATATATATAAATATATATATATATATTTATTTATTAAATTAACAGATTAAAGTTTAAGCAAACAATCGCTGCTTTCACCCTTGACGGGATCTTCTGAAACATATATATATATATATATATATATATATATATATATATATATATATATATATATATATATATATATATATATATATTTATTTACGTAGACTACGCAGCATATGAGCATAAACGCACCTGTACCGTGTCGCATTTGTGACAGAGCCGTTATATGTAAAATAAATCAAAGAACGGCTACATACTCATACCATTTTTATTTGCAGACAATGTGTCATCCATACCATTGGGCAGGAATCATCAGAACTTTATGAACAAAAATACAGTGCTGAGTATAAGCTCTCCCGAGCTTAGTCACATGAACATTAGAAATACAATAGAGGGCAACAAGAGGGAGATGGTGAATGGCGAGTATGGAGAGAGGGCATAGTAGGGTTGTTATTCAGCACTACAGCTATATGGCCAATGGTACAGCAGATATGTTCACATGATGCAGAAGCACGTATAGGCACATAAATGCAAAAAGTATAAACAATAGTTAATTTTTGATTTTTTTTATGTCTATATTCAGCCTGTATTGCATGTTACTATATGTGATGTTATGTTTTGGTAATAGTATATATCCGAATGGATTACACTTTACGGATGATCTAAATATGTTGTAAACTCTGGACAGAATTACTATCTGTGGATAATCGACTATATTTATAACTCCAAGACAATCGAGGCATTTGAAACCGATTGGACTGACCTCTACGGTAGATACACATATGTAGTGATTCCTCGCCCGATGTGTATTTTTTCAGGAACTAAACCATTTTTGTTATGTATATTTGCTTTAGCATTATCATGCATTAACCCCGCTTTGCTTGTGTTTGGCTTGTATTTATGTGGTACATGTACATATACAGGTTTAGCACCCATGGTCCACATAATTCCGTAACCTACTAGTATACCTTGATTATGTATACTATGGAGAGGAATAAAATCGCATTTGGGCTTTCTGAAGATACCTTGGGAGCCTTTTAGTATTTCTATAACTTTAAGTTATGGAGAGCTAAATCATCTGTTATATATAGTGACCAAGGCATAGCTTCCTGTTTTGTGTGCTTTAAAACATATTGTTTTTTGTTTTTTTATTTTTTTTATTTTTTTATTTTTTTGTTTTTATGTTTTTATTTTTTTATTTTTTTTTTTTTATTTTTATTTATTTTTTTTTTTTTTATTTATTTTTTTTTTTTTTATTTTTTTTTTATTTTTTTTTTTTATCATTTTATATTATTATTTTCCTTTTACTTTTTATTATATGTTTTAACTAGTGTTTATAATTTTTGCATTTATGTGCCCTCACGTGCTTCTGCATCTTGTAAAAATAGCTGCCTGTACCATTGCATTTAGCTGTAGTGCTGAATAACAACTCCACTATGCACTCTCTCCATACTCGCCATTCACCATCTCCCTCGTGTTGCCCTCTATTTTATTTATAATGCTCATGTGATTAAGCTCGGTAGAGCTTATACCCAGCACTGTATTTTTGTTTATAAAGCTCTGATGATTCCTGCCCAATGGTATGGATGAAACATTGTCTGCAAATAAAAATGGTATGAGTATGTAGGCGTTCTTTGATTTATTTTACATATAACGGCTCTATTCTCGTACATTGAGCTTATACAATACTGTCACAAATGCGACACGGTACAGGTGCGTTTATGCTCATATGCTGCGTAGTCTACGCAAATATATATATATATATATATTTATATATATATATATATATATATATATATATATATATATATATATATATATATATCATTAATATTAATAAATGGAAACTTTCCTGGAGTATAATATCAATGATATTAATAAATGGAAACTATATTTATATAACCATATTTATTTTATTATATATATTTCAAAGGTACCAAAAAAAATGTTTGTACGCCCTCATCTGATAAAATACAAAATTTGTTTTATAAATAGTGACATACACGATAAACGAGACCTTATCGGTTCAGGTTCCATAAAGTCTGGTTTATCGGGTATGTCAGTATTTATAAAACAAATTTTGTATTTTATCTGATGAGAGTGTACCAAAGTTGTTTTGGTTCCCTTGAAATATATATAATAAAATAAATATGGTTTTATGAATTTAGTTTCCATTTATTAATATCATTGATATTATACTCCAGGAAACGAGTAGAGTGCTTAGAATCTGTTATAATAAATAAATTAGATGAATAATCAGCAAATTAAATACAACTATGCTTATATATATATATATATATATATGAAATATAAGAATCAAAGAACTGTTCAAAACATATAATGTTTTGAACAGTTCTTTGATTCTTATATTTCATATAACTGCTCTGTAAATCATCTGATGTTTTTACATTGAGCTACTTAACTTACTGGTAATAAGGTAGTAATACAATACTGCCTACCACTATTTAGGGTGTGTGTAAAATACTTACAACTGCTTAAGGTTTTGTATTTACATAACCATAACTAGTATAACTAATACTATATATATATATATATTTATATATATATATTGGTCTTTTACGCTTTTACCTGCTCCAGCGATCCGACTGAGGCCATGCTGGGGCACCGTCCTTGTTGCTACACATTTTATCTCCAGCCTGCATTGGTTGGCCACTTGTGCAAGAGGGGGTTCATTGCTTCTGCCCTTAGGTTACACCTCGTGCCGTGTTGAGGGCTCATCCGGGATCATGGATAGCAAGATGTCGAGATGTTTCCTGAAAGCATGCACATCCACACGATGCAGATCTCTCAGATCCCTCGGCAGCTTGTTGAAGTGTTAAGGGCCCATGAACCCCAGGCTATTGCAATATCTGCTCCCAATGCCAAAGCCTGGTTCTAGTCCCTCCAGGATTTTCCACATGTAGATCACTGCGTATCTCTCTCGTCTTCGTTCCGAGGTGTAGAGGTTCAGTTCTTTTAGCCTCTCCCAGTAGCTTATCTCCTTCATCGTCGCAATCCTCTTGGTGTAGCGTCACTGGATTGCCTCAAGATCCGTGGTTAGTTTGCCACTATGGGGTGACCACAACTGGGAGCAATAGTCCATGTGGCTTAGGACAAATGTCCTCCATAGTGTCAACATGGTGTCTCGGTCTCTTGTCTGGAAAGTCCTCAAGATCCAGTCAATGAGTCGTCTGCACATTGTCGCCACTTTCATGATGTGTGAGGAAAAAGATACATCGTCGCTCATGTCCATACCCAGGTCTAGTACCGATTTCGACACGGGAATATCGGGCCCTCCAGGACCGGTATAACTGTGTTGTACTGTATTTGGGTTTGCAAGTTTGTCTTGTAGGGCTTGGAATTTGCCAGCATTAAACTGCATGTTGTTGTCTTCCGCCCATTTGTATATGGCATCCTGATCTTGTTGTAAAAGGGCAGCGTCAGCCGGGTTTTTGATTGCCTGTGTTACCGTAGTGTCATCAGCATAGCTAGTGAAGGATGTTGTATGTACTACAATAAAAGCAGGTGCATAGATCCGACATAAAATTAAGAATATCAAAATACAACTCCCATATACATTTTGATAAAAAGTTCGAATTTCAGCTAAACTCCAGAGTCCTCTCATGTTTTAAATTCGGACGTCTTTACTGTACCTTCTGTGATTCTTCGTGGCTGCATGTACCGTAAGTGCAAGAAGGAGGACTTATACCCAATCCAATCTTTATAGACCTCCTACTTTGCTCGGATAGCATCTTTGACTTCATGATTGAACCAATGAGTCCTCCTTCCATCCGGCACCACATCAAGCCTCTTTCACACGGCGCATTCCACAGCTGAAACAGAAACTGCTGAGCTCAAATGTTTATTCACTATGCCTCAACGCCGGCATTTTGCTCAGGAAGTTCTCTGAATCTGGATGCAATCGTATTTGCGTATATTGTCATAACTTACATATCCACTAGGGCTACTTATTTTATCCTTATCCCTGGACCTGTCAGTTTTGTGGACTTGCATGGCTTTAAGTAGTCGCAGGTTGCATACAGATGACAAGATGGTGATCACGTTTCAGCTCGGCCCCTCTTTTAAAACGAACATCCAGCATAGAATCGATGAGCTGAAGACATGAATACAATCAATTATGTATCTCTATCCATGATTCCTCTTATACAATATGTTTGTGGACGTCTCTGTGCTGGAAGAAGGTGCTCGTAATAGAGAGTCGATTGATAGACAGACGTCTCATAAGGCCTCTCCATGTGTATTTGTATCGGCGATGCAGTTCCTTCCACACACTTCTTTCCCTGTCAGGTTGTCAGTGTTAACATGAGCATTGAAGAATCCCATCAGAATGTGACTCAATCTTCACTTCATCTAATGCTGCAGTGACTTCATCAAGGATGGATCTGTATTTGGACCCATTGTTTGGTGCATAAGCCAGCACCACCGACAGAGACATATCATTCAACCCACGTTTCATGAGGCAAATCGTATGTATTTTTCATGTGTAAGTGTGTGTATTCACTGGTAAATGCGTATGTATGTCCGACTGTGTGTAGAAAATATAAATAAGCCGAATCAATCGTAGGTAACTTTTCTAAAGGTATCGACAATATAGTCACTTAACAAATACTTAAATTACTCCGCTATAAATATCTAATATAAATAAATAAACATCATAGTTGCAAACATCAAAGTATGCTGATTAATATAAATGTTTAATTGTCAAAATGTGTAATACTGGGAGAAGGATTTGTTTCCCAGCTAGAATTACCTTTTATATACTTGACATGTTCTAAGATTTCGAAAACGGACTTTTGACACAATGCTTTGTGGAATAGGAATATAATATGGAGTGAGACTAGGGACTATATTGATTTTACGGACAATGATTTTACAATTCAAATTATGTCTCAATAGATATTGCAATAAGGTAACCAATTTAGACTGTAAAAACATGATATAACGATAAGTTTATTACTTATCGTGTAATTCGTAACTTTAAATTCATCTCCAAATAATATTATGTGTGATATATCAACGTCCAGACAGCCCCCCCCCCCCCAACGAAGATAAATAATACTTCCATATACTTGATTAATCGATGAAACAATAAATTTGTAGCTGCATCACCATAAATGCAGCGTATATAGTTGTTATTGTAATTGTTTTTTTAGCGTCTAGGTCAACCATGATTATACAAACATATGATCAAACGCGTTAGTGCAGTGACCCTAATTAATAAATCTCATTTAGATAGCAACTAATATACTTGTGGGGCAAATTGATTATCTATGCAATCGATCAACTTGCAAGTTATTATTTAAGTTTAGAGATGTAGTGGTTGACATTAAGCATTCGAATTTATGAATCTGCGAGTTTTATAATAAAAATCTGGGACAAGTTACAGTGGGATTTTGACATATATGTTAGGCTATGTTACGTTCAAAGACCCCTTTCCTTTGCTAGTTGTGTTAATCTCAGTTAGTCTGTATTAAACATTTACAAACAATATGCTAACAGTGTTAAGAGTATATTTATTTTTTATCATTGACAACAGACAACAATATTCTATTTGGAATTAGAACAACGTTTGTTTCTAATTCTGTCAGGGGTTCTGACTTAAGTTTAATGTATCTATTTCAACAATGGTTGGGGGGGGATTTGCATTGATTAACCCGTACTTATGTAAGGTTGTCTTCTTCTCGCATCTCCTTCTGTAAATAATATCTGAGGGGATATGTGATTTGTTTTAAACTCATAACAATGCAGAGTTAAAATGAAATGTAATAGTTATAATAGAGAGGGTGGAGATTGGTTCATAAATATGGTACATGCAATTGTTCGGGTGGTATTTGTTCCGGCGCTTTAACCACTGATTTCAAATTCATCTGAGGTCAACATATAGATTGAAACATATTTGGTATGACATACGTCCAGACAGGTATACAAACACAATTGTTCGATGCCACGTCGTATATGTTACAAATCTTTGTAGTTTGCGCTCCCAACGACACTTTTGCTTTAGGTTTGAAAGTGATCTCCAAAATGGAATAGGGAATAATTACTTCGGAACGTTCTTCATAATAGCTATGTTAAATTAGTTTCGGCATGGGGCTAATTAAAAGAAACCTTGTAGTGGGAAATATACACGGTAATGAGAAAAGGGATGAATTAAATTAAATCTGATAAACAATGTATATAAATATATATGATGCATCTGTGAGTATTGTTCCTATATACTTGTGAAAGAGTCACAGTTGTTTAAATGTAAAATGGTTCAATACATGGCACTATATAGTGTGGTTCTTCATCTTTGCTTCTCTACACTATAGTCTTTATTTATTCCATTTAGTGTAAATGATATTGAAATACCAGATTCCAAGAGATTGATTTACCATTTACATGAAGTATATTGCTGATCATTCAGCCTCGAAAGAGAGATGACAGAGAGTTTACATATTTATATTCTTCAGGAACGCACGAATACACTCACCTGTGCACACAATAACAATCACACATACATATTCATATATACGTATGCATGTATATCTGTATATATATAAAATTAAGTATGTGTGGGTGTGTGTGTGTGTTTGTGTGTCTGTTTATTACTTATAGGGGCCTACATCTTACGACCGATTTTAATGTAACTTTACAGGCTCATAGATTCGTCATCGGGGAGTGTTTGCTATATGTTAGCGTATCGTTCTTTTTATTCTGGGGTCATTCTGCAGATAAAATCGATAGGGGGGGGGTCACCTTTTTTTAGGTATCCAAAAATAAGATGTTTGGCTCTAGCTCCCACATTTTGCCATCGATTTCGTTCAGATTTAAAAGCAAAATAGAATTTATCTTTGCACATACTGTAATGCCTTTTTATTTTGTATTTGTTGTTTAGGGAGGGCATGGCAGCCGCTTAAATATTCAAAAATACAACTTTTAGACTCAAATTTCCACTTTTTCGACTCTAGCTCCCACATTAATCAACCTACTTTGTTGAAATTTTACACTACGCTAGATCTGATTACTTCACGATTTAAAGTGGCTTCACGTTTTGGATTTTTTGTTTAGGAACGGCGTGACAGTAGCTTAAATATTCGAAAATACCACCTTTTCGCTCAAATTACCGCCTTTTCGGCTCTCGCTCCCACATTTTTCAACCGATTTCGTTCAAATTCGAGACTTGGGCTCCACCTCAGACATAAATCAATTTATTTGCTTCAACCTTTATACTACGATGGAATCTATCATTGCACATTTTATAGTAGCATTACACTTAGCATGTTTTGTTCAGGGACGGCGACCTGTCATTAGCTCCCACATTTTTCAACCGATTTCATTGAAATTCGAAACTTCGGCTCCACGTCACACATAAATCAATTTATTTTGTTCAACTTTTAAACTACGATAGAACCTATCATTGCACATCTTATAGTAGCTTTACACTTTGCATTTTTGGTCAGGGACGGCGTGGCAGCCGTTTAACTCTTCAAAATACGATTTTTTCCACCTCCCACATATTCCATACGATTTCACGCAACATTTCGCCATTTGCGACACCTTTTTCAAGAAACTCGCAGTCGCTGAGATCAACATATATATATATATATATATATATATATATATATATATATAGGTATATATATATATATATATATATAGGTATATATATATACATATATATATATAGGAAAGAACGATCGACTTTCGTCAAATCGGACCGAGGGAACAATGTTTCCGTTGGTCTTTACAATTGCTAATACTATGTAACTCCAGGTAGATGGAGCAAAGTGAAATAAAGTGTCTTGCTCAAGGACATAACGCATCACCTGGTCCAGGAATCAAACTCACAAACTTACGATTGCGAATCCAATTCTCTAACCACTCAGCCACACGCCTTCACATATATATATATATATATATATATATATATATATATATATATATATATATATATATATATATATATATATATATATATATATATATATATATATATATATATATATATATATATATATATATATATATATATATATATATATATATATATATATATATATATATATATATATATTTATTTATTTATTTATTAAAATAACATATTAAAGTTTAAGCCCTCTTTGGATTTTAGTCTTCAAATTTATTATTATTACTATATATATATATAATATAAGATCAAAAGATGGTTAAAGGAGTTCCATATATTTTATTATGCGCATTTCAAAAACAAACATCATCAAGCAATAATATTTGTGTTTTCATCAGATAAAACAGGAGAACATGATAGGAAGGCTAAAAAACACTAAATCAAGAAACTATTATTCCTATTATTCCTATCGCAAACAACTTCTCCAATCCAATTCCTTCTATAGATAACACTAGATCACTCATTAATAATCTCTCTAATTGCAACTGCCGCATTAAAAATAAATGTCCTCTCAACAACCATTGCCTCGATAAAAACTTAATTTATGAATGTAAAATTATAACTAGCACCAATTCCTTCACCTATTTTGGCTCCACTTCCACCTCTTTTAAAGCTCGTCTCTATAATCATCATTCATCTTTCAAATACAAACTTAAAAGAACTAACACTGCTCTCTCAGAACTCATATGGTCCTTAAAAGACAAAAACATTAAATATACCATCATTTGGAAGAAGATTTCTTCTGCATCCTCATACTTGAACAGCTCTCTATCTAAAATCTGTAATCTCTGCCTAAATGAAAAATTTACCATTATCTCTAACCTAGATTCTATAATAAATAGACGCTCAGATTTGTTTTCTATCTGCCTGCATAAATTCCATAGAACTTTTCACAAAGTATACAGTTAATATTCAATTCTTTATCAATTTAGAATCTTTTCTCAAAGGCACATATACATACACCTCTTTAAAATATACCCATCTACCTTACTTTAAAGGGCATTATACACTCTATAATACTCGTTTACTCATTACCCTCATTCTATCTTCTCGTAAAATAATAACATTTGTTTTTGACTTTTTGAATATTCATCCGCAATCATTATTATTTTTTCTCTCTATCATAAATCTTTTTAATCTCAATTTCATCCTTAATTTATTATTATTTTTTTTCTCCCCATCAACGAACTTATTATTCGCACATATTATCAATTCAATATACAAACTTTAACTTCACATTATTTTTCTCAAATCCTTCTACACACAAACCTTAACAATTTTTCTCTTCGCTAATTTTGAAATTGCCAAAATACATACATTTCTTCTTTTGACGTTAGAATATTCACCCACAATTATTATTTTTTTCTCTCTATCTTCATACATAATTTCCCTTCGTTAATTTTCAAATTCCTTTAATTTATACATTATCTTACAACGGTTCCCAACCTCTCTATATTAAAACAATATATCTTTTTCTCAGTTATAAAAACTATCTCTTTCTCTCTATCACCCATCTCTCCCTCTCCACCTTCACTCTCATCTCCTCCCTCTTTTTTTCATCCTTTCCACCCCCCCTCCCTAAATAAAATATTTTTTCCTCGCACATATCCTCCCTTCGTTAATTTTCAAAATTTTTAATTTATACAGTATCTTCCAACGGTTTTCAACCCCTCTATGTAAAAAATATATCTCCTCTCAGTTATAAAAACTATCTCTTTCTCTCTATCACCCATCTCTCCCTCTCATCTCCTTCCCTTTTCATCCCCCCCCCTCTCTAAATAAAATATTTTTCCCAATATCACACATCAATCTAAAACCACTTTTCATATGTTGATTTAAAACTGCACTATCCACAAGTGTTTTTTAGCCTTCATATCATGTTCTCCTGTTTTATCTGATGAAAACACAAATATTATTGCTTGATGATGTTTGTTTTTGAAATGCGCATAATAAAATATATGGAACTCCTTTAACCATCTTTTGATCTTATATTATGCATACTCCAGTCCCACAAACTGTAGAGTGCTTCTTATCCGATATCTGCATTGCTTTATTGTACTACAATAAAACTCACCTCCTACATATATATATATATATATATATATATATATATATATATATATATAAATATATGAAAGACGTAAAATAAGAAAATTAAAAAAATTAAAAATTAACTGACTTACTAAAATGTTCACTCCAACTAATTAGTTTCTGTAAGGGAATAAATATAGTTACTTAACGTAACTAGAGAATTCCTTACGTCATCTGGGAGTCTATTCTCAGCTAAGTTTTAATTGAGGTTTAATTTTTAAAATTTTCTTATTTTACGTCTTTCATATAATTGTTCTGCATCCCCCTGCATAGAACCACAAAGGTACTAAGACATAACATATATATTTGCTAGCATGTGTATACATCTGTATACATATATTGGTAGATATACTAATTCTCTATATTTATCTCCAAATTATTTGTTGAGTAAAACTTGCCAAAATTGACTGCTATGGTTCATGATAGTAGTAGTAGGCTCATGTCATAATACCACTCCACTACTCACTGATTAACCTCAGTATCACGTGATTGATTCTTTAGAATTTGCCACTAACCAAGTAGGCAGTGAATTTTTTCAGTGCTCTGGAATTTAGTCCCCGCTAGCTTTATTCCATCCACTGAATTATTATTTTTATGTGGGTTCCTAGTGTCCGCGCATTGCCTTGGAACTTAGCTGAGAATAGACCCCCTGATGACGTAAGTAATTCTCTATTGTTACGTTACGTAACTATATTTATTCCCTTACAGAAACTAATAAGTTGGAGTGAAAATTTTAGTAAGTTAATTTTAAATTTTTAAAATTTTCTTATTTTACGTCTTTCATATAATTGTTCTGCATCCCCCTGCATAGAACCACAAAGGTAGTAAGACATATCATAAATATTTGCTATCATGGGTGTACATCTGTACACATATGTTGGTAGATGTACTAATTCTCTATATGTATCTCCAAATTATTTGTTGAGTAAAACTTGCCAAAATTTACTGCTATGGTTCATGGTAGTAGTAGTAGTCTCTTGTCATAATACCACCCCACTCCTCACTGATTAACCTCAGTATCACGTGATTGATTCTTTAGAATTTGCTACTGACCAAGTAGGCAGTGAATTTTTTCAGTGCTCTGGAATTTAGTCCCCGCTAGCTTTATTCCATTCCACTGAATTATTATTTTTATATGGGTTCCTAGTGTCCGCGCATTGCCTGGGAACTTAGCTGAGAATAGACTCCCTGATGACGTAAAGAATTCTCTCTAGTTACGTTACGTAACTATATTTATACCCTTACAGAAACTAATTGGTTGGAGTGAAAATTTTAGTAAGTTAATTTTTAATTTTTTAAATTTTCTTATTCTTTCATATAATTGTTCTGCATCCTCCTGCATAGAATCACAAAGGTACTAAGACATAACATATATATTTGCTAGCATGCGTATACATCTGTATACATATGTTGGTAGATATACTAATTATCTCTATATATATAAATATATATATATATACATATATGTATATATATATATATATATATATATATATATATATATATATATATATATATATATATATATATATATATATATATATATATATATATATATATATAAATATATACACATAAATACATATATGTATATATATATATATATAAACGGAAACAATGAAACGAAATTTCATTTCCCGCTCTTAATACGGCTGTTACTTAAATATAAGTATGTACACGTACATACATATATGTATACAGACGTACAGTAGTATGTATATATACATACATGCACACATATATATATATATGTACGTATGGATCCACAGAACATTTATTATAATGTTTGGTTTGTTTGTAAACAAACATCCCGTTTTAAGGCGTAGTGTCTAGCAACCATCGTTGCTCCTTTGTTGAACACTCACAAAGGAACGCTGTACTAGTTTCAAGCTTATTAGCTATCGTCAGCAACGTATACCGTCATGCCAGATTGTTGAACGTATATATTTACATTATTAACGGCTGAGTAGCCCAATTTTCATATCGAGTGGGTTAATCGCTCGGGTGCACCGAAAACGATAAACAGAAAAAATGAAACGAAATTTCATTTCCCACTCTTAGTAAGGCTGTTACTTAAATATAATTATGTTCACGTACACACATATATGTATACAGACGTACAGTAGCATGTATATATATATATATATATATATATATATATATATATATATATATATATATATATATATATATATATATATATATATATATATATATATATATACATGGACACATATATATATGTACGTATGGATCCGCCGAACATTTATTATAATGCTCGGTGTGTTTCATTTTTTCCGTTTATCGTTTCATTTCCGTTTATCGTTGCATTTTTTCTGTTTATCGTTTTCGGTGCACCCGGCCGATTAACCCACTCGATATGCAAATTGAGCTACTCAGACGTTAATATGCATAAGGTAAGTATATACGTTCAACAATCTGGCAGGAAGGTATATGTTGCTGAGGATAGCTAATAAGCTTGAAACTAGTACAGCGTTCCTTTGTCAGTGTTGAACAAACGAGCAACGATGGTTGCTAGACACTACGGCTTAATACGGGATGTTTGTTTACAAACACACCGAGCATTATAATAAATGTTCGGTGGATCCATACGTACATATATATATACGTGTGCAAGTATGTATATATATATATATATATACATACTACTGTACGTCTGTATACATATATGTATGTACGTGTACATACTTATATATATATATATATATATACATAAATAGATATAGATATATAGATATATATCATCGACAAGAGGACGACCGACCATCTAGCATCTTCTAGTTTAGTCGGTCGCCCTCAAGTCAAAGTAGAAGATGCTATATGTTCGGTCGTCCCCTTGTCTATGATTTTCAGCCCCATGGATTTTATCTGTTATATTTCTTTGTTATATTTCGAATACCTGATGATATCAACGGATTCATACGGAACATGGTCAATGAAATGATCTTAGTACAATAAATCTTTCAAGGATTTACACAAGTCCAGCCTCCTGTTATTTTATTATAATAATTAACCCCGTACTCGCACCACCAACTACACAAAAGTCGACGGGCGAGCTGCATTGCGTTGAGTAGTCGCCATAATATTACATCGAGATTGACCATACGGAATGACCAATTCTATCCAGTGGTGAACCAACAAACTAATATATATATATATATATATATATATATATATATATATATATATATATATATATATATATATATATATATATATATAGCCACAGCATAGTCATCAATGTTCCCTCACCCAATGATCTCAAATTAAGACCTATAATAGCAGGCCCCGCTTGCGAAACCCATCGCCTTAGCAACTTCATTGATACCCTTCTCAAGCCTTTTCTCAAACACATCACAAGCTATATAAGGGACGACCTAGATATGTTCAATCACCTCCCTAATATGCCCCTTTCTGAACAAACCCTACTAGTGACGTTCGATGTAGTCAACCTATACTCCAATATCCACCACAACCTAGGAATAGAAGCTATCCAATTCTGGCTGGATAATTACCACAATGAACTCCCACCACGCATCAAAAAATAATTCGTGATAGAGGGACTCAAATTTATCTTGGAGAATAATTACTTCGTTTTCAATAACAAATTCTACAGGCAGAAATCTGGGACCCCTATGGGAACGAAAACGGCCCCCACTTATGCCAACCCAGTCATGGGATACCTGGAAATCACCCTCTACACTAAAGTCCTAAACGGATTTGGAAACACTCTCCACTTACACATAGAAAGGAACTGGAAGCGATATCTAGATGATTTCTTCATCCTTTGGCACGAAAACATCGAGAAACTTAAAGAATTTCACACGCTTATAAATGGTCTCAACACGAATATTAACTCTACGATGGAATACAGCCATCAACAACTCCCCTTCCTCGACACCCTCATTAAGATCCATAACAAAAAAATAGAAACAGACATATACTACAAGTCCACAGACTCCAAGCAATATCTTCCAACTCTTGCCACCCTAGACACGTTAAAATTAATATTCCCTACAACTTAGCCAAGAGAATCTGTACTATAGTATCCAATAAAAACACCCAGGTGTACTTACGGCTACAAGAACTAAAGGACACACTCATAGGCAGAGACTACTCTGCATCACTAATTGACAATGGAATCCAACGTGCCCTAAAACTCAGTACCCAGGACCTTAGACACCCTAAAGTAAATCAACCGAAACTAAAAGCTCTTCCATACATCTCCACACACAACCCCTTCAACAATGAGGCCTTTGACACCATCCTCCCGAACATCCCTGTGTTGAAAAAGGACCATAGAATGAACCAAATCCTACGAACACACGATATCATAAAGAGCAAAAGACAATCTACAACTCGTAGCATAGGTGAAAGGATAGACCAACACTGGGGGAAACTAAAAGGACGAAAAAACGGTTCAGTACTATACGAACATGCCAGACAACAACACGACGGTAACATAGACAACATAGAAATTAGAATAATATTTAAACATAGAAATGACCCAGCAGATGGGCAAATCAGCGAGGCCAGCGAAATAGAACTTAGAAGGCCAAGGCTAAACAGAAAAAATGAATGGAATAACAACAACACCCAAACAAACAAATACTGACCTAAGAGAAATATAAATAAATTAATAAATGCATACACAAGCACAATAACAACAAACACATATAAACACACGCTAGTAAATTAAGATAGAATACAATAACCAATACACAGTCACCCCAACACGAACACACATCAAACACTATACACACACGCAAATGCATGCACACAGAAGACAAATAAATAAATAAATAAATAAATAAATAAACAGACTAAATAAAGATGGCGTAGGCATACAATAGAACAGGAGGAAAACATAATAGCACCACTGACGATGTTGCAGATGTGCAACGAAAGAATTTTGTTAGACTATATATATGTGTCTGTGTCTATATTGTATCTGTATTTTTGACCATTGGGCAGTCAATGGTAACATTGAGGACCGAATAAATTCAATTAACCGATATAAAAGACACAGAAGCGAAAACCAACCAAACAGTGAGTGTGTTCTGTTATTAAATCTGGCAATATTATTACACAAGTATGACCCTCCCCAAGTATAACAATATTTGTTTCGACACACGATTTCATATCAAAAACCTCGCAAAACTATATATATATATATATATATATATATGCGCATATGCAGATGAATGTGTTTAATATTTCGATCATATGTGTATGTATACGAAAGAAATACGAGTAGACGAAAACAGAGAGAAGTGAATAGTGTAGGTATCAGAATAGAAACTATACTACATAAAAAACGAAGGAATGAAAAAAGATCACGTTAAATAATTGTTTCTACTTTAGGCACAAGGCCACCAATTACCCAGTGCATTACTGGTACTTTATTTTATCGACCCCGTAAGGATGAAAGGCAAAGTCAACCTCAGCGGGATTTGAACACAGATCGTAAAGGGACGTAACTATGCTGGAAAGCATGGCGTCCGAACCTCTACCGATACTGCCAATACACCGGCCTCAAGATCACGTTAAATAATGAATCGGACATTGTATCCATTTCCTACTGCAGGCTTCAGCCTATTTTAAATTAATATGAAAAAATAAACAAGTCAACTTTAACTCATACCCACCTACAGATACACACATAAAATGACAGTAATCTACACACACACACACACACACACACACACACACACACACACACACACACACACATATATATATATATCTATATATATAAAACTGTGGTTGTCTGTCTGTCTATCGATTTTTGGCACACATCTCCTCTTAGAATCTCTCACGGAATTGCACCGAAATTGCTATACTTGTACATTGAGCCCTAACGAAGACATCGGAAAAAAAAAATTTCAAATTGACCCACCCTATGTGACGAAATCGAATATAATGTATCGATTTTTGAGCGTAAGTGATCAGTTATTTCACTTTGTTCTGTTTACATTGAGCGTCTTACGTAAAAAATTACGCTGGCTTTCTCAGCGTTTAAAATGACATTAACACAATACATTCCATTTAAAAGCATTTTAAAACAATATTTTTACTTGAAAACAAGTCTATTTAAAGACTACGTAAAACAAGCAAATATTTCGTAAAAAAAAGCAAAAATTATATAAGTTTATTTAAAATATATGTATCTGTAAATTTCGTTAGGCGTGCAGACAGACAGTCGTGCAGAGAGGTGATATAGGCGTGCAGACAGACAGTCGTGCAGAGAGGTGATATAGGCGTGCAGACAGATAGTCGTGCAGAGAGGTGATATAGGTGCAGACAGCCATAACTGATAATTTGGTTACGCTAATGTTTTTCTCTGCGTTGCAGTGTTTACATTTTCGATCTTTGTTAATAAATAACCAGTGCAGTTTCTATCCCCAGCATCCTCTTTTGTTATAACATTCGGGTTATCGTTATGTTTTCTTAACTTCATAAGGCATATTGTTGGTTGAGGGAATATTAATCAAAAACACCACATGCAAGTCTGCACAGTAGACACTACAGTTTTTAAGCCAAGAAAGAAACTTAACATTGTAACTTTAACACAGCTACTGAGCGACCCCGAGCAACGCCGGGCTTTACTGCTAGTCTATCTATATATCTATATATCTATATATACATATGTATATATATGTATATATATATATATATATTTATATATGTATATATATATATGTGTGTGTGTATATATATATATATATATATATAATATAGAAATGCCTTCTACACGACAAGAACTGTTTCATTCGGGAGAAATCATCAGGTTATATATATATATATATATATATATATATATATATACATTGAAAAATCTTGGAAGAGATAACCTGACGACTGTTTCATCATGTGGAAAGAATCTCTAGATACTCTGGATGAGTTCAATATCCTCCTGAATAACCTACACCCATCTATCCACTTCACAAAAGAGATGAGTAGTACCAAGTTACCATTCCTAGATATAATGATAATCAAAAACGACACCACCACTACCTCGGATATATATTATAAACACACATACACCCATCAATATCTGAATTTTAAGTCGTGCCATCCACCTCATACAAAACGCAACATCCCATACTGCCTAGCCAGAAAAATTTGTACCATTGTAGAAGATACGAATACCAGGTACAAACGCCTAACAGAATTAAGAGAATTTTTGCTCAAACAAAAATACCCATCTCTACTTATAGAAAATGGCATACAGCGGGCTATAAAAATACCTATACAACAACGTAGGACAACCCAAGGAAGAAGAAACCAAGGACTGGTCATGCCATTTATAATGACACACAACCCATGTCACCAGAATATCTTCAACACTGCCAAAGCAAACCTACCGATCATTGCTCAAAGTAATGAATTAAAAGGCTTAATCACAGATCGATCTTTGACACTTAGTAAAAGACAGCAGAAAAATTTGAAGCAATTATTAACAAAAGCAAAGTTTGACCATAACAACAAAGACCAATCATTCACTGTATCTAAATGCAATGATACTCGATGTGGCACATGTCAATCCATACACGCTGGTCAATATATGAAAACAAGAACTGGAAAAAAATTTCCAAATGCAAATATGAACTGCAAAAGCAGAAATCTAATTTACTGCATTAAATGCTCGAATTGTGAAGAACTATATGTCGGTCAAACTGGAAATGCATTATCGGAACGTGTACGGGTACACCGACACCAAATCAGAGACCCTAATGTGTGTCAGATACTCCTAAGTAACCATCTAGCAACATATGGTCAGGGAATATTTATAATATTCCCATTCTACAAATTACACAGCCCAAGTGAAATCAGGAGAAAAATCAAAGAAAATAATTGTATTGATAAATTCAAACCCAAGATAAATGAACAATAATAATGGGGTATTAATCCTACTATAACTATGACTAAGACCACTAACAACAACAACAACAACAATAATACTAATAAAAGTGATGTTGATGGTGATGATTACTAGAAAATGCTATTTTCATCATTTCTAAAAATAGCAAAACAATTGATGCTTTGGATAGGGTCAATTAGTAGTCGTTAGACATGCTCAACCAACCGTGATGCCTAAACCAATCACCTTTAGTAATCCAGTGAAACTACACACCGATTGGTCGAAATATATTTTGCAAGATTTAGCATTCTGGAGCCACTTTTCACTGTATATAAGGCACAAAATTTACCCATCTCATTACAGTTGAAAATTGCAAACTTGACTGTCACCACACATTATGAACCTGAAGATTGCGAAAGCATGAAAGTACTTGTTCAATTAACACTTAACATTTAATATTCTACCAAACTATTTCATTCTAATGCCATTATAAATTTTAAAGGATTGTAAATAAAACGAGTAAATCAGACAAAGTTGGAAATCCTTTTATTAATATATATATAAATATAACGATATGTGCTTTTACAATTCTCCAGAGGGGCCGGTAGATAGGTAAATATTGCTGATGAGTTGTAACAACAACGAAACTAGTTCAATATTCCTTGTCTGGCTTTCTGGAGAATAGAGGGAAGGTGTTCCCTCAAAACCAGTATGACTCTAAAAACCGGTTTGTCTGTGTGTTTACATACAGAATAGCTGGGTGCTCACAGTAAAGCAACCAGTGAAAGACTTGTTACATATACATATGTATACGTGTGTGTATTCATATACACACTAGTATTTCAGTATGCATATGTAGATGTCATTTTTTAACTTAATTGTTTAAGCGTCAGTCATACAAAAGTGAGTTACAAACGAAACGAAATTTAATTTCGTTTCGTCATTTGTTTTTATATATATATATATATATATATATATATATATATATATATTGTTATACTTGGGGAGGGTCATATTGTTGTAATATTGACAGAAATATTAACAGATCACACTGACTGTTTTTTAGATTTTGCTTCTTTATCTTTTATATCTCAATAGTTAATTTATTTGGCAATCGATGTTTATCATTGACTGACCAACAGTTGAAAATACAGATATAAATATATATATATATATAATTCAAGAAAGAAGAGTGACATGGTTGGCTATACAATAATGGCTTTATTCACATTGCTGACAATTGTTTCTTTGATCAGGTAGGTCTAGAGTTCGCTACACGCTTGATGCTGCGTCAATCGATCTCCAATACTTTGTTTATAACCAGTCGTTTCAGCAGAGCGTGCGAAAGTATAGCCAACCATGTCACTCTTCTTTCTTGAATTATTATTACTCCAAGTATAAACTACATAGAAATCACCATGTACTCGCAGCATCACTATGGAAACGACTTGTTGAGTCAAACTAAGCCATGATTTAATACCATCCACAACAGGGAGTACTCTAACTGGACTACATCTAATTGGACTACCAATAACGATAACCTGTTATCCCGTATATATATATATATCATAAAACCTGTCTATAGAATCAATCAGATATTAAAATATATACTATTTCTTCCTCTAATCAGCATAATTAACCATATACATAATCAAATCCAGCAAGCTTTAAGAGTAAATTTTCTAACGGGGAAATCTCCGACAAACAATTGATCGCAGCTAGTTCGTGTTAACTCCGTTCCATTATTTATCAAACACAAAGGGCGTGGATTGGCAGTATCAGTAGAGGGTCGGACGCCATGCTTTCCAGCATAGTTACGTCCCTTTACGATCTGAGTTCAAATCCCGCCGAGGTTGACTTTGCCTTTCATCCTTACGGGGTCGATAAAAACAAAGTACCAGTAATGCACTGGGTAATTGCTGTCCTTGTGCCTAAAGTAGAAACAATTATTTATCAAACACTTCGACAGCATGCAGAATCCGATCAAATATATCGTCAACCGCACGTAATTAGTAGTAAAATTAAACTTAGAAGAAATACGCACATACCGTATATATATATATATATAGTCTAACAAAGTTGCACACTGCAACATCATCAGTGGTACTATTATCATGATCCCTCCTATTGTATTGTAATGTTTACGCCATTATTTTTTTATTACATTTCTAGTTTTATACTTTAGTTGGGGGTTCACTTTACATATTACACATTTCTTATAATACAGGGGGTTTTCTTTTGCTGATCAGGGTTTTTATGGTAGTTCCTGGCTTTTCTACCCCTTTAATTTTTAAGTGGGTCTTTCTTAGGGTCTTTCTACAGTGGTTAGCTAATTTGCCCCCAGGGGTAGCATCCATGAACATGAGACTCTGGAATCTCTGGTTGTCAAACAAACGAGTGTCTTTCCCTATCTTATGTTTAGTCCTATCTAAGCTATTCCATGATTTGCTCCTGTATAATGGGTACATTCCTTTCATGTCCATTTCTATGAGGGTCTTATACTACTCCGTGGCTCCTTTGTATACTCTGATTCTGTCTCGTTGGTTGTAGCCAGAGAACTGCATGCGCTTGATGAAGTGTTGGATGTGTCTTTCCCTTTCAGTGAGGTCGCACATGCGGGACACGTTCTTCATCACTCGTACCAAGTCTGCGATCAGAATATTCACCTTAGCACTCCTGGTCATTGCTGAGTTGTTGAGTATCAGGTATTTTAGGGCCATGGGTTTAGCATAGTGTGAGTGGAGAATTTGGGCTCTCTCGTCTATAGTGTTAAATCCAGAGTTCCGTGTCTAATACTGGTAGTCTATTGTTAGGGTAGTCAATAGTTACAGTTATATTCTGGGGTATGGAGTTAACTATCTCCTGGATGCTTTCCGTTGTGCTATATTCTAAATCATGTTCATCAGTACTCTCTTGTGGGGGTGTTCTTATTACTATATTAATATCGTCTACGTAACGAGAGGTCATATATGTATACATATATACAGTCATATATGCATACATATATATATATACATACATGTATATATATATATATACATATATATATATATATACATACATGCATATATACATACATGCATACATATATATATATATATATGTGTGTTAGAGTTTACAGGTATATATACATACATGCATATATAAATTTACCTGTAAACTCTAACACACACAAACGTGTGCGCACACGCTAAATTACGCACTAACCCACGTAACAGCAATAGAAATGTCACATACACAGCCACTAACACAGACATATACACACACAGTTGTACACACTCACATACAAAGAAACAACTTCGACCAGTGCTGTCCTGGATTTATATGAATAGTCCAACAAACACACACATGGGCATACCCATACATAAATATACACATATCCACCCTCACACACATTTACATAGTATATTTCTGGTACTGATCAAACACAACCCAAAATCATGTGGATATAATATACATGCAATCTTCCGAAGACGTTGACGCTATATTACACACTCACATACGTAAAACAATAGAAGCACCGCACACAGAACCACTAACACACTCATATACACACACGTACGTACACACTCACATATATAAAAATCCCATATACACAACCGCGTTTAGACATACTCACATGCACACGTGATAATACACACACACACACACACACAATAGTACACATTCACATACATAGAAACTGCAGGAAAAGTAGCTCCTCACATACACACAAAATGTTAAAACCTCACAGACATACACACACACACACAGATACCACTGTGCACACTTCACTTTTTAAGACTCCGAGACAGATAGACTGAATTTACGCACATCTACCAATGTCTTCCCCTTCGTCTCACGCATAACCACACCCATGCCATCCCCATACCCTTCATACTGACACCCCAGGCCGGAACTTTCACCTATCTCACCCTATTTCTTTTTTTCATTTCCTCCCCTAACCTGCTCACACTATTCATACGTCTATCTGTTTTCTCCTTCTCTGAACTTTCCTGAAGAAGGAATTCTGTCCGAAACGTTGAAACTCCCTCGATTTTCTCCAATCGTGAACCTATTATAACTATGTGAAATGACCTACTTGTTTTGTTTCTTTCATTTAGCAACTATATATATTGGGTAGCAACAATTATTTCCTATTTGCTTAAGCCTAGACAGTATGAAAAATGGCTAATATTTCCTTAAAGCTTTGCTTTTATAACCATCATAATGATATTTCTAGATTTAGCTAATCCCATTGGGAAAAATGCCAACTGTGAAAATTCTCGTTCAAGCTAAGTTGTAATAAAATGACACATGAATAAACAAGTAGCATTTAGTTATTCTGGGATTATACTAAAAACATAGAAGCGAGTGACTTTTCAGGATTTGCGCTTCAGCTGAAAATTGGTTTCTCGAATCAGACCCCCATATATAGTCATCCATCATGTTTTCATTATATGATACTTGGTAGCGACGTTCAAAGTCCAGTATATCCTGGTGGAGCGCTCGCCCTGCTCCCCAGTCTATGCTCCCATATACCTTTGAATTTATCAAAATGAGCGTCTAGGATATGTAGTTTGAGGGACATCCTGAAACCCATTTTGCCGAAGTTCTTCACAAGTGTCAAGCTCCACATAATTTTCGGCCTTGTGATTCCCCAGGAAGCACCGAACCACTGAAACAAAGCTCTTCCATGACGCTTCCTCTGTCTTAGTGAACTTTTTGGGAATACCTTGCACTCTATGATCCGACGAATACACCGTCTTTCACTTTTGTCTGAGAAAGCTTAGAGAAGAAGTCTCGAAGGTACTTGAAGGCTGGTGACTCCTTATCTAGAGCTGTGACACACTGTTTCATGGGGACCAATTTCAAGTGAAGTGATGGGAACAATACCTTCCGGGTATCAACCAGTGGCTCCCATTTTACATTTGTTATCGTGATCCTAAACTTGGCAAGCTGTGGGAAGTCTAGCCTGTGGTAGTGTTTCCCAGCGTCCCAGCTGTCTCAAAGGCAAACATAACATGGAAATTTGGTAAAGCCACCTTGGAGAACCCATCACGAATGCCACAATTTTGAAGTCTCCGATAACTTCCCAACTTTACAAGGAGTATAGAAGATCTTGACACTGCTGTATTCCTCTTTGAGCCGCACCGAGTGAGCTAAGGGAAGAGAGAAATATATTTTAACGTTATGAAGCAGAACTGCTTTGAGGTTTCTGGATCAGTTGTCGCTGAAGAGGCACTACTCGCTTACTATGATGTGCGAAACACGCACTTTCATCTAAAGACAGCCGCTCTCTCGTTGGAGGAATGGGTACGAGAAGTTCAGGACAGTGTGTCACTGGGTCGATGGAAGGCGGAATGTTTCAATATAAGATAGTAGTTGCGTTCTTTCCAGCTCAACATTTGTATAAGTCCACATTAAGGAAGAAACAATTGCTTGGTGTGTGTAGAATCAGTCGGCTGGAATTTGCAGATGACATGGTGCTACTTAACTCTAAAGATGATGATCTTCAAATTGTACTTGATATGTTTCATACCGAGAGATGCATGGATTGAATGAAAATCAGTGCTGCGAAAGCAGAGACAGATGACCCTTCAAAAAAGCCTGCACAGTTCACACTACTTGGGTATAGAGTGCCACTGAAGGAGGTAGAGTAGGTCAAGTATCTCGGGACTGTGTTCATGAGTGATGGCAGGCAGGAGGCTGGAGTAAGCGCAAGAATTACAAGAATTGCGCCAGCTTCAGTATTCAGTAATCAGAAGAAGCGTTAAAGCCAAACCCGTTATCTTCAATTTGGTTTACATTCTAGCCCCTACGTATGGTCGTGAAACTGTAGGAGTAACCGAAAGAATACAATTGCGAACAAAAGCGGCCGAATATGAAAGGGAAATGTCACTCGATAATGTGCGGAAGTAAGAGATCAGAGAGTCACTCCAGGTAGGTCCGCTACTTTTGCAAATTGAGAAACCACAAGTCCGATATTATGGCATATATTTAGAATGTAACAGGAAAGAATCACATGGATCGATTTCATGGGCAAATCCAACCGGCAAGAGACACAAGGGTAGAGTCCGAGAAAGAAAGTTGGATAACATCCATGAGATTGTCTAGTCACGCTTGTGGATCCAGCCGGATCATTCGGCGATGGTTGCTACTGAGAAAAATCCACTCTAAGGAGTGTTTCAAGGACTCTGCACCCACTCTCCTCTCCTCTCAAGAAGAAGAAGAAGAAGAAGAAGAAGAAGAAGAAGAAGAAGAAGAAGAAGAAGAAGAAGAAGAAGAAGAAGAAGAAGAAGAAGAAGAAGTTGTTGTTGTTGTTGTTGTTGTTGTTGTTGCAAATGTCGTGACTGTATCTTCCCGTCAATGTCATGAAGAGCCAAATATAAATATAGTGTAAATAATATTTGCAATTGTTGAAAATCATTAATTTTAACAGTCTATATATATGTGTTTCATAACCTTGGTTTATAAAAAAATTTAAAGTAGAAAAGATAACAACCCATAAACTTACATATAAATCCAAACCCCAAACCTTTTCAAATAAAAATTCCACTATCTACACAAACAAAGTGTTTCAGCTAACTTTATAACGTTCTGTTGCAGAGTTCGCAGGTGAAAAAGGTACCCGACAGGCATGCCTAAATAAGCATTGTGTGTCTCACACATTTTAACACATTTTTGCTTTTCTCTTCACCACACATAAATTCACCACACACATAACCAAATGCGTCTGCCGGATGTTTACAACCTATTGGTGACATCTGTAATGAACGCAACTAGCAATGCAATTCGACATGTTTCACCTTCGACGGAATAATGTAAACTAAACTGTAAGCTTACGTTCCCTGTATTTTTAGTTATCTAAGTTGCCAGCACGTTCTAGAAAGTCAGATTTTATCGACTCCGATATATAAATGGAGCGCTGAGGGAGGGTGGGGTATATATTTTGTTGACAGCCACCTTAAGGCAACAGCTACAATAACAACAAGAACAAGAACAAGAAAAAAGAACAACATCAACAACAACAACGACCACGACATCAAAACCGACAATAAGAGCAAAACACCGATCAAAAGTCACCCACACTGGCCGCAGCAGTCGTAGTGATATAACAACTCTTCTGACAACAACAACAACAACGAAAACAACGGCAACAACAGCAAAAACACAGACTAAAGTCGCGTACACAGGCCGTAGCAGTCGTAGTGTCGATACCACCCCGCCGACAAGAACAACGATAACAACTGCCACAGCAATAAACTGAGCTATGAGGTAGGTTGATACAAAGACTTGATGGCATCTATCACCAACACCATAGCAACAACAATAGTAACAGCAACCAAACATTAACACCGTCCTCCTCGCTCGTCGTAGTAGTGGTGGTATCATTGATATTAGTATCAAGTCAATGACAGTGAGTACCCATTACTCGAGAGCCAGACTGCGGTAACACCAACGATAATCATAACAACAACGCCAGTGATGAGCCCACCACGGTGACGGCGGCAACAAAAAGGCCTCCCGTCCCTCATAAGGCACAAGGCCAGTAATAAATACAGTGCAGAAAAAACAAACTAACCACAATAGCAGTTAGTTAAAGCTAGGAAGCGAAAATAGGGTCAGAAAAACAGATAGATATAAATTCATGCACAGTTAATTCAGTCCTCTCTTCCACCCAAGGCACAAGGCTAGCAATAATTACAGTGCAGAAAATAACTAACCACAAAAGCAGCCAGTTGTAACTACAATGGTATAAATACTATCAAAAGGGTTGCTAGACTATGGAAGTGGGCTACGGGAAACGAAAGTAGGGACAGAAAACATATACATTTAAATTCATGCACACATATAGAGAACATAATAATGTACGGGACAAATATACATAAAAACAACAAAAGGTATACAAACAGAGAATAAGGAACAAGGGATGTGACACATGGACACTCAGAGACTCCAGGTGTGCATACAAGCTATCCAGGGTTCACCTGACGCTGGGGTTATTGTGGGGCCACGTCCGACCCTCATGGTCAAGCTTTGCACTGGTCCTAAACCAGTACAACTATCTTGTTAGTCCGTAGAGTCTGAGGAAAGTTCCAGATGATCTGTGGTAGCAGATGCTGAACAGATTTCTCCTTTTATTAATAACCCGAGCCCCCCCCCCCCCCTTATAATTTCGGTGACACACACATCGTATGAGTCATGACCACCCCCTCTGTAGGACTGGATTGAGGCCACCTTAGACCACGACAAAGTGTATTCCAAGTTGTCATGTTAGAGACGCCACACCAATTCTGAGAGGGCGGTGCTGTTTCTCTTAACAACTCTCCTAAAGATGTGGCAGTGATTTCACTAGCGTTCCTTAAATTTATTAGCCGTGGCTCCGATTTGGTGAAGGTTTGATTATTGGTACTCACACTAAATTCATAGACTATGCTACTGCTAAGGCACCTGCCTTCCAGGAGGGCAGTTACTGGGGTTACTACAGTTACAGCTCGGAGAGGTGGTGCCGCCCGAACTACGATCGTGCTGCATGATTCTCTGGTCGTTCACGGTTCAAGATGTTACCATCGGAGGAAAAGGCATTTGTGTAGCACGCCTCCTCCCGATCACTGATGCCCCTGAAGTCACAGACATTTTTCAATCTACTTCAGTTTAAAGCTTCTATATATTGCGCTAGGTTTCTAGTTGTGGAGTAGAACAATTTAATTGTGCCTGTTGAAAAATGGCGTGGTACCGGTTATGTTTAGGGAAGTGCTCATCGAGAGCCCTGAAGAGAGCGGCCGCTAGGTTTCTGCGCAACCCGGCAATAATTGGGTGTTGTGTGTGTGTGTTTTTTGTTTAAGCCAAATGACATTGTGGGAACCGGTTCTTCCTGTTGTAGACCCCAGTCACCGCACCCGTTCGACTGAGTATGCGTTACGCAGTTGCTGTAGGCGTATGTAAGGGCCATGCCCCCCAGTTCGATGTTGCCCGTTGGGATGGTTATACCGATCGTATCACCCCGAACTGTGTGGTTCCCGTTCGCAGCGAGGGAGGCGTTTCGTACTTTCCACGCTAATCACTGGGTCTACAAATGTTCCTCGCGGCTCCACCGCACCGGCTTGCTCGTTTTCCATTGTAGGCGACGTCCGGTCTCTTCTTAATAAGTCATATATATAATAATAAATGTTTGTACTTTTGGCACAAGGCCAGCAATTATCCCAGCGCATCGCTGGTACTTATTGACTTCATGAGGATGAAAGGCAAAGTTAACCTCGGCTAGATTTGAACTCACACTGTAAATGGAAGTAACTCTATGCTGCAAAACGTAGCGTCAGACCCTCTACCGATACTGCCATTCCACCGCCCTATATATATAATAATCATGCATGGATGATTTGTTAAGCCTTCATTATATTTATTGATTGAAGATGCGCATTTCGCTATTGTTCAGCTGAAGGTTTGATCTGTATCGATCTGGCCCGACTCTGGAATCAAAAGCTTGTCGGACATTTGCTTTTATTACAACAGCAGAGGTCGGACGAGCTTTTCATTCCAGAGTCGCGCCAAATCTAACCTTGAGCTGATCAATAGCAAAACGCGACTCACCATTCAATAAACGTAATGAAGGCTTAACAAATCGTGCTTGTAAGGTTAACTTTGCCTTTCATCCTTACGGGTTCGATAAAATAAAGTACTGGGATAAAAGCTGGCCTTGTGCCAAAAGGAGAAACAATTATTATATTACACTCTGTCAAGCTCTACACCTTGCCACTGACGTATACCTTAACATCAACTGCTCACCTGGGTGAACTTACAGTGACTTCACATTACATTCCCTGGATATATATATATATATATGTATATATATATATATACAGAGAGAGAGAGAGAGAGAGAGAGAGAGAGAGAGAGAGAGAGAGGAGCTTCTACAGGACTAGAACTGTTTCATTCGTGATAAATCATCAGGGAAACAGTTCTAGTCCTGTAGAAGCTCTTCTATATTCAAACTGTTATACTCTGCTATGGAATGAGCACCTTACTTACTGTGGTTACCTCCGATTCAACCCGGAATAACTTATATATATATATATAAGTTATTCCGGGTTGAATATATATATATATATATATATATATATATATATATATATATATATATGTGTGTGTGTGTGTATGTGTGTATGTATGTATGTGTGTGTGTTTGTGCATCGCTCTCACTATCTCTATCACTATCACTCTATCTATTCATTTCTCCCTCATGCTTTCTCTCTCTCTCTCTCTCTCTCTCTCTATATATATATATATATATATATATATATATATATATATATATATACATATATATGTGGGGATGGGCTGCATGTGTGTATTCGTATGTAGGAATATAGAGAATGAGGGAAAATAGTGCGAGAAATAAACTTGTATTTCATATACAGATATGTAAGTAGATGTATACCCAATATAATTACATATTGACGCGAATCAGAATAAGGGTCAGGATGTGTTGTTCATAAGTGTTGTCAGACACAAGTTATAAATGTGAAATATAACGTAGTTGCCATCAGACTCATTGTGATATTTAGCTCATACGTTAGATGTGTGGTTAAATGCATTAATGCTAATTTAATGAGATTGATAACCACCATTAAATAAACGCTAATATTATAATATTCGTTGGCATAAATATAATATTTTGTTATCGTGATCATAAATTCAATCAGACTACATAATCGATAGAATGCTGTGTTTATAAGCTAGAGTCAATATCACATCAGAAAACGTCGCTGTACAGTCCATCATTTTTTGTGAACTTAACGTTATAATGTTGTCTCGTAGTCCCACGTAATTAATCCTTCGCTGATATAGATCAAGGGCGGGTTAAGTAAGTGTTATAAGGCAGAATACACCATACATGCACCTACACACATATGATAAATGATTTTGTAACATGATATCTAGGGCAAGAAAATCAATTTTATATATATATATATACAAGTTAATATATATTAATATATGATAAACACATACGTGTTTATATTGCAAGAGACAAAGTTAGCTAGAATGAAATAAACTAATTAAAAAGAATACAATTTGTCTGTCTCGATATAAGTCAATAAAGACAAGCTTATATTGGCAAAAGCCGTGATTCCTGGACAAATTTAAATTTCAAAATCCAAACCTGCTCCGTAGATGAATTTGAACTCCGAAACCTAAATATGTTTCGCAACGATGGTATAAAAAGTGAAATATAAAAAGTGAAATATTCAAATCTTCTGTGCTTATCAACAGGAATCCAGTAAAATTAGTACATTTCCCCTCCAAAAATTTTGTAGGACTGATTCGCACGTGGTATAACCAGCTATACTAGCCATCCCATACTCACATTTCTAGAAATAACAGCCGTTTATATGGGATTAAAAATTAGCTCTACAGATAAGGAGCAATAATATTATATTATATTTAGAGTTTAAACTCAAAGTCATTTACAATTAATCAGCTCAAAGAAGAAGCATTTCCGAGCAGTGAAATACAAGTTAATATATATTAATATATGATAAACACATACGTGTTTATATTAATATATATTAACTTGTATTTCACTGCTCGGAAATGCTTCTTTCTTTGAGCTGATTAATTGTAAATGACTTTGAGTTTAAACTCTAAATATAATATAATACTATTGCTCCTTAACTGTAGAGCTAATTTTTAATCCCATATAAATGGCTGTTATTTCTAGCACTGTGAGTATGGGATGGCTAGTATAGCTGGTTATACCACGTGCGAATCAGTCCTACAAAATTTTTGGAGGTGAAATGTACTAATTTTACTGGATTCCTGTTGATAAGCACAGAAGATTTGAATATTTCACTTTTTATATTTCACTTTTTATACCATCGTTGCGAAACATATTTAGGTTTCGGAGTTCAAATTTATCTACGGAGCAGGTTTGGATTTTGAAATTTAAATTTGTCCAGGAATCACGGCTTTTGCCAATATAAGCTTGTCTTTATTGACTTATATCGAGACAGACAAATGTTTTCTTTTTAATTAGTTTATTTCATTCTAGCTAACTTTGTCTCTTGCAATACACACACGTATGTGTTTATCATATATTAATATATATTAACTTGTATTTCACTGCTCGGAAATGCTTCTTTCTTTGAGCTGATTAATTGTAAATGACTTTGAGTTTAAACTCTAAATATAATATAATATATATATATAATTGATTATCAATGGATACTTAAGTGCAATTTGTAGCCTACAACTATGAACTCAATGTACACCCATCCCATAGCTTTCGTCTGTCCCCTGTCTATCTCTATTTCTTCCTGTCTCTCCATTCTCTCTCTCTCTCTCTCTCTCTCTCTCTCTCTCTCTCTCTCTCTCTCTCTCTCTCTCTCTCTATCTATCTATCTATCTACCTATCTATCTATCGCCCTCGGTTCACCTATGATCCGGCCCTCTGCGGCAATAAATAATTCCAACCTTAACCATCAACGTATCGCTTAAGGTTGTCGCTTTGAGAGTAACCAGTATAATAAAACCCCTACGACAATATTTTGATTAAGATATCTGTATTCTACAAACCACTCTCTTCCATTTCTCCAACCCCTGCATAACTCTCTCTCTCTCTCTCATCCCTTCTTTCTCTCTTCCTTTACTAATATATCTTCCCCAATAACTTCCCTAAGGGTATTTACATTTTACATTTTAACCATTCTGCTCTGAGGATACAGTGGTAACAGCATTTGATAAATGAGTTTTGCAAATAGTTATAAATGTGCACATATCATAACTAGGCTGTATAACCACCGTGGAAACATCTGTATGCACACGGAATAAATTACCTTTTTATGATGCCTACCTGTTATTATTCATTCTTTATCTACACTCCGGAATACAGAAGGATCAGGAACTGAGTTTCTTCAACTATTCTTCCATAACTCGTTGAGTGACACCTCACCGTACGTCAACTCTATCCAGTGTAGTAATTAACCATTACTGCATCCAGGATAATCCTATACCTAATATATATATATATATAGTATTCAAAATATTACTAAATGAAGACATTCACATACTCAAAATATATGTTTTATTATATATATTTCGAAGGTATTGTGCTGTTTTTTTTCAGTAAGTCTTCGTCATATAAAATACATGAATTGATGTATGACATACCTCAACGGTCTTGATGGTTCAATTCCAGTATTGGCAGTGATTTATTTCAACAAATCTTAACGTTTACATACAACAAATAATAACAAGATAAACTTAAATTTAATGAAGAAGAGGATGTGGAGCGAGATATAGGTATAAGGAGGGGGTCAGTATGAGGAAATGCAAGAAGAAATAAATAAATACATACATAAATATTTAAATGCGTAAATATACGTGTTAAGGAAGAAAAAGGAAGAGAGAGAGAGAGATAGAAGAGAGTAGTAGAAAGACGTAACTGCAAAAAGGGAAGGAAGAAAGAAAGAAAGAAAGAAGGAAGAAATAGAAATGATGTGTGACCGTTGCTTTCAAATATTAATTCAAATAGAAGCGACCAATTAAATACCATGATATTTTTTATATCTTTTTGTATTTGGTTATGTTTAGACTAATTATACTAATATATTATATCAAAATTAAAGAATATAAAAATATTTTCTATAATAATCAGAAGCATAGTTTAATTAATATATTTACTAAATATTTTGTTACAAAATTCAATATTATTCTATTGTAAAACTATATTCATTGAGTAATCAATGAACCATATTAATCTTTGGTTATATATATATATATATATATATATATATATATATATATATATATATATATATATATATATGCATGCCTGCTGGTCATCGATCTGTCCAGTCGGTTTGTGTACCAGCATATAAGCAAAGCATTATCCATTGTCCATATCATGTGTCTGAGAACTTGTTTTGCTTTATGTTATACATAAAACTTTGCATCTTCGAAATATATATAATTTAAAAAATTGAGATGATATAAAGTGTATATCATTCGTTCATTACCAATATATATATATATATATATATATATATATATATATATATATATATATATATATATAACGAAGAGTTGTGGTAAGGAACCAGATGGACCATAACGCACCAGAATACTCAATATTTAGTGTGGTAGAGTGGGTAGTAGGAAATGTATGACCCCGACGGCAGAGCACAAGCCATTTCGACGGCTATTTCTGGACAGAAAAAGCCGTGGTAACGGCTTAGCTCTGCCGTCGGGGTCATACATTTTCTTATATATATATATATATATATATATATATATATATATATATATATATATATATATATATATATATATATATATGTATACTCATATCGATTCAAGCATGACTCTTGGAGGATGAACGTCTACGTAGACTGCTTCCAGTAACATTAGTCGGGGGAAAAAACCCCGGCAAAATTTGGACTAAACAATTAGTCTTCTCTCCATCACACTCCTGGTTATTTTTGAGCTCCGTTCACTCATGCACTTACCACTCTGTAACTACCATGTTCGTTGGGGTTGATTCCAGAGCTGGCGGGGAACAAGACAACTGTATTGATGCTGCCTGGCAAGGTCAAGTATGTGTATTATAATCGACACTCCTGGAACGAAATGTTGGTGATAATAAACGCATATATCTACATAGATGTCTTTATACACGTATATATATATATATATATATATATATATATATATATATAAACACTATTGGATAGCTGGTGTCTCTTCTGCGTTCATACGCCCTTTGACTGCTATAGTTTTTCATCTCGTTGGGTGTCCAAAATTCGAGCTCGTCACGAAGCAAGCTTGTCATGGTTGCCTGTTTAGACACCTACGACGCATGTTGTACTGGGTTATACGTAACCAGTAATTCCCAAGAGTAACATGATACAAATAAATTAAACATCACTGTCTAGTTTCATTCGGTTTCTGAACGTTTACATGTTTGCTTACATGCACACACACTCATATAAACAGGGGAAAGTTATATGGATAAATGTAAAATTAAAGAACATAGATATATCTACCCTTTTTCTTGAATATAATGATGTATACAATTTCAACAGTTTCAATCATTTCTTGTACATAGAAAATCAAACGTGTAACTTCGACATCATTGCGTATGAACAGCGAATCGCTGCAATGTAGAATATAACAACGCTATATAGATTATAAATTCTATATAATATATCTGAAATGTTTAGTCTTTTATTAAGCAGTAATATTAATACCGGTATCGTTCAATGAACCAATGCCTCTAACCATATATTCAGGTTTTCGTTTTATATATTAAGGTTCTATCTCTACCAAGACACATACTTTATCCAGTGTCGCAAATGATATCACTATTAGTGTGATCACAAAAAATACGTTTCTTGGTATTTGCCTCAGATACAGCACATCGTGAAACTATTATAATAGAAATTATCAAAAAATCGTGTATACATGTCATTTCATTTACACCTCATACGTTTAGCAAAATTAGATAAAGCTTTGTTGGTTTTTAATAATCAAGTGTTAATTATTCAGTGTTACCTTAACTTCTGAAAGAAAAAATGATTAATCATATAACAGTTACATAGCAGTATAAACAAAGAAGAAATACATTATTTCAGACATAGTTCAGAAAAAACTGTCCGGTCAACTTAATGGAGAAACAGATTGGACAGTGCAATGTTAAATGTGATATTCATGAAGTAATTAGCTCTCAAATATCATGGCTGCTTATTGATATGTCCCGACCAGCTTATATAAAAGTGTGTTGATATAGCTAATTATATATATATATATATATATGTATATATGTATGTATGTATGCATGTATATATATATATATATATATATATATATATATATATATATATATATATATATATATATATATTATGTAATAAACAACATAAGGCAATTATTCCATTTACCAGTGGTTTCTTAAAAGCAAAAGGTTTTGCTTTCAATCCTCAGAATGAAAAAATCCTGGTTTGTTTATTGAATTTGGATCTTAAAAAAACAAAAAAAGCAAGCTATATGAAAGTGATGCTGGAGGAGGAAGAAGGAAAGGAAAAATAAAATAAGACTACACATACACCCACACATACACGAAAAAACATAAAAGCACACACACACACACACACACACACACACACACACACACACATACACACACACGCATACACACACACGTTATTCCGGGTTGAATCGGAGGCAGCCACAGTAAGCAAGGCACTCAGTACACCGCAGAGCATGAAAGTTTTAATATAGATGAGAATCTGTATATGTATACACACACACACACACACACACACACACACACACATACACACACACACACACACACACACACACACACACACACACACACACACACACACACACACGCATGTGTATGCGCGCACGCACGCACGCGTATACAAATATAAATATATATATATATATTTCCCCCATACACATGTGTGTGCGTGCAAGTGTCTCGTGAATTAGATTATACTTAGAAAATGTCTACAGAAATCTCTAAACCTTCGTCAATTTACTAGAACCTTTAAGAATTTAGCTTCTAAGGAATCTCCACTTCCTCCAAAACTATCTACCATGACTGACCCCATACTGATCTTAAAGACACCTTTATGTTTTTTCGTGTATGTGTGGGTGTATGTGTAGTCTTATTTTATTTTTCCTTTCCTTCTTCCTCCTCCAGCCTCACTTTCATATAGCTTGCTTTTTTTGTTTTTTTAAGATCCAAATTCAATAAACAAACCAGGATTTTTTGATTCTGAGGATTGAAAACAAAACCTTTTGCTTTTAAGAAACCACTGGTAAATGGAAAAATTGCCTTATGTTGTTTATTAAATAATAATAATTAAGCTCTGTTGCTTACATAGAGCACTCTTTTTTCCTGGACTTTTCCGACGGAATTACTTCATTCATACATATATATATATATATATATATATATATATATATATATACTAGCAGCAGAACCCAGCGTTGCCTGAGTAGGTAAAATAATATCTGCTTTGATGAAAAGGTGTTGATCTTAGCCACTGCTTCTCGATGACTCATCTATGGCCACACACAGGCCATGCGGGGGAGGGTCGTGATGACCTCTATCACTGAGAAACGCGGGTGACTGACGAAGGCGCATGCTGTGGGTGGGAGGTAATGAGCTCTAACACTAAGCCAAATTTACTCACGCTACTTGATTGGAAACTGATAAATTATCAAATACACAACTAAAAGCTCAGACGACGTCAGTGGCCATCGTTATGCCTTTGACCATCTCTGATATGTGCAATGATAGATTCTATCGTAGTATAAAAGTTGAACCAAATAAATTGATATATGTGTGAGGGGGAGCCGAAGTTTCGAATTTGAACTAAATCAGTTGAAAAATGTGGGAGCGAGAGCCGAAAAGGCGGAAATTTGAGCGAAAAGGTGGTATTTTCGAATATTTAAGCGGTTACCACTCCGTTCCTGAACAAAAATTCCAAAACGTTAAGCCACTTTAAGACGTGAAATAAGCAGATCTAGCGTAGTGTAACATTTTAACAAAGTAGGTTGATTAATGTGGGAACTAGAGCCGAAAAAGTGGAAATGTGAGTCTAAAAGTTGTATTTTTTTATATTTAAGCGGCTGCCACCCCGTTTGTGAACAACAAATACAAAATATAAAGCCATTACAGGATGTGAAATGATAAATTCTATTTTACTTTAAAATGTGAACGGAATCGGTTGCAAAATGTGGAAGCTAGAACCAAAATTCTTATTTTCCGATACCTAAAAAAAAGTTGACCCACCCCCCTATCGATTTTTATCGATAGGGGGGTGGGTTATATTTCAAAGCAGTTAGGGTTATATTTAAAAGCGATAGGGTTAGGGTTATATTTCAAAGCAGTTTCGTCACACATTCAGTGACCTCCTCGGTGACTAGGATTTTGTTTTATGTGTCTATCCTTTGTTCTGTCCTACACCATCTTGTATTTGTGTGTTATGTGTTGTGTGCTTAGTTTGTCCATGTGTTACATTGGGTTGACGTTTGAGTGAAAATGTTTTTAAATCCATTAGTCTATTAATATGCCAAGTCTTTATTTTGCACATGCCGGGAATACAATTATAGTTTGTTTTCCTCACAGTTTTTGAAGTGTTTCACAGAGAATATTAGGAATAAAGGTACATTTCAAAATGCCGATATTCATTGTCAAATAGAAATTATAATATAAAGAGAAAACGTTTAAATTGAAACAAAAACGAAATGTTTGCACACACTACATTATTTTCTCTGTTTTCCGTTTACCTTAAAGAAGGATCAGTTGCAACTCATTATAACATAATATATGCAATACAATTAAAAATTACTATTCAATAAAATCAAACGTCTGCATAGCAATTCTCGTGAACTTAAGATAAAATATGAGTTAAACTAAGAAAAATATCAGAAAGAAAAATCGAGCTTATACAAATATAAAACACAAACGAAACATAAATACATTTCAGGTGAGAGTAACTAATAAAATGAACTCGATTGAACCGTTGAATAACAATTATAATATGTTGTGAATGTATACAGTATAGTTAAGAAACCTGATGACCAATTGAAATGACCGCAAACAACATGTCAATACTTAAATACTTTAATAGGAGGGGGACGTTCTTAAAATAACCATAGACGTATTGATTTATGAAATGTGTTTTAAACTCAACATAAATGAATATTTAAACATTCGAACATACTTGCCATTAACTTACCCTCCCCTCCCCATATATATTTATATATATATATATAATGATGAATGAAAAATGGCGTGGTGTGTTGTTGCGAATGTGATACATATGAATTAGAAAATAGAGCAAGAAACCAGGACTATCCGCCATCAGTGATCTTCTGGCCATCATCGATATTTCTTCGTATTAAATACCAGATACCTCAAGACAGCGCGAACAATAGCTAAAAAGAATGGGATGGAGAAAGAGAGACATGTAAACAAACAAAAATGGTGGTCCTGAATATTTTCATATTACCCACACGACTACCCAGAGTATCGTGTACTCTGGCTGGTTATGGTCTACCTGGTTTTTACCACACATTATCTGATACACACACACACACACATATATATATATATAAATATATCTATACATACTTACATATATATATATATACATGTATGTATTTATATATATATATATATATATATATATATATATATATATCGATAGATAGATGGAGAAAGAGAGAGAGAGTGAGAGATAGAGAGAGAGAAGGAGAGAGAGAGAAAGACAGAGAGAGAGAGAGAGAAAGAGAGAGAGAGAGAATGTCTAAAACAAATCATTGAAGTGTAGATAATAGTAAAGTATTCTAAAGAAAGCCTCACATCATTCTCTAGTTTTACTATTTCTTTCCAGCCTCTCTTGTTTTAAAAATTAAGGTCTGGAGAGTTCAAGGGTGGCACAGAGTTATTTTCCTTTAAATCTGCTTAGAGACATACTTGATAATACGTGGTGGCACACACATGCATGCACACATGTTTATGCGTAAGTACGCACGCAAATATGGGAACACGCATGGATAGTCGTGTGAACACATGAATGCAGATACACGATAACTCCCGGAAGGACCTAACTTATCAAGTTCTTTGCTAACTTATCATTTCATATAAGTAGACCGAGTTTACTTGCAAACCGCCAGAGATTCGATTTTACTAAATTTCCAATTATATTATTCTCCTAGATTTAATAATTCACTAATTAATTTAATTAGACAATCCTGTTGATTGGTTAATTATTTGTATTTGTTTTATAACACCTAGTTGAGAACTTATCATGATGATTCGCGGAAATTAAAATATTTCCTTTGTCTAACATTTTGAATGACCCGCCAAAAACCGGGGGTTATTTCCCTTGCTGGAATTAACACGTGACAGTTATTGATACGATACGCTGCATTTAGCAGCAGCATTTAGCCTATCACCCCAGTTCTGGGTAGAACGAAAAGCCTGTTGAAAAACTGAATCGTCCGTTCGATCATGAATACCACGAGCTTGCCAGTCACGTAAGTCTGATATTTGATTTCGGATTCAAAGAAACACTTTAAACGATTAATCCTTTGCTTTGTCCAGGTGTATTTTTTTCAACATGTTAGTTCTATCGTTACTTTGGTATATTATTGTGTGTTAGATTTGCCTGCCACAATGTTCGATTTGTCAAGCTATTTAAACGTATGTTATTACTCTAAGGACCTAACTTATCGAGTGCTTTGCTAACTTATCATTTCATATAAGTATGCCGAATTTACTTGCAAACCGCCAGAGATTTGATTTTACTAAATTTCCAAATATATATATATATACAAATATAAATTAGCGAGGATCGTATTTCGGTTTTGGAAATTAGCGAAAAACAACTTCCGAGATGTGTGGCAAACGCTTAATAATTCTAACGAACCAGAGCTACAACATACGTTAAAAGGCAAAACACACTGAGACGATGGTTAAACCATTATCCGCACAGCCATAGAAACGACCAAGTAATTCGGGTCAAACAAATAAAAAATATGATTGAACAATTTACCCAGACCCCTGGTTGGTTGGTAAAAATCCAGCATTTGGGTTTCTGCGACACCTAAATCAAGTACTGTCCGCTTAGACAAATAATGTTAGGCTTCTGGTAAGATGATTGAACAAGGAAGTCACTTTCTCAACAGGCTTTTAGTTCAAGTGCCAGGCCAAGGATTGACCGTTACCAATACCCACGTGGAGTTCGACAAGGGAGGCAACCCTTATTTTTGGCGGATGAATTCAGTATGTGTATATTATTGCAAAATTGCAAAATATCACAAAATGAATTAAGTTCTCAACAGAATGGTTTTATATATATATATATACATATATATATATGTGTGTGTATATATATATATATATATATATATATAATGAAAAATTGAACAGGGACAGAACAGAGAGGCGGTACAATAATTGTTTATTAAATTCACGCTCAGGAGAGTGGGGGGTAGGTGGGGGACGACGTTTCGGGCATAAGCCCTTCTTCAGGTGAGAAATGTGTGGGAACAGAGTTCAAAAGGTGTGTAGGGGAGTGGTGCAGAGACATATAGCGAAAGGAAACGGTGCGAATGAAAAATTAACAAATAAAGACAAAAAATATAATAAATAAAAATAAAGCATGATCAAAATACAAGGAATGAGAAAATTTAAAAATAAAGGCATGATCAAAATAAACTGAAATTAAAAGGGGGGTAAACAGGTGGTGGAAGGCTGTGGGGTGAGTAGGGGTGGTGGCGGGTGGAGTGGGGAGAGGGAGACGGGGTGTCCGAGCGGGGAGGGCTGAAGGTGGTGTGTGTGGTTAGGTGTGCGTGTGTGTGTGTGTGTATGTGAAAGTGAGGGTTGGGGGAAGAACGGGGTTGCATGTTCAGGAAGGTGTGTGTGTGTGGGGGGGGGGGGGTCGGAGTGTCTGTGTGTGTGTGGATAGGGGGTGGGGGGAGAGGAATCAGGAGGCTGAGGGTGTAAATATGTGGTGGGAAGCACGTGTGTGTGGTTTAAGCGTGTTGTGGGTGTGGGTGGCGTGTGGATAAAACAATGTTTTGGGGTGTGTGTGTGGGTGAGTTATATAGGTGATGGCGTAAGAGGATGGTTGAAAAGTTGGTAAGTTCCACGGATGTTTGGAGATTTGGTTAGAAGTCAATTTCGCGTGTGGGTAATCCAAGAAGCGGTGGTCGGAAGAGGAGAGATGTGCGGTGCGCGCGCAACAGGAAGTGGTCAGCAGTGGGAGTGCTGTGGTCAGTTGGTGCTGAGAGGTTGTCGGAAGGGCATAGCAGCAGTCGGTGGAATGGTAGGGAGGCGAGGATGGGTAGGTGTGAGAGTTGGAGTGAGGGTGTGTGTGTGTGTGTGTGTGTGTATTAGCAGGGGTGTTAGTGGGATGAGTGAGTGTGGAGCGGGGAGAGAAGGGTGTGTGTGGTTCTATGGAGGGAGTGTGGTGTACTGGTGTGTGTGTAGTTTGGTAAAGAGGTGTTAGTGGGTGTTAGTATACGGGAGGTGGGGAGGGGTGGAATGCAGGTGTGAGTGGGGGTTAGTGGTGGTAGGGTGTGTAGAGTTGGTGGTGTACGAGGGTGTGTGGGTACGTGTGCGTAGGGTTGGGAGTGTTAGTGATGTTAGTTGCGTGTGGGGTGGGTGGTGTAAGTGGGTGCGTGTGTTCGTGTGATAAGGAGGGGGGAGGAGGAGAAGAGGAGAGGGAAGGGATGTTAGTATGTTAGTTGGGGAAGGGTGGTCAGATGAGGGGTGGAGTGGAGGTGTTAGTATTGTTAGTGTGAGGTGGGCGGTGAAAAGGAAGGGTGTGTTAGTGGTGTTAGTGGGGGATATATATAAATATATACATATATATATATATGTGTGTATATATATATATATATATATATATATATATATATATATATACATATATGTATATATATATATATATATATATATATATATATATATATATTTCGTAATACAAAAAACAAAAACGCAGGAGTACAAGTTCCAAATATTATTAGTGTTTCGCTTAGTGAGAGTAGGTGTGTAGGTGAGGCGTTTCGGGCATAAGCTCTTCATCATGAAAGTGGGAGGAGGAACTCCGAGAAGGAGTGATGGGAGGGTTAGAAGGAAAAAGAGATAAAGAGAAAACAGGAAGGTTAAAATACATGTTAAAATAAAAGTTGTAAAAATGTGAGAGGGTTGTAGGGATTGGAGAAGGCACGAGTGTCGTGGTACGTGTGGCAGAGATGGAGGGGGAGAGTGAGGGGGAAGTAAAAAAGGAGTCGGACCGGGTATGGGGGAATGTGTGATCGTGTGTCTGTGTATGCTTGGATGTAAGTGTGAGAGTCTGAGGAGAGCGTATAATAGAATGATATGGCTACAATTACCTGAACCAACTCTTCATCGGAGGGTTTCTGTAAGGTATAAAAACAGGGATATTTCCGATATGTTGAGTGTGATGTACTGCTTTTTGTAATTATATGTTCCTATGTTTTCTACACATTATCTCCTGTTTTAATGTTTGATATATTTCTATAAATGTCATTCGCTTTTGAGCACCTCCGTTCCCCAAGTCACTCTTCCCTTCATGCCTCAGTGCTGTACTCTCCCTTTACAGCACTGATCACTGGCCTCACCCATGTGGGCTCAGCAGAGTCTTTGTCTCCGCCTTGGGTCCAATTTCCCTAATGGTCTCAAATACCCTCCCCAATTTCTTTAATATTGCACAAATACTTTTTTTCTTACTTATATGTAGAGACCAACAATAAACACGCTTACACCCATATACTTACCCCCACGGCTCTGTACGAGACGAGAACTAAACACACAAACAAATGCTTAAACTTCCTACAACTACATAATCTTACTACAAAATACTCACACGCACGCGCACACGCACGCGCGCGCACACACCCACGCACACACACTTAAACTTGTTTATACTCACACATGTCCTCATAGCTTCGTACAGGCAAACATCAAACATACACACGCACACGTACAACTACTTTATACTAAAGGATTCTTACCTTTTCGGCCAGAAGCCAGCGACCACTGCCTTTTAAAACAAGACGAGAGCGACTTGGATAGGCCAGTTCATTCTCTGACATTTTTTTCTTTCTTGTTCTGCCACTGCTACATTCTCCTTTATCTTTCTATTTCTTATTTAATTTTCTGCTAGAGAGCTAGCGTCCGAAATGTTGTCACATTTCCTACTCTATCAACCGTAAAACTAATATACTTTTCATTGTGCCGTTAATGATTTGCTATTACTCTTTGCCTTTTGCCAATGTATATATATATATATATAAACCGGATGGTTTGAACAGGTGAGAGGGGAAAAGAGTATATGTATATATATATATATATATATATATATATATATATATATATATATATATATATATACATATATATATATATATACCGGACGGTTTGAACAGGTAAGTGGGGAAAAGAGTATATGTATGTATATATATATATATATATATATATATATATATATACATACATATATGTGTGTGTGTGTATTTTTATTAAGGTGGTGACGTAACTTTTGGTAGATGTGTGTGTGTGTGTATATGTGTATTTTTATATATATATTTATGTGTGCTTATATATAATAGCCTCAGAAACGGCTTGAGCTCTGCCGTCGGGGTCATACTTTTTCCTATATATATATATATGTATGTATATATGTGTGTATTTGTATGGTTGTGTGTGTGCGCGTGAGTGCGTATATATATGTATGTATATGCATTATTACATAGAGATTGATTTAGTGCTTATTTTCATTGATTATTTGCTCCAGGAACTTGTTGAGTGCTCTAAATCAGCTATAAACATTTATACCCTTATATATTTATTTATTTATTATTTATCGTATTCCCAACTATTTGTTTACCCCTTCACTTTTTATTTTTATATATATATATATATATATGTATGTATATGTATATATATATATATATATATATATATATATATATATATATGAGTTAAACAAGTTTCAATGAATACATCTAAGGATGAATTTTACACACATACATGTGTGTGTATGTATTTATATGTATGTGTGTGTGTGTATGTATATATATATATATGTGTTAACAATTTATATGTATGTGTGTGTATATGTACGTATATATATGTGTTCACAATCTTTTAATAAAGTCTTCCTTGTGAAATTTGTGATCTTGTTTTGCTTAACTAATGAATATATATATATGTATGTATGTATGTGTATGTATGCCTGTATGTATATGTATGTGTATGTCTATGTGTAGTTGTGTGTGTGTGTGTATGTATGTGTATGTGTATGTGTAATTGTGTGTATTGCTTACCACGTGTGTTTGTTCACTTATTTGTTTCCTGTATCGCTGTCAACTTTATAATTATGTTTACATTTATTTTTATTCTTATGTGACG